>JASDDO010000010.1:164285496-164837497 GCA_030015575.1 Agapanthus africanus
GGCATAGCAGTGGCTCCCAGACCAGTTGGCCTTAGGGAACTAGGTGAAGAAGCACCCTTGCTATACATTTTTATTGCCCTCGGTGATAACAAAACCAGTGTCCATTTTTCTCACCACTTTATATTTTTATTCATTTTTTTCTTTTTATTTCCTTCATACTTTTGGCTTTAAGACAAGAGCATTTCAAGGTATCCTCTACTATCCCAGGCTTTAAGACGTGTGTAAGTGCGAATAGCTGGGTAGCAACGTTCAAAATGTTTGGCTTCCAGAACAGAAACTATTTTTCAGACTTATTTTTATCTTCAGATTAGTGACGTCCTTCATCTTATTAACCCTTGGGACAACGGCTCATAACTACTTATTACTAGTTCGTATAAGAAAACTTCTAATTTTCTTAGTTTTATTAAATTTTTCTAATCTCATGGATGTAATTGTTCACTATCTAAACTTTCATTATCTTATTTATATACAAAAAAGTGTAAATATTAAAATTATTTTTATACTTGAAATTTTTTTAAATTTTTATGTGTTTTGAAAAATTTTCAATTTTTATAGATTTTTAAAAGAAATGTTTTGTGCTTATGCAGATGATATGCAAATGATGCGAAAATAAGCACAAACCTCCCCCAAACTTGTTTTCAACAGTGTCCTCACTGTTGCCGACAGTTATATCTACAAAAACCTGTAAATCTGGGAGGAATTATTAGTGGGGGCAAAATATATAAGTGAAGAACTTCCCCCAAACTTATTCTTTTTACTCACCTCCATTCAAAAGATGATGCGGTGATATACTGGATATGAAGGTGAGACGGAAGAATTTTAATCCAAATAAACTGTCTTTTGTAAGAACAAGAGCTCCTCCATGGGGTCAGTGGAAAAGTACGGCTTTAATCTATGTCCATTTACTTTGAAAACGGTGCCGTTTTTAACATTTTCAACTTCTACTGCCCCGTGCGGGTATACAGACCGCACAACAAAAGGTCCCTTCCATCGAGATCGGAGCTTACCCGCGTGAAGGTGTAATCGTGAATCATAAAGAAGGACTTGTTGACCAGGTAAAAATATTTTTCACAAAAAATTTTTATCGTGAAAAACCTTAGTCCTATTCTTTGTGATTACAGCGTTATCATAAGCTTCATCGCGGAGTTCGCTTAGCTCATTAAGTTGCAGCTTCCGAAAGGTGCAAGCAAGCTTTAAATCAAAATTTATTTCTTTAATAGCCCATAATGCTTTATGTTCTATCTCGACGGGTAAATGACATGCTTTTCCAAACACTATCCTATATGGAGACATCCCTAGGTCGATCTTATAAGCAGTTCGGAATGCCCAAAGAGCATCCGTCAGTTTGGTCGACCAGTCTTTTCTATTTTTAGCAACAGTTTTCTCCAGGATAAGTTTGATTTGTCTGTTTGAGATTTCAGCCTTCCCGCTTGTTTGGGGGTGATAGGGTGTAGAAAGTCGGTGGTTGATTGAGTATTTCTGCATCAGAGTCTCGAAAGACCTGTTGCAGAAGTGTGTCCCATTATCGCTAATAATAGCGCGTGGGTGTCCAAATCGCGAGAAGATATTCTCTTTTAAGAACTTAATGACAACTTTCTTGTCATTAGTGCGACATGGAATGGCTTCTACCCACTTTGAGACATAATCAACCGCCAGCAGTATGTACAAATTCCCAAAGGAGTAGGGAAAAGGACCCATAAAATCTATGCCCCAAACATCGAACATTTCAACAACCAAGATGGGTTGCTGAGGCATTTCATTCCTCTGGGATATTCTACCCGTATACTGACATTGTGTACAGGTTTTGCAATGCTCAAATGCGTCCTTGAATAAGGTCGGCCAATAAAATCCACATTGCAAAACCTTCTCCGCTGTCTTTCTAGGACCAAAGTGACCCCCATAGGCCTGATCATGACAAAAAGAACGAATACTCTTGAACTCTTCATTCGGGACACACCGGCGAATGATCTGATCAGGACAATATTTAAACAAATAGGGCTCGTCCCAGTAAAAGTGTTTTACTTTGGATAGAAAACGGTATTTTTCCTGTTTCGACCAATCGCTGGGTATCAGTCCCGTGGCATGATAGTTCACAATATCCTTGAACCATGGTTCATTGGATACACTCAAGAGTTGCTCGTCAGGAAACGAGTCATTGATCGGCAGGGTCACAGGGGAAGAAATGATGAGTGAAAGGTGGTCAGCTACTACGTTTTCACATCCTTTCTTATCTTTGATAACAAGATCGAATTCTTGTAACAGAAGGATCAAACGTATTAGTCGACCTTTTGCATCTTTCTTCGCCAGAAGATGTTTTAAAGCGGAATGGTCAGTATACACAACTATAGGTGAGCCAATTAAGTAAGGCCTGAATTTTTCTAATGCAAATACAACCGCTAAGAGTTCTTTTTCTGTGGTTGTATAATTGATTTTCGCATCATTCAGGGTCTTACTTGCATAGTAAATCACGTGTGGCATCTTTTCGATCTGCTGTCCTAAGACTGCACCTACTGCAAAATCAGATGCGTCACACATCAGCTCAAAGGGTTAGTCCCAGTTTGGTGATGATAAAACGGGGGCTGAAGTGAGTGAGTGTTTAAGTGAGTCGAAAGCTGTCTCGCAATCCGAGTCAAAATGGAAGGTCGTATCCTTGGCCAGGAGAAGAGTTAAAGGTTTAGCAATTTTGCTAAAGTCCTTAATGAATCTCCTATAAAAGTCCACATGGCCAAGGAAAGAGCGAATATCTTTAACGCTTTTGGGATGAGGGAGGTTTTGAATGACATCTATTTTGGCTCTGTCAACCTCAATGCCTTTCTGTGAAATGACATGTCCAAGAATAATTCCTTCTTGGACCATAAAATGGCATTTTTTCCAGTTTAAAGTCAAGTTCTTCTCTTTGTAACGAGTAAGAACAGCGTCAAGATTCGCTAGGCAATCGGAAAAAGAGTCTCCAAAAATCGAGAAGTCGTCCATAAAGATCTCCAGGAAATTCTCTACCATATCAGAGAATATCCCCATCATACACCGCTGAAAGGTAGCGGGAGCATTGCATGGCCCGAAGGGCATGCGACTGTAAGCAAAAGTACCAATAGGACAAGTAAAAGTGGTTTTATCTTGATCCTTTTTGGCGATGGGGACCTGATTGTAGCCTGAGTATCCGTCCATAAAACAATAATACTCTCGTCCCGCTAAGCGTTCCAGCATCTGATCAATGAATGGTAGAGAAAAATGGTCTTTCCTCGTGGCAGCGTTGAGTTTTCTATAATCGATACATACACGCCACCCAGTTTGGGTGCGTGTCTGAATTAACTCATTCGCCTCATTGGTTATAACTGTGATGCCGGATTTCTTAGGAACGACATGTATAGGACTCACCCATTGGCTATCGGAGATGGGGTATATAATACCATTATCTAAGCATTTGACGATCTCTTTCATGACCGCTTCCTTCATGACGGGATTCAACCGTCTCTGTGGTTCTCGGGTTGGTCTGGCATCATCCATCACATGTATATGATGTTCAACTATCAAGGGACTAATCCCTTTGATGTCCGCCATACTCCAACCAAACGCCTCTTTGTTAGATCTTAATACCGATAAAAGTGCATTCTCTTGCTTTAATGCTAGAGAAGCGGAAATTATAACCGGTAAAGTCTCCTTCTCACCTAAATAAGCCTATTTCAGATGAGAGGGTAAAATTTTGAGATCTAATTCGTGCGGAGAAATGACAGAAGGAGGTATCATTGAGTGATTTTTGGATTTACAAAGAAGCTCAGAGCCTGTGAAAGATACAGACTCGGGTGGAGAAAAGTCAGAAGTGCAGGACTCAAGTGCAGGTAAAGTGTCATCACTAAGATCTTTTGTGAAATCAAACAGAGATGTGGTAATGTCATCGAGATCAGTAAAGAAAAATTCCTCAGCTCCACAACTATCGGGAGCGATCTCATGGACAGAGCACACATCTAAAATATGAGCAGAGGGTTCTGATGGCTGACTTCCAACATTGTAGATATTTAGTTCAATGGTCATATTTCCAAATGATAAGTTCATTGAACCGTTTCTACAGTTTATAACAGCGTTGGAAGTGGCAAGGAAAGGGCGACCTAGAATCACCGGAATTTGGCCCCGGGGGTTTGCTACAGGATGTGTGTCGAGCACAATGAAGTCTACAGGGAAAACAAATTCCCCGACCTTTATCAACACATCCTCTAATTCACCCCTTGGTTTGGTGATAGATCGGTCTGCCATCTGGAGAGTGCAGTGAACAGGTTTCAGCTCTCCAATCCCTAGTTGCTCATAGACAGAATAAGGGAGCAGGTTAACACTTGCGCCAAGGTCTAAAAGAGCACGATTTATGTTTTTACCCCCAATAGAAATCGATATTGTAGGACATCCTGGGTCCTTTCGTTTCTTTGGTAGCTGGGAAATAAAAGCAGTGCTGATATTATTAGACATAAAGACCTTCTTCGGCACTTGAGTCTTCCTCTTCCTAGTGCACAAGTCCTTAAGAATTTTCGCATAAGCGGGGACTTGTTGAATCGCATCTAGGAGAGGGATATTGATATTAACCTGTTTAAACATTTCTATAATTTTCTCCAATGAGGACTCGTTCTGTTACTCCTTAACCGGTTCGGGTAAGGAGCTTTCGCAATAAGCGCAGGGTCCATTATAGGAGAAGAAAGAGGGGGTAGACGAGGTCCCAAAAGAGGTGTGGGGACCGTCTGTGAAGAACTATAAGGGTTGGGAGAAGGTGTCGAGCCTAATGGGAAATGGAGAATAGGCTCGTGAGAAGATGGTGTGGTAGAAGAAGAAGGATCAGAAGGAGAAGTGTGTGTGTGTGGAAAAGACTCAGCCGGGGTGTTGATATGATTTTCAGTATCATCAATACCTTCCCCGACATGATTGTTCAGCACTCTCCCTGATCTCAACGTTGTGATGGCATTTACATTGTAATGCCCAGGATTCTGTAGGGGTTGAGAGGGAAGTTTTCCTTTTTCTCTCGCACTCATTTCGGCTTTTAGGCGTGCGATTTCAGCTTCCATCGATCTGATACTCTCAGCTTGGGACGCTGAGTTTTTCTTTATCTCACTGACGGAAGATCTAACCTCAGTCGAAACCTCTATGAAATTTGATAAAAGTGATTTCATGGTTTGAGTGAATTGAGAGAATTCGTCAGAACAGGACAACTGCATAGGATTAGACTGTGCAGGATTGTTGCCCTGATTTTGGAAATTTTGTGAATGGTAGGGGTGCTGAGTGAGTTGAAGGGGTTGCTGTTGTGGTGGAGGAAGAGCCCTTTGAAAATTATTCGTGTTTGGAACCGTGTTTTGAGATTGGTTTTGGTTCCAAGCGAAATTCGGGTGATTCCTCCAACCCTGATTGTACGTGGAAGAATATGGATCGTTTCGAGGTCTTTGAAATGCGGCATTAGAAAGCTCGTGACCTTGAAACGCAGAGTTTAATGGACATTCTTCCGTTAAATATGACGGATCAGAACAGCACCCACAAACAGTTTTGGGGAGCGACATTGGGTTTAGGGAGGCTGCAGAAAATTTGTGTTCCATAGCGTCGAGCTTCTTTTGCATTGCTGCCATCTCAGCTCGAACACCTATGGACACATCTATTTGGCGTACGCCACCCCTATTCAATGGTTGGGTTCCACTCTCCCACTGTAGTGATTTTTCAGCGAACTCTTCTAAGTACTTCCAAGCTTCTCCATCATCCTTGGTCATAAAAGTACCTTGACACATGTTTTCAAGGCTCTGTTTAGTGTTTGAGTTAATGCCCTCATAAATGATTCGGCAAAGCTCCCATCTCGGGATGCCGTGATGAGGACACTGAACCAAAAGATCCTTGAAACGTTCAAAGCATTTTGAAAATGGTTCGGTAGGGAGCTGGGCAAATTGATTCAGTTCGCTACGGATTCGAGCTGTCTTTTGGATTGGGTAAAATTTCTTAAGGAATGCAGCAACGAATTCTTCCCAATTCGTAATAGAATGTGCGGTAGTGTTATATAGCCACTTCTCGGCTATATCGCACAATGTAAATGGAAGAAGTCGTAGACGCATCGCATCCACTGAAAGTTGTGACGTACCCATCATTGCGCATACGTTTTCAAATTTGGTAATGAAAACGTAAGCGTCCTCAGTCTCGAGTCCGTGGAATTTGGGTAAAAGATTAATATACTGGGGCTTAATCTAAAAGTTATCCCCATTGGCTGGTGGTGTGGATAAGCAGGTCGAAAGAGGACCTCTAAGTGGATAGCATCTCTCCTGGAGGGAGATGCGGGGTGGATTCTGCGCACCAACGGACGGCGGCAGATTAGGGTTAAAGAAGTTTGATGGATTTGGATCCATCGGTGTGGGTGTGGTAGTAGGTAAAGGAAAGGTAAATGGAGAAATATCGACTTCGGAGTCGATAAAGGGTACGCGGACTAAACGGGCACTAGAATCCCGTGTCCAGCCTATCTTGTACTAAAAAGGGTTAGTACAAGTGGCAGCGTTGGCTTATAATTAGGGGTAAATGAATGCGGTGTTTGCTTTTGAAAAAGGGACGGATTTTTATGAAAAATATGATGCAACACAACAAATGCAGCACACAAAACCCTAGAATCTAGTGGTCACCTAGGTCCGGCTCTAGACCGTCCTAACTGCCAAAAGACAAGTCGCGCGATAGAATCCTCCACTGCCTCTTTGTTCCCCTGTAGCCGGATAAGTGCCAGGTAAGTGGGAAGGTACTTCACTACGTAAGTAGTGGGCCAAATTAATAACCACTAGCCTTAGACACACTCGCCTTAGGCACCACAGGAAAACGCGGATAAGCAATGAATTACCCACGGCCTTCTTCTGTCCTAATTGAGCGCGACTGTCCTTAGAGTCATCTCTAGATTTCTTTTAGTTAATGTGGGTCAATGCGGATGCAAGTTTGGTGGTTTTCAGGGCCTAGGAAGGGTAATGAAATCCCCACCTAATTTGGATTTGGCCGTGCCCCTTAATATCCGTATTTATAATGCAAAACAACCAAGAAACAAAATCACGCACAAATTTAATTTGCAATTTGCGAGCTGCTATTCTTTGCAAAGAATCCTGCAGCAAAGTATTAGTTGGAGCTAAAAAGAGGAGAGAGGAGAAGTAAAGAAGTCACCTGAGGCAAAAATTTTGCAGAGAACCCACCAAGAGGCCGCGGTTCCGCCGCGTATGCTCTCTTATGCCGCCCTTCCGTGGTCAAAATATGGGATCAATGAACCAAACTTCTTCAGGAGCTTCCTGTTGATAACTCCAGCTCCCTGGAATTTTCTAAATTTTTTTATCAATTTCCAGCAAGCTCCAGATCTCTTTGCAATGAAACACAACAAATTGTTTAGGATTTGCACGAATTTTGATCTCAAAATAACAATGAAATAATTCTTTCAATTCAAACTATAATATGAAACGAATTAGGGCGCGATCCCCGGCAACGGCGCCATTTGATTGACTGTAAAATCCTTGTTTGTGTAAATCGAACAAAGCGAATGAGTTTCTTTCTGTCAGTAATTAGAAAAATGTATAGAATCACAATCAAAGAATTATTTGACCGCAATCAAACTACGGTGTCAATTGTAGTTCATGAATGAGTAAGGATCGTCCACAGGGATTGCACGATTCGTTTGTATTATGATATGCTTGAATTGAAAAGTTAAGCTAAGATAAACGAAAAAATGATTCAAGAATTTTGATTTTCAAGTGTCACTATTCTATTCAAGAATCAAGAAAATGATAAACAATCAAGAATCGGTGTATCGATGATATTTCCAATCAACAGTCAAGAATCTAAAAGTGGCTCGTAGGAATCGATCGAATCTATAGACGTGATGTAATCTCAAGATTTCGTGTTCTTGTCCTTCGAAAGATTGATACTAGATTGATGATAATCGACGAGAGTTAGGGCTTTCTTGATGAAACTAGGGTTTCATCTTTTAACCCTTGTTCTTTCGTCGATATCATTCATTTTCTAGCCTCTACCAAATTCAAGAAACGATCGTAACTCCCCAATTTCGAACGATATCAATCAAGAAAGCATCGAAACAAAATGGGTCGTCGTTTCTTGAACTTGCTAGGGTTTTCAAAACACGTAGGACTCAAGAATCGATTAAAGCTATGTTACATCATCATTTTATTGACCGTCTCGACTCCTCGACGAGCGGAGTTTTATTCACACATCACCACACAGAAAATATTTATGAATTGTAAAGTTATCATGATGCAGAATTTAAAGAAAACAAGATAAAAGAATATCACCTTTATTTATCTCAACAATTTTGATTACATTCGCTTCAAGAACTACAAGAGGAAGAATCTAGATTGTTAATCGGGCGTCGCTCGGCTTCGTGAGTCGTGGATCGGCTCGGATCGCTTGCTCCGTTGAAGATCGGCTCCGCTCATAAAGGTTGTAGGGCTTCTTGCTTAATGGGTACTCGGGATCTTGGCTTTTGATTGGGATTTAGGGTTAGGGTTTCACACAAGTTCTCTCACTAAACTTGTGGAAGAAGAAGATGAAGAGAGAGATAGAATGGCTCTCAAAATGATTTCAATGAATGAATTCCTTTTACAATGAGCCTAGGGTCTTATTTATAGAACACCCAAACCCTAAGCCTCTTGAGTTCCCTCCAAAAGTTTGTTGAAAGACTTCTAGAAGTAGTTTGTTAGGATTAGCTTAGGGTTTAAGCTAGGGTTTAGGAAGAAGGTTCTAGAATATTAGGCTAGTTTAATGTTGATCACATAGCTTGCTGATCTGGCAGAAGTCTCTGGAGTCTTCTGGAATTTGAGATACATTTCTGAACAGTGGGCCCTGAATGAAGCATTGTGCACCAAAATTGAGGAGGTAAATCCCTGGTTCCACCGCGGATCCGCGGCACAATCAAGCCATTGCCGTGGATCCGCGGCTCTTTGATGAGCTTGGGCTTTGGGTCTTCTGGTGTGGCCTTGTTCTGTATTTTAGGGCTTCTTCTGATATATTGATTTGTGATTGCTCCTTTGAATTGATACCAGATCTGAAGTAAGTGAGTTGGCGTATCTTTTGAGCAGCGTTGATTCGAGCACGCTTTTAGTTTCCTGCACAGACTTCAAAACACGGGTTGCGACATATAGAAATATTGCGATGCCATGCAATGCAGTCAATTTCCCTAGAAATGCCGGTTTTAAGGTCTAATACATGTAATCTGATAATCTGTGATAGATTTGCTAATATGTGAAATACGGATACCGAACACTTCTATATGAATGCAAATGATGAGGAATTTGCCGGCTCAAATATGCAATATTTTCGACTAATCATACACCGGACAGGACTCATCGGGAACTGATTGTTGGTATTATAGCTATCGTCAGTTATCAGTTTCCAGGTGACATGAGTACAGCTTAGTCCGCTGACTTGACACTGTCACTTCGCCTCGAGTGTGTTCCCACTGTTCGTTGATTACTACCCTACCACGGCTCTACTGAGTCATGCAAACAGGTAGTAGTTGGATGCAGTCCCGAAGCACTTGGAGGCAGTGACGGTTAGAAAGGATTCGTCTCTCCCGATATTGGGGGTTGACATCGCGCTGTGTCTAGGAGAGCCATTACACATGTAGTCCCTGGCCAGGGCAAGCGAGATATACTGGTAGGTTTCCAGTGATGTCTCAGGGTGTTCTGGGCTACACTCCGACACGACTTGTACCGCTATTAGGGCACTGACGTTCGCTACCCCCTAGGCCCGCCATGCGATGTATCAGACGAACAGACCGGACTGTATGGAGATTGTCATATACAGGCTCAGTAGGAGTTCGGATGGGTTTACCTCATCGGCCTTCTTATCGACATCCACCTGGGGACCGTTACATACAGCTAGTGCCTCTTGCGGTCTGTGGTTAAACCCACTGCCAGTATAGTGTCGAGTCTTTAAAGTCCCACACAGAGAGTTTCCCTGCACTGAGCGAATCGTGTATAGGCCGTATGGTTTTACGACATGGCTGCGATCACTTAAGTACAGTTGCGTGCGTGTGGTGTTCGGGCAGACAATACTAGTGGGCTTTGGTTTAAACCGGATCCTAGTATTGCACGGATGGATTTGTTTTGTCTTCTATGCATCCGCATTCTACGGAATGCAGATGCAGGTGTGTATGCACAGTTTTCTGGAGCGATGAAGGAGGAGGTGCCTCATTAGGGTTTTGGCAGTTGGTTCGGCCAAAACCGTTATGTGGCAGGCTCATTAGGGTTTTTGGCAATTCGTTTGGTCAAAACCATTATGAGGCGCGGACATCATTTACTACTCCTTTTAGTGATAATTTTATGATGGCTAATTGCATTGACCATTTGACCACATTGACCTCTCTTGACTTTGTTGACCGGTTGACCGTGTTGACCATTGACCTTCAAGAGAGATCTACACTCTTCTTTTCATTTTCTTTTTCTTTTTGATTATGATAATGGTCTTTTCAATGTAGCCATCAAACTTTATCTTGATGGGATTAGTAATGATAATGTTTTGCATTATTGAACCATGGTTCATTTTCTTGAGCTCATAATCTTTTCCCATTCTCTCTCTTGCTCTTTCTCATGAGAAGAAAAGAAATGCTCCATCGTTGCTAGCTCCTCCTTCTTCCTCCTCTTGATTCATCTTTTGATCTCATGTGTTGAGAGAAAAAGATCCCACAGAGACAAACACTTCCATATATCTCCTCTACACTTCCTAGGGCTTCTTGACTAGCAATCTCGTTGCCCTAGTTGCCTCGGCTCAAGGTGGAGCTCGGTGTACATCACTCGGGTGGATCGTCTTCGACTCAAGAAGGCCGCGGAGGTGACCAAAGTCCGGATCAACCCTCGGAGCATGGATGAACAAACGGCGCAGCGGAGTGAAGACCCGAAGGACCGGTGTCGTGAGGTATAACTTCTACGGCATAGTAGTTAACACCTCTTTTAGTTTGCTAGTTTCTAGTTTAGCAAAGATCCGGCTTTTACGGTCCATGTTACCAAGTCTAGAAAAAAATTTATTTTACCGTTTCCGCTACCCCGAAAGTACCGGGAGAGGTAACGTGGACCTAACAGAGGACGCATTTTCAGGTGTTCGATGGGATTTGAAGTAGTCTATAAGGACTTCTTTCCAATCCTTAATCTTTTCTTGGTCCTCTATTCGTAGGGTTGTTTTCTTGGTCGCTTCTTTTTCTTCAGACGACTCCGTGGACATTTCCGTTAGTGCAAGAACTCGACGGCTTTGTACAACAATCCTCACGTCATCGAGGTTTTCATCAGCCATCTCTTTAGCGAGTTTGGCTAATGCGTCCGCTTTGTTATTTTCTGCGTGCGGTATGCTTTCCAGAATGTAGGAGGGAACTTGAATCAGAAACTTTTGCACTCTCTCGCCATATTTTACCAACTCTGGTTTGCACGTTTTATAGTCGCCGTTTACTTTACTAACAACCAGCTGGGTGTCTCCGTATATAAGGAGATCTTCGATTCCCATGTCGACAACGATCTCAAGACCTGCTATCAAAGCTTCATATTCCGCTTCGTTGTTTGTCTTCGGCTCTGTTAAGGAAAAGGCAAAGCGCATTATCCCTCCTTGTGGAGTCAGGAAGATGAGGCCCACCCCAGATTTGATTATGGGGGAGTTGTGCTTTCGCTTCTTCATAGAAGATGTTCCGTCGAAGTAGAGTTCCCATCGGGTATCACTCCCTCCTTTCTCCCCTTCGATTGTGTCAAACGCGTGCCCGTCTGGCAATTCGCAGCTCAAGGGAGAGTTGGCAAGTATCGGATGCTCGGTCAGGAAGTCGGCGATGGCCTGGCCTTTCACTGCCTTGAGGGGTTGGTATGTTATTGAGAACTCCATCAAGAGGATGGCCCATTTCGCGAGTCGTCCTGTTAATATGGCTCTTGACATCAAATACTTGAGAGGATCCACTTTTGATATGAGATGGACCTCATGCGCCAGAGCATAGTGTCTGAGCATCGTTATCACGAAGATTAACGCCAGGCCGTGCTTTTCAATGGGGGAGTAGCTATTTTCTACCCCGAGGAGAACTCGACTCAAATAGTATAGAGCTCTCTCCTTCCCTTGGTCATTTTCTTGTGCCCATAATGCACCTAGAGAACCCTCAAGGGCGGTTGTATATAGAATGAGAGGCTTTCCCTTGACCGGTAGCGGTTAGCACCGGAGGATTTTGTTGGTATTGCTTGATTTCGTCTAGTGCGCTTTGGCATTTGCGATCCCAGACGAACGGGGTTCCCTTCTTCATCAAGTGACTGTAGGGACGACATTTGCCGGAGAGGTTAGCTATGAACCGCCGAATATATGCGAGCTTTCCTTGAATAGACCACAGTTGCTTGAGAGTTCTTGGCGGAAGCATTTCCATGATCGCCTTGATCTTTGATGGGTCTATTTCGATGCCCCGGTGTCGGACGATGAATCCTAGGAATTTACCCGAGGAAACTCCGAACGCGCATTCCAAAGGGTTCATCTTCAGGTTGTATTTCCGAAGACGTTGGAACACTATCTTTAGATGCTCCCAATGTTCCTCATACGATTTGCTTTTCACTACGAGGTCGTCGATATAGCATTCGACAATTTCGTGTTTGAGGTCATCAGAAATCTTCGTCATGGCCCTCTGATAGGTAGCGTCGGCCTTCTTCAGACCGAAAGACATCACTTTGTAGCAGAATATGCCCAAAGTGGTCCGGAAAGCGGTATGATTCTGGTCTTCGAGATGCATCTTTATTTGATTGTACCCTGATAAGCTGTCCATGAAGGAGAAGACTTCGTGAGTGGATGTGTTATCTATCATCAGCTCAGTAACCGGTACGGGAAAATCATCCTTCGGGCAAGCTTTGTTGAAGTCTCGAAAGTCCACGCAGACGCGCACTGTCCCATTTTTCTTCATTACTGGGATGATGTTGGCAATCCAGTCGAGGTATTGAACTTCTTGGATGAAACCGGAGTCGATTAGCTTCTTGACTTCGGTGTTGATACTCATCTCAAGCTCGAGCCGAATCCTTCTTGGTGCTTGTTTGACTGGCTTGACGTCCAGAGATATCGCCAACTTGTGGACGGCTATTTCTGGATCTAGTTCCGGCATCTCGGAATAGTTCCACGCAAAGCATTCTTTATACTGCATGCGATGTCTTTGAGCGTAGCCACCTTTTCTTCAGACAACAGCTCACTGACGAACGTCGGCCGTGGGTCGTTTGCCGTCCCCAAGTCAATTTTCCTAAGGTTATCTGCAGTAGTATGTATCCCATCTTCCAGCTCTTTTGGTGCCGGTGGAAACTCTGAGATCTCTTCATCATCATCGTTTTCGAAGCACCAGGGATGGTCATCCATATCGTCGCGTACTCCTCCTGACATCGTTATCACGTGACAGGTATGAAATCGCTTCCAAGACCGATGTTGGTCTGGTTCTACTCTCGCCGCATACGTGGCTTTCGGCACATGTATTTGTGGTGGGGTTACCCTCCAACTGTTGGATAGAGCGAACCTGTCGAGTTGATACTGGTCCTCGACCCAGTTTTTGAATGTGAAGCAATCTTTGAGAGGATGTCTTATCGCTTGGTGATAGGAGCAATAATCCGGGTGAGAGACCTCGTCCACTTGTTCGGGGTGTTTGGGCTCCGGGAGTGTAATCATTTGATGTTTCATGACAAGACGGAATATCTTTCTAGTCTTGTCTTGGGAAAAGAATATACTCGACCCATCTTCTTTATAAGAGACGTATTCCGGCTGTTCAACTCTCGATCGCGTGGCCTCTTGGACTCGTTTCTCCTTGGTCGAACGTTTTTTTGTTCTTTAATTTGTTTTTGCCCCCACGTCGGGACTTCTTGGTTACGGGCCGGCGACGAAGAGCATTGTCATTCTCCGCAGCTTGCTAAAGGAGGCGCTGCATCCTGGCTTTCTCGTAAATGGCCATTTCGCGGCTATGGTCATCCCGGACCTTTTGACTAGCTTCCTTTATTTTCTTGTCTATCTGTTCTTCGAACGACGGACTTGGCACTTTCATGATGGGACCTCGTTTTGGTTCAGGGTTAGCGTCTTCTAACAGAGCATCTCCTTCTTCATCAAAATCATGTATAACGTGGCAGCCATGGAATCACTCCCGTTTCTTAGATTGAACATATCCAAGCCCGCTCGTTTCCATTCTCCCGTTGGGCAATTTTCACTGAGTTCCGGGGACGTTCCAGATCTTGTTGTGGAACTGAGCTTGTCGAGCAGTCTGTTTGAAGGGTACGCCTTGGCGCCTCAACAGCCTTTTTAATCCTTCTGTGTAGTATCTGGGCAGACGGATGGGCTGGAGCCTGTCAAGCGTAGAATCGGCGCCATGCCAGATTTCCTTCTCCACTTTGGTTTCCGTGGATCGATAAAAGAGGATCGCCTTTTCATCTTTTCACCTGGGAGGAATGTAGACCGTCTGCAGTTCTTGCACATTATAGGTATCAAGTGCGTCGAGCTCTTTTTAGAGCTGCCGCGAAACCATAGCGATTTGCAAACTCTGATCATCTCCAGTGAAGGCCTGCATTGATGGACGGACCGAGAACACCGCGTTGACCTCGTCTTCATAGTTACTGCCAAAGACCAGAATAGGGGTAGATGGTCCCGGTTTGTTGTATCGGGGAGGTCCCGAATAGACTATCTCTTCTTCCTCCTCGGTATCGCTCCCGAAGACTGGAATGGTGGTGATAGCTTTTTGCTTATCCTCCGGTTTATGGTATCTTTCCGTGTCTTCAAAGTCTTGTAAGAAGTACTTTGCATCTTCATACTTTCGGACTTCGTTTACGGAGAATGGTTTCGGCTCCCCTGTCACAGTGTATTCAATCTCATCTCTAAAGTATTTCATACACTGATGCTGTGTAGAAGGGATAATGTTGTACTCGTGTAACCAAGGCCGGCCGAGCAAAGCATTGTAGCAAGTTTTGGCGTCAATGACGTGGAACTTGATATCAGTGACGAGCAGCCCAAAGCGTAACGTCAGTATCACAGACCCGAGCGTCCGTGATGACTGGGAGTCAAACCCGGAGATAGTGATTTTATCCCGAGCAAGGTGTTGAACCCTCATGCAGATTTCTTTTAGCACCCTCACATTTAGGAGATTGACAGAGGATCCATTGTCAACTAGGATCTTCCCTATATTAATGTCATGGCAATACCCGGAGAAATATAAGGGACGGTTGTGCTCGCATGTTCCGAGGAGGAGATCTTTATCGCCAAAAGTGATGTTAGCTGTATGAATTTCTTCCAGCTCGTCCTTCATCTTTTCTTCAGCGAGAAAAGCTTGAAACTGGTCAGGCTCTTATAATGCCTTGATCAGAGAATCTCTTGCCTCTTTGGATAGCAGATGGGCGTCGAGAATGCTTAGCTGCAAGCGTATCTTCCCCAGGTGTGCCAGAACGTAGTAATACACCATGTTTTTCTTGGGCGGGTCCTTGGCTTACAGCTCTTCGACGATTCGATCATCAAGGGTGATATCCTCAGGGACCTTTTCTTTCCCCTTATCCATTTTGTTCGATCCCTTGTTTACGGGTCCGAGATTCTTTTCAGGTAGCGTGCGATTGCGCAGTTGAATGTTCTCGCATGTCTTCATCTCTTCTGTTTCAGAGATAGATTCCTTGAAAAGAGGGTCGAGGGCTATTTCTTCATCAGAATCACTCCCGAAGGTGAGAACTTGCGATCCCCCGGAATTAACCATGTCACATTCATCGACAGTTCTTTTATGCTCATCTGTCGTGCTTCTTTGTTCCCGACGAGTTTTGCGCTTCATCCGCTTGAAATGCTGCCGATGAGCAACGTATCCCTGCCACCAATTTTTAAAGGCGTTGCATTCTTCCGTAGGGTGTGCAATCCTCTGATGATATAAGCAGAAGTTAGGATGAACGTCCGCTTCATCAAGATGTATACCGCCAGGAGAATTTCCTATGAAAGAGGGCAACTTCATTCCCATCGATATGGCTTTGGCGAACCTTTTCCTTGTCTTTAACTTGCTTTTATTTGTGGCAGATGTGCTTTGATCTGGTGGGAGTGTTTTAACCCTTTCGTCCAGTCGCCGGCGTTTGGCTTTTTCAAATATAGCCATTTCGCGCTCTCGATCAGCTTTTCATTTCAGAAGAGCTTCGTTCTGGAATACGTCAATCATCTCGTCTGACGGTCCTAAGAGTTCTGGTTCGGGATCTTCCCCCAGTTTCTCTGTATCAAGAGCTTCTTCACCATCTACTGACGAGTGAAAGATCACGTGCCAGCTTGCCACATAATCTTCAGGTTCGTCAGACGAGTCTTCTCCCTTATCTTTGTCGCTATCTCCGTCTTCAAGGATGTGGTTGAGAAACTCTTGGAGTGTGACCGGGGTTCGCGCCTTCTGGTTATATTCTTCCAACGCGTCAATATGTTTTTGCAGGTCCGTGCGTTTGTCACCATTCTTCACGGACTTTTTGGTCTTCTTCTTCTTCTTCAAAGACGGCTGGGCATGGGCGTTTTGGTTATCACTATTAATTCTTGGCGTCGGGCGTGGCTTCAGTATTCTTTTCGTTTTGGCTGAAAGAGCGACATCCCATGGAGCTTCTTCTATAAAAGAGCACGATGCCCCCGGCGTGTCCACCTTTTTAAGAGCATGCGGCTGGGGAAGGCTTACTTTCCAATTCTCGGACAGTACGAATTTGCCCTGTTGGTATTGGTCCTCAATCCAGCTTTTGAAGACGAAGCAATCTTCAATTGGATGGCCTACTGCTCGGTGATAGAGGCAATAATTGGGATTGCTGACATCGTCGGGCTGCAATGGACGTCTCGGATCCGGAAGATTGATGAGCCTGTTGCGTATCGGCAGTTCGAACTGTCTCTTTGTTTTCTCTCGCGGAAACGAGTAAGGACGTCTTAACATTTCGCTGAGGACTCGCTGTCTATCACTTTGGCGATCAGCTGGTTTTGGACCAGTAGGCTGTTGTTGAGCATTGGTGATGAAGGACGCTTTCCCCTTCCCCTTTTCGTTTCGAGGCTCCATTTTCGAGGAAGACGGTCTATGGCCCATCTGATCCATTTGGGCCAATTTGACAATCAAGGCCTGGAAGGTAGTCGGCTTGAAAAACATCGTGAACTGGGATATGGTCGCCTGCGGATCAAGGGTACCCACGAACATGCCTACTATAGGAGCCTCTTCTATGCGCTGTTCGCACTTCGACCATAAATTCCGCCACTGTATCGCATACTGAACCCATGTTTCGCCTGGCTTCACCCAAGAATTGATCAATGCTGTGATTGGGGTGCGTTCGCTAGCGCTTGCGAAATGTTGGGTGAACAACAATTCCATCTCCGTAAAAGTTTTGACGGAGTCGTTGGGCAGCTCTGAATACCACTCAAAGGTCGTTTCCGCCAAGCTGCCGACGAACTGACGAAGTAACAATTTGTCGTCACCTCCGGTATTGCCGCAGAGAGCCCTGAACTGAGCGACATGTTGATGGGGATTGCCTGTCCTCTTGTATACATGGAACTTAGGAATCATGTATCCTGGCGGGTACTTGATCTGCTCGTACCATCCTGGATATGGTCGCCCAGTTCTTGATGACTTGACCGTTTGCTTCATACGCATGATGAGCTCGTATTTGTTGAGTTATATAATCATCGAGCGTGGCTTTGGAGATGGTCTCCTCCTTGGCTGCTGATACAGCCGGAAGAGGATTTGATGTCTCCCCTCTACCATCTTCAAGGATAATCGGGGGGTCTTCAGCTGGAGGATCCGGCTGTATCATCATCCCGACCATATCTTGGAATAGAAAAGCCATTTGTTTTATATTGGCCGCCTGTTCTGCAGCCTCTTTATCCTTCTTCTCAAGCATTCTCCAAAGGAATTCGGCATCAGTTTCCTGCTCATGACGCTGTTCCCAGGATGTCTCCGGGCCTGCTTTTGGTCCAGTGAGTGCAGCCATGGATGTCAGCATTTCTTGAAGCTTTTGTTGTTGTTGCTCCTGAGCCTTAGTCACAGACTGTGTAAGTGGTTGGTGACCCGTAGAAGCATGGCTTTCCTCTTTTCCGAAAGCCATATAAACAGTACGCACCACCATGCCCCCAGACTTGGGGCGTTTAGATTCAGTGTTCTTGAGATTCGTCACGAACACGGGGACTTTCTCCGGCCTCCTTCTTTTGTGGGCGGTAGAAGTTGAGGGAGCCGTTCCAGGGGCAACTCTAGCAAATCGCGATTCGTTCGTGAAACACGACACACGAAGTGTGGAGTGGAAAGAGGAAAAGGTCCCAACGGGCGTGCCAGAATCTGTTCTCGGCAGAAAGACACGACCGGGATGTTGGGACGTCCGTCCTGAACTTTGTGGGGAAGATGCTATTTGGTTTTATCCGTCCACCTCTCCGAAGATGCCAAGTTAATTTATGACACCATGTATCGAAGGTTTAAACGGATGCGACCAGTGTAGCAGACTTCGTCAGATTCCCCCTCATTGAGGGGTTTTTGATTGTGGGGACGCTTTTCCCTGCAGGCACAAGCCCCTGCAGTTAATTACGCTACCGCGTCGCTGTAACCACGTTCTCCTTCTCCAGATGGTCACTTCGTGTCGTGTGTGTTTTATTTGTTTTTGGTTGCCCGTGGATTGTATACGGAGACTAATTTATGTTGTCGCCCGTAAGGCGTGGATTAGTCCAAATCCGTATTTTCTTAGATTTGGGTTTGGGTTGGGTTTAAGGATCGTTAATCTAATTTGAGACTAAGATCAACTTAAATGTTTGTTAAGGATACGTTAGTCTAATTTTAGATTAAGATCAACTTAACCATTTGTTAAGCATACGTTAGTCTAATTTTAGACTAAGATCTACTTAACAGGATCATTTATATCCAACAAAAGAGCATTTGGGCTCTATTGCTTTAATTTAGGGACTTTGCGGTCAAGTTTAAAGACATCATAGTCTATGAGTTTAAGGACCTCACAATCCATAAAGTTTAAGGACATCATAGTCCATGAGTTTAAGGACCTCACAGTCCATGAGTTTAAGGACCTCAGAGTCCAGTTTAGAGACGTCATAGTCTGTAAAGTTTAAGGACATCATAGTCCATGAGTTTAAGGACCCCACAGTCTGTGGAATGTCTGGTTGTCGGGACCCGTCACCTCTCTGAAGACGTTGAAGGATTACAATGACAAATATCAGAGGAGCGAAGAGATGTACCCTTGAACCAATATTGGTTGGGGGATCTGTAGTTGGATTGATTTAAGGATCGTTAATCTCGTTTGAGATTAAGATCAACTTAAATGTTTGTTAAGGATACGTAAGTCTAATTTTAGACTAAGATCTACTTAACAGGATCATTTAGATCCAACAAAAGAGCATTTGGGCTCAATTGTTTTAGTTTAGGGACTTTGCGGTCTATAGGTTTAAGAACATCATAGGTCTATGGAGTTTAAAGACATCATAGTCTGTAATGTTTAAAGACATCATAGTCTATGAGTTTAACAACCTCACAGTCCATAAAGTTTAAGGACATCATAGTCCATGAGTTTAAGGACCTCACAGTCTATGGTAGTTTAGAGACATCATAGTCTGTCAAGTTTAAGGACATCATAGTCCATGAGTTTAAGGACCTCACATTCCATCTGGTTTTGGTTCAACCATTTGGGATGCATCAAAAGTTATTGGTTATTGGGACCCTCCACCTCTCTGAAGACATTGAAGAATTACAATGACATATATCAGAGGTATGAAGAGATGTACCCTTGAACCAAAGTTGGTTGGAAGGCTCTGGGAATCACTTTGAATCCCATATGAGATGATTAGTTTTGGAAGACAAGAGTATAATTGGAGTTCAGTTGAAGGGGGTCTTTCCTCTGGAAGACTTAGCTAATTTGGGCAAAGATTGGTTTGAATATAGTGTTAAACACTAGAATATACTGTAAGTCCATACTACCTCTCCCGGTACTTTCGGGCATGCGGAATTTGATAAAAAACGATTTTCTTAGAGGTGGTAACATGGACTTAAAACCCGGATCTTTGTTAAACATCTAACTAACAACCTAACTACGAGTTGCTAACTACTCGGTTATGGGGGTATAACTTTCTTTTTCTCGAAATCCTTCGTCTTCAAGCTTTGATGGTCGTCCGAATCGGCTTCTCCCCGTCGTCTCCTTGCGCCGAAGATAGATCCACCTGAAAGCATCAACCTTTGGCTCCTTCTTCGAACTTTGAAGAAACTAGTCCACTCGGTTTGCTAAACCTTGTGAACTAGTGTGAGTAGAGAAGAGTTTGTATGGGATTTTATCTATGGTTCTTGGTTCTCAACTCATGAGACAAGTGAACCATAGAGTCAAGAGAGAGAGAGCAAGAGGAGGAGATGAGAGCTCAAGAACAAGAGAGAGAATGAGCATGAAAGAATGAGAGAAGACTTTTCTCATTTGGCTATCATAATCCAAAACAATCATAACACATCATATCAATCAAGTATTATGTGATGGTTTAAGCAACCATAGCCATATCATTTCATGCACTCATTTTGCACAAAAGAGCAAGCAAGCAAAAGTCTTTGCCATGAAATGATAGCTATAGTTATCATGATGGTCCACTAGTCAAGCCTAGTCAACCGGTCAACAAAGTCAACAAGTCAACAAAAGTCAACAAGTCAACAACTCAACAACCTTGTCACCATAATACCTAATTAATATAATTGTTAATCACATATCATATTCTCATTAGGGTTGAGCAAAATGTCAATAGTCAACTGTCAACGGTCAACAACCCTAATGAGAATCCTCCGCCTCTGTCTCTCCGTCAACTGTGCATACACACCCGCATCTGCGTTCCGAGGAACACGAATACAAACTGGATAAATGCAATCCCAATACGTACACTAGGATCTGGCTTAAACCAAAGCCCGCTAGTGTCTACTGTCCGGACACTGTACGTGCACAAGTGCACGGATGTGACCAAACCTTGTCGCAAAACCATGCGACTTGCCGCAAAACCATGCGACCTCTACTCTTTTGCCTAAAGGCGAATAGCTTTCTGTGTGGGACTCTAAAGACTCGACACTACGCTGGCAGTTGGTTTAACCACAGACCGCAAGCGGCACTAGCTATGCGTAACGGTCCCCAGGTAGATGCCGACAAGAAGACTGACGAGGTGAAACCCATCTGAACTCCTACTGAGCCTGAATGTGACAATCTCGGTACAGTCCGGTCTGTTCGTCTGATACATCGCATGGCGGGCCTAGGGGGCGGTAAACGTCAGTCCCCCAATAGCGGTACAAATCGTGTCGGAGTGAAGCCCAAAACACCCTGAGATAACACTGGAAGCCTACCAGTATATCTCGTTTGCCCTGGCCAGGGACTACTCGTGTAATGGCTCTCCTAGACACAGCGCGATGTCAACCCCCAATACCGGGAGAGACGAATCCTGTCTAACCGTCACTGCCTCCAAGTGCTTCGGGACTGCACCCAACTACCACCTGTTTGCACGACTCCTTTGAGCCGTGGAAGGGTAGTAATCAAAGTACAGTGGGAACACACTCAAGGCGGAGTGACAGTGTCAAGTCAGCGGACTAAGCTGTACTCATGTCACCTGGGAACTGATAACTGACGATAGGCATAATACCAACTAGTCAGTTCCCGACGAGTCCTGTCCAGTGTACTCGTAACCCAACGAGCACCCGCATACTATCTCAAGTACGACGTACCGACGGCTGTGGGACAGACCGTCTCCCACACTGGGATGAGAAGCGCATGCGCTAGTCTACTCCGGAGTATCGATGCCCTGTCTCGATAGTTCTGCGACCAGGGACCTGCATAAGGATGTGCTTATAGATTACCCAGCCCCACTAGTGTGACTGCCATCATAACGCTGGTAATCAAGCAAAGATCCTAAGGGCTCCACTAATGTGTATAGGCGATATACTAAAATAAACACATGTACACATTGAAGTAGAAACAAACCAAGTAGCATACTACTATTTTGAGCAAGATTGTATATACAAGGTGAATATCCCAAGCTTCCATTAAGTAATATACAAACTAGTATGATACAGTAATGGCCTCTAGGGCATATACACTAACAATCTCCCACTTGCACTAAGGCCATGTACTGGCGTATCGAAGACCTATCATCTCGATCAGCCGCTCGAACTGAGTCTGGGGCAAGGCCTTGGTGAATGGATCTGCAGTGTTATCTTCTGAAGCGACTCTCCGAACCTCGATCTCCTGGCGATCCACGATCTCTCTGATCAGGTGATACCGCCTCGTGATGTGTCTGGATCTCTGATGGGACCTGGGTTCCTTTGCTAAAGCTATAGCCCCGTTGTTGTCGCTATACAGAGGTATTGGATCAACAATGTACGGAGCCACCTGAAGTTATTTCAAGAACTTCCTTATCCAGACAGCTTCTTTTACGGCATCAGATGCAGCGATGTATTCCGCTTCCATCATCGAGTCTGCAACGGTTTCCTGTTTGGAACTCTTCCAACACACCGCCCCTCCATTGAGGGTAAAGACAAAACCCGACATGGACTTGGAATCATCCTTGTCACTCTGGAAGCTGGAGTCAGCAAAGGCCTCGATCTGGAGGTCTTTTCCGCCATACACCAAGAACATCTCATTAGTCCTTCTCAGGTACTTGAGAATGTTCTTTACCGCTATCCAGTGTTTCTCCCCAGGGCTTGACTGATACCGACTTACCACACTCAGTGCATAATCTACATCCGGTCTGGTACACAACATCGCATACATTATAGAGCCTACCACAGAAGCGTAGGGTATAATAGACATGCGATCCCTCTCCAAATCAGTCTTGGGAGACATCTCTTTAGAGAGGGTGATCCCGTGACAAGCCGGTAGGTTACCGCGCTTGGAATCTTCCATACTGAATCTTTTCAGTATAGTGTCGATGTACATGGACTGTCAAAGTCCTAATATCCTCTTGGATCTATCACGATGGATCCGGATCCTCAGGATGTATGAGGCATCACCCAGGTCTTTCATGGAGAACCTGTGTGACAAGAACCCCTTGACAGATTGTAGCATAGGAATGTCATTTCCTATTAAGAGAATGTCATCCACGTATAAAACGAGGAATACTACAGTTCTCGCTACAAATCTACTATAGATGCATGGTTCATCTGGATTTTTGATGAAGCCAAATTCCTTGACCGTCTCATCAAAACAGATGTTCCAACTCCGCAATGCTTGCTTTAGTCCGTAGATGGACTTAAGCAACTTGCACACCTTTCCGCTGCTCCCACTCTGAATGAAACCCTCTGGTTGGTCCATATAGACACACTCCTCTAAATTTCCATTTAGAAAAGCGGTCTTTACGTCCATCTGCCAGATCTCATAATCGTGGAAGGCAGCAATGGCAAGAAGGATCCGAATGGATTTCAGCATAGCTACTGGAGAAAAGGTCTCGTCATAGTCCAAACCAGGTCTCTGACGAAAACCCTTTGCAACCAGTCTAGCTTTATAGGTCTCAACCTGTCCATCTACACCAATCTTCCTTTTGAAGATCCACTTGCATCCTACGGGTTTTACCCCGTCTGGAGCAATGTCCAACGTCCATACTTTGTTGGTGTACATGGACTCCATTTCGGTCCGCATTGCATCTAGCCATCTTACCGAGTCAACGCTCTGAACGGCCTGCTGGAAGCTAGTAGGCTCATCATAATCTATGATGCAATTCTCTCTATCCCCGTCTATGAGAAAACCGTAGTATCTCTCGGGCTGATGAGACTGCCTACTACTCCTGCGGAGCGGCGTAGGAATGTCCTGTTCTTTTGAACCCTCTGGTTCCACTAAGCTTTCAGTAATAGCTCATGGTTCTGGAATTTCTTCCAGTTCTACTGTGCTCCCACTTATCTGGGTTTCCAAAAACTCAGTTTCCAAGAAGTAGGCATGACGAGAAACAAGAACTTTTTGTTCCTCTTCGCAGTAGAAGAAATATCCCTTGGAGTTCTTTAGATATCCCACTAACTTACACTGTACTGAGCGTGCCTCGAGCTTATCCGCATGCTGCTTTTTGACAAAAGCAGGACATCCCCATGTCTTAATGTGCTTAAGATAGGGTCTCTTCCCACACCACATCTCATATGGTGTAGTAGGCACAGTCTTAGTAGGAACTCGGTTCAAAAGGTATGCAGCTGATTCTAGCGCATACCCCCAGAATGATCGCGGTAACTCAGCGTTACTCATCATGGACCGTACCATATCTAATAGGGTTCGGTTCCGTCTCTCCGATACACCGTTATGTTGCGGAGTGTATGGAGGAGTAAGCTGAGAGAGAATTCCGTTCTCTTTTAAATAGTCCAGGAACTCGGCACTCAAGTATTCTCCACCTCGATCCGATCTTAGAATCTTAATACTTTTGCCGGTTTGTTTTTCAACTTCATTCTTATATTCCTGGAATTTTCCAAAGGCTTCGGACTTATGTTTCATTAAGAAGACATAACCGTACCTCGAGAAGTCATCCGTAAAAGTAATGAAGTAAGAATAACCGCTTCGCGCATGTGTAGACATTGGACCGCACACGTCGCTGTGTACGAGTCCCAAGAGCTCGCTCGCTCTTACTCCGTATCCAGTGAACGGAGTCTTTGTCATCTTTCCTTTGAGACAGGATTGACAAGTGGCATACGATTGATATTCGAACGGATTCAAATATCCTTCTGTATGTAACTTCGTCAACCTTCTCTCATTGATGTGACCTAGTCTACAATGCCATAAGAAAGTCTGATTTATTTCCGGAGACTTTCTTTTGTGTGTATTCTGGACATTGAAAATCTATGGTTGGTTTAATACGTATATCCTATTGCTCAATGTACCTGACCCAATCAAAACTTGATTAAGGTGAATGTTTACAACATTACTTACAAACGCAAATTCATAACCTTCTTTAGAAACTAAAGATACAGAAATAATATTACAAGTTGCGTTGGGTACAAAAAAGCAATTACGCAAAACCAAAACATGTCCATCTGACATTCCCAGGTGATAGTCCCCCATGGCCTTAGCATCCATGCTAGCTCCGTTCGCAACTCTGAGGGTCATGTCACCTGCCTTCAAAACCCTACGGTTTCTCAACGCCTGTAAAGAATTACAGATATGAGATCCTGATCCGGTATCCAATACCCAGGAAGTAGAGTTAATGAAAGACAGTTTTCAATAACATACACACCTGAAGCTGAAGCTGCAACCTGCTTCAATTCCTGTGTTCTAGCCTTCCAGGCCCTGCAATCATTCTTCCATTGTCCTTTCTTATGACAATAGAAGCATTCTTCCTTATCCACAAGCTTCCCCGCTTTCTTTGTTGCTTTAGCTTTTCCCTTCGTATCCACTTTACTAACACCGCCCCTTGGTTTGGCGGGGGCTTTCTTCTTTTTTCCCTTGGCTTTCGCCTTGGACCTAGAAGAAGATGATCCTCCTACAAACAAAGTGGATGTATCCCTACCTTTCTGTAGGGTGCCCTCTGCGCTCCTCAGCATGTTGAGGAGCTCTGAAAGTTCAACTTCTTTTTCTTGTAAGTTGAAGTTCAGTATAAACTGGGCGTACGTGGAAGGAAGGGACTGGAGAACTAAGTCCGTGTAGAGTTCACTCTCCAATGTGGTCCCTAGGTCCGCGAGCTCCTCAATGTAGCCGATCATCTTAAGCACGTGTTCTGCTACTGATGATCCAAAGGCCATCCTTGCAGAAAATAACTTTTTCGACGCTTCGTATCTTGCGATACGAGACTGCTCTCCATACAGTTCTTTTGTATGAAGAAATATGGATTCCAGGTCCATATTCTCGTGCCTCCTCTGATGTTCATTGTCCATAGAGGCAAGCACGAGGCACTTGGCCTTCGCGCTATCAATCTCCCAAGTCTTACGGATTTCCTTATCCGCGACGCTGGAAGTGGGACCAGGGACAGGGGGAGCTTTGGTGGTAAGAAGATACCCCAGCTTGTCGTAAGTGATTGCCATCTTGACATTCCTGAGCCAATCTTTGTAGTTTGGCCCTGTCAGTATGTTTTTATCTAGAAGTAACTTAAGTCCAGTCATTTCGATTGGTCGCTGCAATTAGGAGAGAGAAGAAGAAACACTTAGCATGATGCTCTTGCAAGTCTAGAGTGGTTTTTAGTTTGTCTAAACAGGATGGCTCCCACTGTTTCTCGAATCCCTCCTTAAAACCAAAAAGGAAGAATTAGTCAGGATCAATCTCACCGTACAATACTTGCTTAACCGTTCGTCCAGGCTGGTGTCGGTACTTCGAGGGAGGTTTTCCAACGCTTTCGCGAAGTTACTTAATTTAAGAACCTCTTTTCCCTAGGGGCGTAGCCCCGCTAACACCTTTCTAGACACCTACTTGGTTTATAGCATTGATCGTTAAGTGAGAAATTTCCCGAGGAGTAGCATATGCTCACAGTACGATCGGGATCCAAATATCATCGCGTGACGAAACTGAAGGAATCCTACCAGAATCATCACACTCAAAATGGTATGCAACACTAGCAAGTTTCAGTTCTTTTGAAACTCCCGTTGTGGATTTTTGCCCCCATGCTCTTATGACCTTGACTTTGGCCAACAAATCATAAGTCACATGTCAAGTTCTACCCATCGTTCTCCAGGTTAATTTGAATCCACCCGTACCTACCCTTGACTTTGGCCAACAAGGCAGTACGACTGTTCCAAACCAACGTATCTATCTATGCTGCACATGAATACCCAATAGCTACCAATCACTATGCCTTGACTTTGGCCAACAAATACAGCTTAAATACTATTGACTATTCATGTGAAACGACGGAGGGCTACGAATGGTTTTGGCGAAACCGTGAACGTAGAGAACTTGATATAGTCGATGGAACGAGATAGCTTTTAAAAGGGGTGGCTCAAACTCCGCATTTAAAAGTTAGTTTTGAAAAGAACCGAGGGGTTTTTCGAAAGTGTTCCAACGACTTTTACTTGGTTTATTTTCTTGCATTAGTTCTTTTAATGCGTGATATTCTTGCATTAGTTCTTTTAATGCGTCCCATCATTTAATCCTACCATTGCAGAAAACAACCAAAATATGACGTATGCTTATGCCATTCGCATTCACCACGGGGCCCCGTCATTACCCGTTAGGTTACTTAACTAACGACAGAGCGGGGGCTGGGGTAGCGCGGCTGTAAAACATAAGCAATGCCTAAATAATATCATATATATATATATTGCAATGATAGACATTTCAGATCACAGATGAACATATTGGATATACTAGGAACCTGCAATTCGTACGAGCCTGTAATGAAAAGCAGATTACACGGTCGCGGTGAATAGCCAATACCCCACCTAAGACCCCTACGGGTGCGGCAAACTACCCGCCAAGTACCCGAAGCGAAGCAACCTCCCTCATCCCCGTGAGTAGGCCACTCGGCACTTCGACATACCCGGTAGTTTGTGCACCCCCTCCATGGGTCTATCCTAGGAGCAAAAACAGTAAAAAGAAATTATACAATGACGGCTACAACCCCTACCCGGTTGTGCGGCCATACAAATAATTATTACATCAATTTACAAATTTACATGAATTGAAAGAAAAGAAAACTCTCGTCTCACAACCCCCGGCTATTCACCCGCGACAATCCAATGAATTCATATACACATTCCAATGACATTACAGATCACAGATTTGTATAACCCCCACTAATCGACATATAGCGATTAGTAGACGTTCAATACAAATATCACATCACAGAAAAACCCGTCAGCATAAGTCTTTTAGAAGTTCGATCAAAAATACGGATTTATAGGCCCCCAATACAAAATTTTCGTTCTGGAAAATCTGGGTGGAAAATAAATATTCCAAAAATCCCAAAACAACCCCAGAAATACACTGCACCAAAGATGGACCCCGGCAGAGTCAACTCGCCCACGGAACCGCGACGGGAGCGTGCTCCCGCCGCGTTTCCACGGCGCTTTGAATCGATCGTGGGACCAAATTTGGTGGTTATTCTAACAAAAGCCTGAGCCGATTTTTAAGATGAAAATTATCAACTTTTGAACAGAAATAATTTCGGCAGAAACTTGACAGTTTTGGGTTCGTTTTGCGACTTTTCTTTGATCGATCTTCTAGCTACTTTGCTAACATGTTAGATAGAGTTTAACTAGGCTCTGATACCACTGTAAGTCCATGAAACCTCTCCCGGTACTTTCGGGCATGCGGAATTTGATAAAAAACGATTTTCTTAGAGGTGGTAACATGGACTTAAAACCCGGATCTTTGTTAAACATCTAACTAACAACCTAACTACGAGTTGCTAACTACTCGGTTAGGGGGTTATACCTTTCTTTTTCTCGAACTCCTTCATCTTCAAGCTTTGATGGTCATCCGAATCGGCTTCTCCCCGTCGTCTCCTTGCGCCGAAGATAGATCCACCTGAAAGCATCAACCTTTGGCTCCTTCTTCGAACTTTAAAGAAACTAGTTCACTCGGTTTGCTAAACCTTGTGAACTAGTGTGAGTAGAGAAGAGTTTGTATGGGATTTTATCTATGGTTCTTGGTTCTCAACTCATGAGACAAGTGAACCATAGAGTCAAGAGAGGGAGAGCAAGAGGAGGAGATGAGAGCTCAAGAACAAGAGAGAGAATAAGCATGAAAGAATGAGAGAAGACTTTTCTCATTTGGCTCTCATAATCCAAAACAATCATAACACATCATATCAATCAAGTATTATGTGATGGTTTAAGCAACCATAGCCATATCATTTCATGCACTCATTTTGCACAAAAGAGCAAGCAAGCAAAAGTCTTTGCCATGAAATGATAGCTATAGTTATCATGATGGTCAACTAGTCAAGCCTAGACAACCGGTCAACAAAGTCAACAAGTCAACAAAAGTCAACAAGTCAACAAAGTCAACAACTCAACAACCATGTCACCATAATACCTAATTAATATAATTGTTAATCACATATCATATTCTCATTAGGGTTGAGCAAAAAGTCAATAGTCAACTGTCAACGGTCAACAACCCTAATGAGAATCCTCCGCCTCTGTCTCTCCGTCAACTGTGCATACACACCCGCATCCGCGTTCCGAGGAACACGAATACAAACTGGATAAATCCAATCCCAATACGTACACTAGGATCTGGCTTAAACCAAAGCCCGCTAGTGTCTACTGTCCGGACACTGTACGTGCACAAGTGCACGGATGTGACCGAACCCTGTCGCAAAACCATGCGACTTGCCGCAAAACCATGCGACCTCTACTCTTTTGCCTAAAGGCGAATAGCTTTCTGTGTGGGACTCTAAAGACTCGACACTACGCTGGCAGTGGGTTTAACCACAGACCGCAAGCGGCACTAGCTGTGCGTAACGGTCCCCAGGTAGATGCCGACAAGAAGAGTGATGAGGTAAAACCCATCTGAACTCCTACTGAGCCTGAATGAGACAATCTCGGTACAGTCCGGTCTGTTCGTCTGATACATCGCATGGCGGGCCTAGGGGGCGGTAAACGTCAGTCCCCCAATAGCAGTACAAGTCGTGTCGGAGTGAAGCCCAAAACACCCTGAGATAACACTGGAAGCCTACAAGTATATCTTGTTTGCCCTGGCCAGGGACTACTCGTGTAATGGCTCTCCTAGAAACAGCGCGATGTCAACCCCCAATACCGGGAGAGACGAATCCTGTCTAACCGTCACTGCCTCCAAGTGCTTCGGGACTGCACCCAACTACCACCTGTTTGCACGACTCCTTTGAGCCGTGGTAGGGTAGTAATCAAAGTACAGTGGGAACACACTCAAGGCGAAGTGACAGTGTCAAGTCAGCGGACTAAGCTGTACTCATGTCACCTGGGAACTGATAACTGACGATAGGCATAATACCAACTAGTCAGTTCCCGACGAGTCCTGTCCAGTGTACTCGTAACCCAACGAGCACCTGCATACTATCTCAAGTACGACGTACCGACGGCTGTGGGACAGACCGTCTCCCACACTGGGATGAGAAGCGCATGCGCTAGTCTACTCCGGAGTATCGATGCCCTGTCTCGATAGTCCTGCGACCAGGGACCTGCATAAGGATGTGCTTATAGATTACCCAGCCCTACTAGTGTGACTGCCATCACAACGCTGGTAATCAAGCAAAGATCCTAAGGGCTCCACTAATGTGTATTGGCGATATACTAAAATAAACACATGTACACATTGAAGTAGAAACAAACCAAGTAGCATACTACTATTTTGAGCAAGATTGTATATACAAGGTGAATATCCCAAGCTTCCATTAAGTAATATACAAACTAGTATGATACAGTAATGGCCTCTAGGGCATATACACTAACATATACTTGACGATCACGTGCTCCCACGTGATGCTCTTAAAGTCGTGTTAAACCCTAAGAATGAAGCGCTCACGTGGGGTCACGTGAGGCGCCTGCAGATTGGGCCTTACTTCTTCTATTTTGCTCCCAGAATATGCATATAAGCCTTAAAAACTTGTTCTTTTATGATCATCACGTGGGGACATGTGAGGGTGCCCACGCGTTGGACATTCATCAAGGAATACCACTATGCAAAACAAGAACTAGAGAAGCTATAAAAACAAAACCGGGTGGGTTGTAGCATTTGCTAGTTTTGCTAAAGAGGTCACTCCTAGTGAAGGGATCTCTGCTCTTTTCTCATCAAATAAGGTGCTGGATATTCATCAAGGAATACCACTATGCAAAACATGAACTAGAGCTACCTTTTTTAAATTTCGATTCTACAACATCTTTAGGATTCTTTTCTTTTCATTAATCTCATTATGAAGTCCCATCATTTAATGTTTCCTAAACATCACAGAAAAATGAAACAAAAATAGAACATACGCTTATGCCATCCGCATTCTCCACGAGGCCCCGTCATGCACCGTTAGGTTACTTAACTAACGACAGAGCGGGGGCTGGACTAGCGCGGGTGCAGAACACAAGTAACGTTTATTATATATCATATATATAATATAACATTCGTCTCACGCAGTTATATGATCACATCACAAAACCAAGCAGCAGAAGCAATATATGAAATATTGGATATACTAAGATGTCCGTGTTTTAAATTCAGCCTGTCACGTCCAGCTTCCCGGTATACGGTGAAGGGGACGAGACGAGACCGCTACGTAATTACTGTGGAGTAAATACGTTAAGCGTATCTAAGCAATATAAAAGTAAAGCACAAGAGACAAGATATAATTAAAAACAATAACTTTATTTATTCATATTCTTTCTGTACAATGCATGGAAAGTAAATACAACTGAAATAAAAAGCAATACCTAAACAATGGCATAACAGAAAAGAAAAGTACTGAAATGGAAGTGTACAATGACTAGAGCTCGGGGTCTTCACTGAACTGGTCCAAGTCTTCAGCATTAGGCTCGATCTTTGATGTGTCCAGATCACCTGACGACATTCAATGAAGAAAGAAAAAGAATGTCGTCAGCGAACAGATCGCTCGGTAAGTCCCAAAGATAAGGGAGAAATAGAATAGACAGAATAAGAAGGTAACTTTTAATGTTGTATTATATTGTTATAGTGTTGTGTTAACGCTGTTGTTTGTAGCTTGGTACAGAAGATGCCAGTGTATACGAGAGAAGTCCCACTTACACCGGAGACTTTGGTAACCCGTAGTACAAGGCTCCGTCGAGAATACCACGGAACAACGGCATGGATGTTATTACGTCTTAAGTGACTACCTCGTACAACCTTTAACATATTTCGTACCAGTCTACCTCTTAAACCTCGTGTTATCTTGATTGTATTGTTGTATTGTATTATCTTGTATTGTAAATTGTATAGATTGTATAATTAGATGACTGACTGAAACCATGATATCAGTAAACGGATGTAACTGGAGAATCATGTATGTAACTGTAGATTCATGGATGTAACTGTATAATTATGTAAATGGAATATATATCCATGGTTCGGTTCAGTCAAGTTGATAGATTGAATATCTGGAATAATAGATTCATGGATTCATGTTGAATTGTAATATTGTAAATTGTAGATTGTAGATTGTACTTGAATCATATTCAAGTCAGATTATAATGAGACTCAAACTGAGTCAGACAATTAGAAAAGTAAATCGAAGTCCTGATTGTTTTGATGTTATCGGTAACCGCTGCACATGGGCGGCAGGATTTGTGTCTTTTTCAAAGACGATTATCGTATTGATAACACCGTTGTTAAGTTGTCTACCTTAGATAGGCAAGCACCCACTTCTCCGGCTCCCTGAGGCTCAAGAGATTGGTCCCTCTTAAACCTATGTTTGCTAGGGTCCTTAGGGTAATTTATAGAACTTGAGGGGGTTTTATGTAAAAATACTTTGCATAGTTTTCAAAATACACCCCAAGTATTTATTATCATCTTTAAAGTTGTAATAATTGTAGATTTTATACTTGTGACAATTCTAATGAGAATAACCTAACTTTCATAATATATGATATTAAAGTGTAATATTAAACTTGTATGGAATTCATGGTATTTTAATGTAAAATGAATCTTGTGATTTTTAGAAAAATGTGGAATATTTATATCATAACAAAATAGGTATTTTAATGATAAATATACATATATTTATACAAAAATAATTTCAATATATATTTTATATTCTAAAAATCTAATTTTCTTAAGATGTCATATTTTAAATCTTTCAAGACCGAATGCTCCTTGCAGAGGTCTGAATCTCGCACTACTAAGCCCGATGATGTGCGATAATCCGCAATATCCCGAACGGGTTCACTAAATGGGTTGTAGCGGCGCTTTGCAAAGATTTGTGTAAAATACTAATCTTTTAGAAAACGGTTTTGTTAAGTACATTGTATTAAAATGAAATTGTGTCGTTTTCCCGTATTCTATGTTCCTAAGGGTATTGTGTTATGTTGCATATGAGTGTGTGAGGAGGTAGGTCATTACCTCGTGATCTACTTAAAGGTATAGCAAGTTTAATGGTTTAAATGCCGAAATGAAACTGCGTGGTATTTTAATGAAAAAGTACGGTAAAATAGAAATAGCAATTTCATTTGATATGGAACTTGTTCAATATGATTAGTTAGTGTTTAATAGTCAACATGTAATGGTTTAACAAGATGTTATTAAAAAAAGTGAAAGTTTTAGAAAGAAACCGAATCGGAAATCGGATTTGCTCCGATTCTGTCGGGTTTTTAATTCCGTATTTTCAGAAAGAGTAGAGAAGGGGGAAGTGGGACTTACGGGTTAACCATAAAGAGGGAGGATGGAGGTAGATAGGGGAATCGCCGGTGCGTCGTTTCGTCGCCGGAAACTCCTCGTATCGCCGTCGGAAGTTCGCCGGAATTTAGCCCCTTTGCTCACTTCAAATGCACACTAGGGTTTCTAAGAATTTCTTGAAAGTTGGCTCAGAATTTTGGGGTGAGGGGGTACTGTTTATGGGTACTATTTATAGGGTTAGGCTAAGGATACGGTAGGTGAAAGGTTAAAATGAAAAATGTAATAAAATGTATTAAAAGTGGAGTAATTGGGGTTTTAAAAGAGCTCTGGAAATGGTCTGAGAATAAAATTTTGCATGTGTACAGGGGAGACCAAAATACACAATTTTTGTGTTGGGGCCGTCGGTGGAATCGGCCGACTCGGTCTCGACTCGGCCGTGACTCGTTTCCGGCCGAGTTGGCCTGGTTTGCCGGCCAAGTTGGCCGATTCCGGCCGAGTCAGGCGGCCGGAATCCACCCCCGACGACTGGTGATCCGTCTGGTACAGTTATATTTCAGGGTGTATTGGGGTTTTTATGAGATATGCATGTGTAAACTCTTGGTATTCTAAAGTTTCAAAATAAAACAATATTAAAAATAATGTAGGGCATGGGATTTGAATTCTGGTGACTTGGGTCAGCAGTGCAAGGTATTACCAATAAGCTACAGGCTCCTTCTTGTAATTATGGAGCTATTTAATTACTTAAAGTAGTCACAGAAAATGTAAATACCCCAAGTATAGATTAATTTTAAAGCAAATTTTTGTACACTAAAAATGGAGTTGTTACATTCTTGTAACTTGAAATTAAAAAGCAAAATAATTACTTATATCTTGTGCTAAGGCTAAAATACCCCTTTATGGATTTTGAAAAAAATATTTGAAAAAATTTGTATAGGAAAATTAGAGTTGTTATACTGCCACTAATGAAAAACATAGATTCCACAGTCGTGATGAATAGCCAATCCCACATCCCTAGACCCCTATGAGAGCGACAAGCAACCCTGCCAATTCTAGAATTAGGAGACCCGGTCTCGAATCCTCGAGAGGGTCTACCACTGGACTCTACAACCTGGTTATTTGTGCTCCCCGCCTTGGGTCTATCCTAATGCAGAAAAGTAAATTATATACATGAATGGTGACATCATCCTCAACACGGATGTGCCCCAATAAAAGAATATTACATACAGATTTTACATGAATGAAAATGAAAAACTCTCATCTCATGCAAAACCCCTGGGCTATTCAATCACGACGATCCAATAAAACATATCATAGCAACACATAATATCACATATCATCAAAGCAAGTAAATATGCGTATCCCGGAAGTCGTTGACATATAGCAACGAGATCGTGAAACCCCACATATTACATTTACGGTCGCAGAAAAGAAATGAAAAACTTCAATAATTAGAGTCCGCATTTCCTTAGACATCATAAATCCGGAATATCTCATATTCCGAATTTCATGCCTAACCCTATAAACCATGCATTTTAGTCTCATATCGAAAACACTATTCAACAAGCTGTCAGATAATTCAACAAGATTCCCAACTAATTGATCGCGTACTATACGCAATTGCGATGGAGTTTTGATCCAAATCAAAACTCCGTGGCAATCGATCAGACGAGACTAAACGGCTAGATTTACAATATACAAACTAGTTTTCACACAACTAATTATTCCGTATTCTAACAATTGTATCACATATCATCAAGGTCGATACAACGTTAAACTTTTCGATCGATTTATCGAATACCCACAAATTCCAGAGACCTCAACAATTTGAGAATCATTAAAAACATGCAGAAAGTGCCAAATGCCCAAATGGAGCTGCATAAGAAAAATGACACCTCAACCACACTAACTTGTCGCGGAACCGCGGCGAAACATGGTGTTTGGCCGCGCATTCACGGCCGTTTGTTGGAGTTGGGTCCTCAGATTTCTCGAGGCTCCATTAAAAAGCCTGCACGATTTTCTGCATATTTTTAATCACCAAAATTCCAACTTTTGAAAAATCGATAGAAACTTGATAAATCCATATCTCCAACATTCTATCGAACAATTTAACATCGTAAAGATCTACCCAAATGTTCTAGCTTGGCTCTGATACCATGAAAGTGTCTACTGGCATCGCGATGTGGTTTAAACGGGTATCACACATGCAATTTTCAAAAATTCGTGGTGCTAATGAACACTTAACAAGATCTTAACTAGAATATTAGGGTTTACTATGATGATATGATAAAACTATAAGAAGGGAAGGATGATACAACCTTTGATGACCGTGTCCTTCTCTTCTAATCCTCCGAGTTGTAGTCCACATGACTCCACTCGGCTCCATTTCAAATTGGTTCGAGCTTGCTCTGTGACCTTCGTGCCGAAGATTATCCACCCTAAGCTCCGCAATCCAAGCAATCTCTTCACTAAACACTTTAGTGAAGGAAACACGCTACACTTGATTGCTAATCAAGTGTAGGATGGTGAAGTGGGGGCTTTGTTTAGCTCACTAGGGTTTCAAGATCTATGTCTTACAACACATGTGATTGTTTAGAGCTTGAAGCATGAAATTGATGTGGAGGTGGAAGATGATGAGAGCTAGAAGAAGAAGGAGCTCGTCTCAAAAAAAAATAGGCAAAGACTTGGAATGGCTACTCATTTGCGTTCACTTATTGATGTTAAAAAAATCTCAGAATATTAAAAAGCAACTATACTTCAATAGTGCACACAAACAAATAAACAAATGATAAAATCCATGATACACCATACCCTCCATGTCTCCTTATTTTCCACCTCATTTTTCGATTTCCAAAAATAGAAAATCCAACATGCCTGATTTAATATATATATATACACACACACACACACACACATACATACATATATATATATATTAATATATTTTAGGAAAATAATTAGTTTGCAATAATATTAGTTAATATATAATTATATCAAATATAAATATATATCATATTATTAAATCAACACTTGATTTAATAATCCGGTTATATCACATATAACCGACTAATATCATTTATCTGTATATCACATTACCAAATCAACACTTGATTCGATAATCCGGTTATATCATATATAACCTGACCGATAACAAATAACCGCCAGATTATAATACGGTATCTCATACTCGTATTTAATCAAGCCCCCGCACATATCAACATATGTGCCCTACTTCGTTTATCTTGAACCAGGAAACTTCTGTGTGGGACTCTAAAGACTCGTCAATACGCCAGCAGTAGGTGATGATCACATCAGTCACCCATAAGCCGTCAGCGGTACTAGCTGGACATAATGGCTACCCAGGTATTGAACGATTAGAAGATCAACAAGGAAGCTTGTCCAAACTCCTATGAAGCCTATAAGTAACACTTACCGTACAGTCCGTTCTCTTCGTCTGATATGTCGCATATCAAGTCAATGTGTGGTAACGACAGACCCCAAGAACTTGATAAGTCATGCCGATGTGTGGCTCATAACGGTTCAAGAAACTACTAATAACACTTACTAGTAAATCTCATCAACAGCCCTGGCCATGGACTTACTATAATAGCCAATCGAGCATAGCGCAACATCAACTCCTAATACCGGGAGAGACGAAACCCCTCCTATCGCTCATTGCCTCCATATGACTCGGGACTGTACCCAAAATCCACCTATTTGCATGAATCCTTTGAGCTGTGGTAGGGAGGAAATCAAAGAACAATGGGAGCCACACAAGACTCTATGACGATCTCGGGTCTACAGACTAACCTGTACCAGTGTCACCAGAGAACTGCTATCTGACTATAGGTATAGTACCAACTAGGAGTTCTCGGCGAGTTTTGTTCGGTGTACCTATTCTCTAATGAGCACCTGTATACAATCTTTGATGTCAAATAACAATGGTTATGGGATCAATCATCGCCCCCATACAGGGTCAAGAAACGTACACACTAGTCTACTATAAAATATTGATGCCCTGTCTCGATATACCTTCGACAAGGAACAATTAAAGGATGTGCTTGTGGACTACCAAGGTCCTAGTAGTATGATCCGCATCATAGTCCTGGTAGTCAAGCTTACACCCTAAGGGATTTATCAATATGTATATGAGAGACAATATAATAATACTAGTGAACATGTTAAGATAAAGACAACCAGATAGCATACTATCATGTCGAGCAAGAAAGTCCTCTATATATATGTCCAAGCATCCACTATAATATACATCAAAGTACAATAATGTCCTCTAGGGCATATATATCCCTAACACCTCTATGTGGCTCGGGACTGTACCCAACTAAAACCTGTTTGCACGACTCCTTTGAGCCGTGGTAGGGTAGTAATCAAAGCACAGTGGGAACTCACACAAGACAAATGACGATCTCAGATCGACAGACTAACCTGTACTAATGTCACCTAAGAACTGCTATCTGACAATAGGTATAATACCATCAAGCAAGGTCCCGGCGAGTCCATCCTGTGTACTCATAACCCAATGAGCACCTGTATACTATCTTAGGTGACTAACTGACACCAATGGCTTATGAGACCGGCCACCGCCCCTCCTCGGGGTCTCGAAAATTATATACTAGTCTACTCTGGAGTATCGATACCCAGTCTCGACACTCCCTCGACAAGGAACATTTAAGGATGTGCTTATAGACAACCCATCTCCCACGTATATGATTGCCATCATAATGCTGGTAGTCAAGCAAGAATCATATGGACTCTATCAACATGTAATAGTGATATGTAATACCACATAATGCATGTACTGATGATAAAGACAAACCAGATAGCATACTATCATTTTGAGTAAGACTGTTCTACCCGTATTGGTCCTCCCATAATCATTACAATCGCATGCCTACGATTACAATAATTGATTTGAGGGCACTATAGCCAACAATCTCCCACTTGCACTTAAGGCTAATTATTACGGTGTCGTATACTTAAAGCCCGTGTGATACCGAACACACAACTTCTCTACTGATCAGTCTTGCAAAGCCGTTTATGAAACTATTGCGTTCGAGGAATATCCTCAGTGAGTGGATCCGCTCCAATGTTTCTATTTTTATCTCTCTATATCTCAACTTCGCGGAGAAAGATTATCTCCCGAAATGAGCGATACATGTCTTAGAATTTGTCTGGATATCTGATGGGACCCAGTTCATAAATGAACTCCAAATACAACAAACATCTTAGACCGTATCATCCACTGAATTTAATCAGTATCCTGCGGCATGCCTTCCTCAATATCCGCTTGGACAACCTCTCCAACATACTGCCTTTCAAAAAGAGGGAAAACTATAACTCTGACAGTCACTCTGTCATCCAGTTCACCTTGGAAGCCTGAAATGATAACCGCCTCCATAAGGAGGTTGTCGTTACCATATACTAAGAACATCCACTTATGTTCATAACTGCTTCCTAATGTTTCTCCAGGATTGGATTAATATATACTTATTGCAGCTAGTGCAAAAGCAATATCTGGTGTGGTACTTGACATCTCATGATTGACTCAATTGCCTAAGCAAGAGATATGTCAATCATGCAAATCTCTCTCCTCAACATTTTAGAAGACATCTCTTTAGAGAGGGTGACTCCATCACCTGCGGGTACACCACTACGCCAGGAATCGTCCATTCTAAAACACTATAGAATAGTGTCAAAGTACCCAAATTGGGACGCTTCCTAAATCTAGATCTAAAACCATTGATCTAGTCACCAGAATACCTCATATTTTATCCATATCCTATGTGGAGAAACACTTTGTGACAACCACAGCATAACCGATCGTAGTATATGAAGATCACTTTCTATCAAGAGCATGTCATCTAAATACCAGGACATCACTCCCTACTACCTTCTTGCCAAGTCCATATGTTATTCTGATGCAGTCAAACTCTATGATTGTCACATCAAAAATAGATGATCTATCTCCGCTATAATTGCTTAAGTCTATAAATAGACATAAGCAACTTTCCCACAATGCTTCTGCTGCTCCCACTGACTACAACAACCCTCTGCCAGAGTCATATACACGTGCACTTCTAAAGCTAATTTAGAACGACGTTATACTCATCCAACTGCCAGATCTCATAGTCTAGGACAGAAGTAGTGGCAAGCTTGGGTCATCAAAAACCTCCCTGTCACCATCTTTGAGGAGACCGAAGTACCGCTTGGGTGGCTGAGGTTACCCACCAAATCTGCAGAGTGGGTAATGGATTGTCGAATCCAATTGAATCTTTAGGTTCTACTAAATTTTCAGTAATCATTTGTGGTTCTGGAATCAATTCCTGTTCTACCATACTCCCACTAATGTTTTCTGAAAAGAATTCATTTTACTAAAATGGGTGGTGAGACAAGAACAATATAACTTTTGATTCTCCAAATGGTAGAATGTTAACCCTCGTAAAGCCCGGGATTACCCACAAACTGCCATTACTGAAACGTGCCAAGAGTTTATCCAGAATCTGGTTTTAAGCATAAGCCGGACAACTCCATATATCCTTTCATCGTTAAGATATGAATCCATTCAATATCTAATATAGAAACAAATGCACTTATTTAATTGAAACCAGATTCAAAATACATGCAACCGTTTCCAGTGCATATCGACTAAATGGAAGAAGGCCAAGCAGCATTACTCATCAAGAAGCGTACTCACCGATGAGTAACCTGAGAGAGAAACAAGTTCTGAAATATATTACTTACAACGGAATACCTAGCATAATTATCTACAGCTTCGATCGCCTCGAAGAATCTTGATATTTCCAATATATAGTTCTCTACTTTATTCTTATACCTATAACTTCTCAAAATCTGGACCTTGTATTTCAACAAAATACTTGTCTATACTTTGTATAATTCCTCTGAGTTCAATAACTCAAACCCTGTACGTCGTAGGTTGAAAATTGTGCTATAGTTAAGAAGAATTACACGGTTGTTAAATGCTCCTTAACTAACGTTCAACTGATATAGGTAAATGTCATAGACATAATTCCAAAAAGTTATATCTCACTTTATAACTAAATGTATAGATATATCAGTTTGAAATTGGGGCATAACAACGGATATTCAAAACCAAATATTTGTCGTAGGCAAAACCCTGTTGATTTCCTCAAATATCACCAATTACAAAGAATTCTGATATATTGGGGATCTAATCATCCAATTCCTGATATTCTACTCCCACACAGCATCTGTAACGGCATACAAATGTGAGAATCAAGTCTGGTAAATACATACCCTGGAGTCAGAATCTAATTGAGAAAACAGTTTTCAATTAACATTGCACAGTAAAACTGAAACATGAAAATGTTTCGAAGGGGTGGCTGGGTATTCTTAGTAATGCCTCTTCCACTATCTAGATTCATGATAGTAACCGTATATTTCCTTTTCCTCACTCCAATCCCTTCATTTGTTTTTTACTTCTTACCTTCTGTACACCTACTTAGGCTAATTGGTTTTTTTCCTTCCCTACATTTTGGCACCTGCCTAAGGTTTGGAAGAAGATTATCCAGATAAGCGTAATAGGTGTACTCTCCTAACACTAGGAGCCCTCGCAACCTGAGAGAAGGTAATCTTATTAAATTTCTCCAGAACCAGAAACCATTCTCGAACAGAAACAAGTTTCTTCGAGTTCGTATGTAACTATACGATGGAATATCCAAGCAATATAGATCTTCATAGTGATACAGAGTGTTCTGGAGAAATGCAAAGGCAAAGTAGGAGTGGCAGGGATATACGCGGCTTCGTCGTGAATGATTGTAGTCGCAATTTCCTTTGCCCTCACTCTAATCCCTTTATATGTCTTTACTTATCACCTTCTGTACACCATCCTTAGGCTAATTGGTTTTCTTCCTTCCCTACATTTCGGCACCTGCCTATGGTTTGGAAAAAGACTATACAATAAGTGTAATAGGTGTACTCTCCTAATACCAGGAGCTCTTGCAACCTGAGAGAAGGTAAAGAGAAAAGGCAACTGAATAATCCTATTCAATTTTTCCAGAACTGGAATCCATCCTCGAACAGAAACAATTTTCTTTGAGTTTGTATGTAACTATACGATGAAATATCCAAGCAATATGGATCTTCGTAGTGATACAGAGTGTTCTGAAAAAAAAAAGCAAAGGGAAAATAGGAGCGGCAGGGATATATGCGACTAAATGACATTCCAAAAGACAAAGTATTTTAAGAAGGTTCAGTTAACTCGGTTCATGAGTTTTAGTTTAGGGTCAGGTCATGGTCGCTGCCAAAGAGAGAGAGAGAAAAGAAACACTCAACATGCACTCTAACCTAGATTAGATTGGTTAAACCTTTTATCTAATCAAGATGGCTCCCACATTTTCCTAAAATTCTCCTTCAAACCCTAAAAGGAGAATTAGTCGGGATCATATGAAAATCACCCGAAGAGTAAGACCTACTCATTAGTGGGAATCCGGACCCAACTATCATCGCATGATAACTTGATGGAAGCCTCTCAAGTTACCATACTCCAAAAGGTATGCGCATGCCTAGCAAGTTTCCTGTATATTTGAAACTCCCGATATGGTTTTTACCCCTAGGACCCTAGTGTCCTTGACGGAGTCAACAAATTAAAGAGTCTTAGTCAAGTTCAACCGATCATTATCTTGATAGCATTAAACCTATCCGCACAAGCCCTTGACGGAGTCAACAAGGCCGCACGACTATCTTAACCAATCGCATCGTATGCTACAAACTAACACCACTTAGCTACCGTACACTACGTCATGACCGAGTCAACAAACGCAGCACGAATACTAAGCACAATTAGTAGGAAATGACGGAGGGCTACGGCTGGTGGCGAAAAACCATTAACATAATGAACTTGATATCGTTGTAGCAACCGAGTGGTTTTACAAATATATATTGGCGTAAACTTTTGCTAAAGAGGTCACTCTCTGTGCAGGGATCTCGGCTCTTTTCTCATCGAATAAGGTGCAGGATATTCCTTATTGAATACCACGATGCAAAGAAAAAGAATCGACTATAGTGAAGTTTTTACAAAGACACAAACTTTTGCCCAAGAGGTCACACCCCATAAAAGGATCTCGGCTCTTGACTCGTCGAATGAGGTGCTGGATATTCAGAACCGAATACCACTGTTCAAAGCAAAAAAGAAACGTTTGTAATAACAGTTTTCAAAAATTGGTTCCAACAACATCAATTGGTTTTATTTTTTCTTGCATTAATCAAAATTAACGCAGTCCCATCAATTAATCCATATCACATCAGAAAAGAATGAAAATACAATGTACTTATATGCCATCCGCATTCGCCACGGGGCCCCGTCATCCACCGTTAGGTTACTTAACTAACGCCAGAGTGGGGGCTGGACTTGCGTGGATGCAAAACATATACAATATCTAGTATATATAAATATATATAGAACATTCGGCCCAGGCATGATATAAGCAACATCACAGAAGAGCGATAAGCAACACAGAACAACGGATAATCTAGGAGCGCCGGGTTTCTTTTGAGCCATAAATGAAACCCGACGTTCCCCGGTCGTGTGGATAGCCTGTGCAATGTATAACCAAGACCTCTATGAGTGCGGCAAGTTACCCGCCAATCCCAGAAGTGAGCCAACCCTAATCAACAAAGTGAATGGGCCACCCAGTACTTCACGGAATCTGGTAACTTTAGCACTCCACCGTGGTTTATCCTATACCCCCTACGAGTGCGGTGAATAGCCCGCCAATTCTAGAGTAAGGCCTCCTCCGTCTCAACACCATGAGATGCAGGCCCATTGCACTCTAAAACCCGGCTATTCGAGAACTCCACCGCGGGGTAATCCTAGTAACAGAAAAGTGAAGTATATATACAATGCCGACATCGACCTTAACCCGGTCGTACCCTAATAAATGAATATACAATCTGGCAGAGACGGCTGTCCACATATCGGATGCTCGCACCGCAAAACTAAATATACAAATTAATATGAACAGTACAACTACCATTGCACGATAGGCTATCCGCCACGACAATCCATCCACTTTATCCGCACAACACAAAACATCAACGTGAATATCACGTTCGCAAACCCGTCTAGTTGAACATATAGCAACTAGTCGGGTTGTACCGCTCAATGATATTCACGGTCGCAGATATTAACAAATGCACTGATAAATACGTATTCAAAATTTCGATCGACTAAAACTTTTCCATATTGGCCCCAAATGCAAACCAGCACTCGAACAAATCTGGACAAAAAACATACATCCCAAAAATCACATTTCCATATAATAGAGTGCCAGATGAAATTTGGCGCACAATGGCCACACATCGACTGCGGAACCGCTGCCAAAAAGCATGTTATGCGGTCGTTCCGCGGCCATATAGTTGGCTCACGTGCCCAAATTTCTTGAGGTACTCTTAAAATGCCTGCACGTATTTTTAAGGCAATCTAAATAATTTTTTGAACAAGTTTCAAAAACAACAAGCACATCAAAATGGAATTGTGATTCGGAAAATTTGTTCAATCGATATTTAAGCCTTGTATAAACTAGCTAGTAAAGGATTATGGGGTGGCTCTGATACCATGTTGGGATTTGCTAGCGCCCTAGCCATCTACTGTGGCCGATGTGGAACAAAAATGGTGTTAAAAAAACTTGGCGCTAAAAAACCCGTCCTAGAATCGAACCATAAACCTATACTAACTAACTAAAGAGATGAGAGGTGTTATACCAAATGATTCATGTCCTTCGGTCTTCTACCCTCTTCTTTGGCTCCTTGAGGTGTCCTCGATCGAGCTTGGCCACCGGTCTTCCTCCGTCGAAGATGATCCACCCAAGGGGTGTAGCTCATGGCTCTAGCTCCACACAAAGAATCTAGTGAAGCAACTAGGGACTCTAGGTTGCTAATCTAGAGTGCCTAGGGATATAGTGAGTTTCTCTAAGTGTGTCTCTATCTTTCTTTTACCCTTGATTCTGAACACATGAGATGGTAGGGTAGAAGAAGAAGAAGAAGAAGGGGGAGGAGTTCAAGAAAGGTAGTGAAGAGAGAAGAAGCAAATGATGAGAGTGGTTTTCCAAAACCAACCATGCAAGACTCAAGTGAAAAACAAGTGAGAAAAAACTCTAGAGAGACAAAAACATCAAGCATGGTTTTGTAAAACACCTTTTCCAAATGTAATATTGCAACCATACTTGAATAGTGAGCATTAATGAATTAACAATTCATTTGTCAATACTATTCAAGAATGGGTCTCACCATACTCTCTTCTTTTCCTTTACACCTCATTTCCATTTAGTTTAATAAATGGATAAACCAAAAAGAGACGTCCACCTTCAAGAATGTTTTCCGTATAAATACGGATTACACTCAACTGTATATACGTACTTGTATTCGTACCATAATAAGAATACCCAAAGATATAGAATAACCCAAAGAACATAATACTAGAATATACATATCGAAATATATATTTGTAAATTATTAAATCAATACATGATTTAATAATCCGGCTCAAACTCGAGCCGGCTAGTATTATCAGCCATCTGATCGAAAGTCCGGGTAACTAATACAATCATTCGATTGGAACCCTGCACGTATCAAAATACGGCTACTACATCATTTTGCCTGATCCAGGAAAACTCTCTGCGTGGGACTCTAAAGACTCGTCAATACGCTAGCAGTGGGTTTAACCATAAGCACGTCAGCGGCACTAGCTGTACGTAACAACCACCCATGTATTGAGTGAAAGGAAGGCCATCGAGCAAACTCATCCGAACCCCTACTGAGCCTGTCTGTGACAATCTCCATACAGTCCGGTCTGTTAGTCTAACAGTAACGCATATCGGGTATAGGGGTGGATATAGTCAGACCTCTAATAATGCAATATTTTATGTCTGTATGAAGCCCATCACCCACTGAGAAACTACTGATCCAAATCAGTAATTCTCGTCTACCTTGGCCAAGAATTTTTGTGAAGGCCACCCGTGCATAGAGCAACATCAACCCCCAATACCGGGAGAGACGAATCCCCGACGATCCGCTCACTGCCTCCATGTTGCTCGGGACTGTACCCAACTAAAACCTATTTGCACGACTCCTTTGAGCCGTGGTAGGGTAGTAATCAAAGCAAAGTAGGAACTCACACGAGAAAAATGACGATCTCAGGTCGACAGACTAACCTGTACTCATGTCACTAGAGAACTGCTATCTGACATAGGTATAATACCATCTAGCTTGTTCCCGGCGAGTCCGTCCAGTGTACTCATAACTCAATGAGCACCTATAACTATCTTAGCTGACTAACTGACACCAATGGGTTATGAGACTGACCACCGCCCCTTTTCGGGGTCTCGAAAAGTATACAGTAGTTAACTCCGGAGTATCGATGCCCAGTCTCAATACTCCCTCGACCAGGGACATTTAAGGATGTGCTTATAGACAACCCAGCTCCCACGTATATGATTGCTATTATAATGCTGGTAGTCAAGCACGATACTATGGGCTCTATCAACATGTAATAGTGATCTGTAATACCACATAATTCATGTACATGATGATAAATACAAACCAGATAGCATACTATCATTTTGAGTAAGACTGTTCTACCCGTATAGGTCATCCCTCAATCTTCACAATCGCGTGCCTGCGATTACAATAATTGACTTGAGGGCACAATAGCCAACAAGAAAGACGTTATAGTCATCCTCTTGCCACATATCATAGTCTAGAGCAGCTGTAGTTCCAAGTCATATCCGTATGGACTTCAGCGTAGACACTGAAGTAAAAGTCTCATCACAATCCACAACGGGTATTTGATGAAAATATTTACAACAAGTCTAGCCTTATTAGGTTAATAGTTGTAGGGTTCCCTAGTTCTCACGGAGCAGTGGAAGCGTGATTGGCGAACAAAAATTTCTAGCTAACACGAAGGAACCCCGAACAATAGAATCGATCCAAACTCCTAAACTAGCAAGCCAAACATGCAAAGATACGGAATACTAGCTTTGACGCATGTCCACCCAATCGTAGAAGACCCCTCCATGCTCTGTGTACGCTGTCTGGATCGAGCTAGAGTGGCGAATGCCCTTGCCGAAGATGATCCACCTGAGGGAAACAGATCCAAGCTCCGTCTTCACCTAGTGAATCGACCGACACTCCAAGCTCGCTACAAATGGAGAGTTGGGATGTAGCAATATTTTTACTATCTTTTCTCTCTTTTCTAAGTTCATGTGAGCAATCTAGAAGAACGAGGAGGAGGTGAAGAAGAAGAAGCCAAGGAGAAAATTGGCTAAGTCTTTGTAAGAGCTAGTAAGAAAAAATGAAAAAGAGAATGGCTTGATTTTATGCAACCATCCAAGAATAGTAAATCCAAATGTTTATACTATATAATAATCAAGCCATACCACTCTACCATGCTACAAAACGCTTCATCCTCCACCTCATATTTTTAATTTTATTTTAAAGGAAAATCAATAAATGTAGTGTCCATCTTCTAGAACAAATTCCGTATAAATACGGAATATAACCCGGTATACGTATCGAAATACATATACGCGTATTCGTACAAAAATACGAATAGCCAAGAGAGAGAAAATGAATAGTGAACAATAATACTAGAATATATATATATATATATAAATTATTAAATCAAAACCTGATTTAATAATCCGGCTTAATCCTAAACCTCTTGTATTATCAATTGTTCGATAAAAGTCTGTGTAACCTGTACACGCATTTAATCGGATACCCTGAATGTACCAGCATACGTCATCCATATCATATCGCCTGAACCGGGAAAACCCTCTGTGTGGGACTCTAAAGACTTGACAATAAGCTAGTAGTGATTTACTAGATAAATCCAAAAAGCACAAGTACGTCAGCGGCACTAGTTATACGTAACGGCTGCCCAGGTATCTGTCGAAAGGGAGGTCGACAATCAAGTCCGTCCGTACCCTACTGAGCCTGAATGTGTCAGTCTCTATACAATCCGGTCTCTTCGTCTAACAGTATCGCATACAGGGTCTAGGGGTGGAAATGTTAGATCCCTATTAACATGATAAGTCGGGTCAGAGTCAAGCTCATCACCAACTGAGAAACTACTGAACCCATAACAGTAAATCTCATCAACCATGGCTACGGATTTAAGGTGATAGCCTACCGAATACAGCATGACATCGACTCCTAACACCAGGAAAGACGAATCCCCGACAATCGTTCACTGCCTCTATGTGGCTCGGGACTGTACCCAACTAAAATATGTTTGCACGACTCTTTTGAGCCATAGTAAGGTAGTAATCAAAGTACAGCAGGAACTCTCTTGAGAAAAATGACGATCTCCGGTCAAAAGAATAACCTATGCTAATACCACTCGAGAACTTCCATCTGACAATAGATATAATTCCATCTAGAAGTTCTAGGTGAGTCCGTCCAGTGTACTCATCTCTAGCGAGCACCTGTATACTATCTTAGGTGACATAACACTAATAGCTTGTGAGACCGGCCACCGTCTCTCGTCGGGGTCTCGAAACGTATACACTAGTCTACTTCGGAATATCGTTGCATAGTCTCGATACTCCCACGACTAGGGACATTTAAGGATATACTTATAGACAACTCAGCACTCACGTATATGATTACCATCATAATGCTGGTAGTCAAGTAAGAATCATGCGGACTTCATCATTATGTATTAGAGATACGTAATAAGAAGTTAAACATGTACACATCAATGATAAAGACAAACCAGATAGCATACAATCATTTCGAGTAAGATTGTTCTATCTGTATAGGTCCTCCATCAATTATCATAATCGTATGCCTGCAATTACAATAATCGTCTTGAGGGCACTATATCCATCAAACTCCCACTTGAACTTAAGGCTAATTATTGCGGTAACATATACCAACATCACGTGTGCTATCGAATACCCAATTTCTCTACTAATCAGTTTCTCAAAGCTCGTTTGAGGAATATCCGTGTTCGAGAAATAGCCTCAGTGTATGGATCTGCTACAATGTTCCAACTTCCTCTATTTATATCACAACTACGTGGAGATCAACAATCTCCCAAACTAAGCGATACCCCACCTCAAGAATTTTGGCTAGATACATGAAGGGACCAAGTTCATAAATGAACTTTATCCTACAAAGTTCTTAGGCTGTATCCTCCGTTGAGTCATAACCAGCATCCTGAACCATGCTTACCCCTATCCAATTTATCGATCCTCAGAAGAGGCAAAACTCAAAACCTTGACAGCATCTCTGTCATCCATGTCACCTTGGAAGCCTAAACCGATAACCGCCTCTCGGAGGAGGCTGACGTTACCAAATACCAAGAACATCCTCTTATGTTCATAACTGCTTCCCTTTGTTTCTCCAGGAATGGATTAATATCTGCTTACTACAGCAAGTGTATAAGTAACATCTGGTTTTGTACAATACATTGAATGATTGACTCAATTTTCTAAACAAATGATATGTCATTTATGCCAGACCCTCTTCTCATCAGTCTAGAAGATATCTCTTTAGAGGGGGTGACTCCATAACCTGTGGGCACACCACCACGCCAAGAGTCGTCCATTTTAAAATACTTTTAGAATGTTGTCTAAGTACCCGTTTGGGAAACTTCCTAAATCTAGATCTAAAACCATAGATCTAGTCACCAGAATCCATCATATATTATCTATATCCAACATGTAGAAAAAAATATATGACAACCAAAGTTTGACCGATTGTAGTATAGGAACATCACTTCCTATCTGGAGTATGTCATCCAAATCTCAGGACAGTACTCCCTACACCCTTCATACTAGGTTCATCTATTGTTTTGATGAAGTCAATCACCTTGACTACCACATCAAAAGAGATGACCCGCCTCCGTTATCCAAGCTTTAGTCTATGAATAGACATAAGCAATTTGCACACCTTCCGCTACTCCCGCCGACTACGATAACCCTCTGGTAGTCATATACATGTGCACTTACAAATTCCCATTTGAAAAGACGTTATAGTCATCCTCTTGCCGAATGTCATAGACTTGAATAGCAATAGTGGTAAGTCAATCCGTATGGACTTCAGCGTAGACACTGAAGTAAAAGTCTCATCACAATCCACAACGGGTATTTGATGATAATATTTACAAAAAGTTTAGCCTTATTAGGTTTATACCTTTCCACCAGCACAGATCTCGAAAGATCTACTTACTCCTAATGGGTTTTACCCCTTTAGGATCACCCAGCAACGTCAAAAATCAAATATTTGCTGAATTGCATGGAGTCCAACTTGGATATAAAGCATCTGGTCATCTGAAAGTTACCACTTCTTACGACCTGCAGATAACTAGTAGGGCCATTATAACTATGATGCTGACCCCCTGTCACCATCTCCAAGAAAACTGAAGTATCTCCCTGGTGGTTAAGGACACCTACTAAAATATGCGGAGTGGCTAATGGATTGTCAAGTCCAATTGAATTCTTAGGTTCTACTAAATTTTCGGTAACCGTTTGTGGTTCTGGAATCACTTCCAGTTCTGCCATACTCCCACTGGTTTCTTTTGCAAAATGATTCCTTTTATAAAAAGGTGGCGAGTCAAGAACAATGTAACTATTGATCTTGAAAATGGTAGAAAAAGTACCCTAGCAAATGTTTGGGATAATCCACAAACAACCACTACGGAAGCATGCCTTGAGTTTTTCCGGATTTTGCTTTTAAACAGGAACCGGATAACTCCATATCATAATAATCTCAAGATACACAACCAATATATATCCATATAGAATCAAAGGCACTAATTTAAATGGAACCGGATTCAAATATCAGGCAGCTGTTTCCAGTGCATATCGCCTAAATTGGAAAAGGCCAATACAACATTACTCATCAAGTAGCGAACCCGCGGATGAGTAACCTGAGAAAGAATCAAGTTCTCAATATTACTATGATGGAATACGTAGTATAAGTATCTATATCTTCGATCACTTCAAAAAATCCTAATACTTCCAACGTATGGTTCTCTACTTTATTTGTATACCTATAAACTTCTCAAAAATCTTTGGACTTTACATTATAACGAATTCATGTCAAAAACCAGAGAACTCATAGGTAAACCTGAATGAAGTAAGAGTACCAACCCCTTGTCCCGAAGGACACTGGATAACATACATTTTCATGTATAAGTCCCAAGAGTATAATAACTCATATTCCATTTGTTGTAAGTTGAAAACTATATTTTGGCCGAAAATGTCTTACACCATTATTCAATGCACCTTACCTTATCCTCAACAGATAAAGGTAATTGGAACACAATTTTGAAAATTTATATCTCACTATATAAAATAAAGATACAGATATTTCATTTTAAAAATTGGTGCATAACAGTAGTTATTCGAAACCAAATATTTTGCTGTTAGGCAAAGCCAGGCGATTCAATCCAATATCACCAATTACAACGAATTCCGATATTGAGGATCAGATCACCCATTTCCCAATATTCTACTCTTTCTCAGTATCTGTAACGCCGTACAGATGTGAGATCCAAATCCGGTAAATATATACCCTGGAGTCAGAATTGATTGGGAAAACAGTTCTCGGTAACAAGTACACAGAAAATCTGAAACATGAATGTTTCAAAGGGTGGCCGGGTATTCTTAGTAATACCTATTTCACTATCCAGATTCATGCCAGTAGTTGCAATTTTCTTTGCCCTCACTTCAATCCCTTTATATGTCTCTATATCTTACCTTCTGTACACCACACTTACGATAACTGGTTTTCTTATCCTTACCTTTCGGCACCTGCCTAAGGTTTGGAAGAAGACTATCAAATAAATACAATAGGTGTACTCTCTTAATACAAGGAACTCTCGCAACATGAGAGAAGTTAAAAAGAAGAGACAACCGAATAATACAATCTAAATTCTCCAGAAACAGTGACCATCCTCGACTGAAATACTTTCTTCGAGTTCATATGTAACTATACGATGACCATTTCCATGCAATATAGATCATCATAGTGATACAGAGTATTCTGGAGAAATGCAAAGGGAAAGTAAGAGTAGTAGGGATATTTGCGACTTTGTCGTGAATCATGACAATCAAAAGACAACATGTTTAAGAAGGTTCGATTAACTTGGTTAATGAGTTCTAAGTAAATCATGGGTCGCTGTACCAGAGGGAGAAAAGAAACACTCAGCGTGCACTCTATCAAGATTAGATTGGTTATCACTTAAAATAATCAGAATGGCTCCCACTGTTTCCTCAAATTCTCCTTCAAACCCTAAAAGGAAATCTAGTCGGGATCATGTACACCTTACAAGTTCGCTAACCATTCAGCCAGGACAGCGTTGGTACTCCGAGGGAGGTCCCCCGTGCTTTCGTACAGACCCAATTAATAACCCCGTTACCGCAGAGGCGTAAGCTCGCTAACACTTTCAAGATACCTAATAGGTTAGCTAATTGTGAAGTGAAAAATCTCCCGAGGAGTAATACCTACTCATTAGTAGGAATTAGGACCCAACTATCATCGTGTGATAACCTGACGGAATTCACTCCAGTCACTACATTCTAGAAGGTATGTGCATGCCTGGCATGTTTTTTATATTTGAAACTCTCGATGTGGTTTTTTCCCTTAGGACCCAAGGACCTTGACGAATAATCAACAAATTATGGGTCCTAGTCAAGTTCAACCCATCATTATCATGATTGCATTAAACCCACCTGCACGACCCTTGACGAATAATCAAGAAAGTCGTACGACCGTCCTAACCAATCCACATATCCTTGCGACAGAGAAGCATTATAGAGCTACCGTATACTACGCCTCGGCGAATAGCAACAACAAACGTAGTGCGCTTACTAAGCAATACTAATCTGAAATAATGGAGGGCTACGGCTTGTTTTTGGAGAAAAGCCATCAACGTAATGAACTTGATATCGTTGAAGGAACTTGAGTGACTTTGAAATGGAGTGGTTTAAGCTCCGCTTTTTAAAACTAGTAACATAAACCATTACTTAAGAGCGAATTCCTCGTGAAGGGATCAATGCACTTCCCTTATAGAATGAGGTGCTAGATATTCCTAACCGAATACCTCTATACAAAGCAAAAGAAAATGACATTTGTTTTTAAGAAAACCGAGTAGTTTTAAAAATTGGTTCCGACAATATCAAATATGTTTGTTTTCCTTTGCATTAAAGATATAACGCAGTCCTATCTGTTAGTGTATATGCCCTACAGGCCATTACTGTATCATACTAGTTTGTATATTACTTAATGGAAGCTTGGGATATTCACCTTGTATAAACAATCTTGCTCAATATAGTAGTATGCTACTTGGTTTGTTTCTACTTCAATGTGTACATGAGTTTATTTTAGTATATCACCTATACACATTAGTGGAGCCCTTAGGATCTTTCCTTGATTACCAGCGTTGTGATGGCAGTCACACTAGTGGGGGCTGGGTAATCTATAAGCACATCCTTATACAGGTCCCTAGTCGCAGGACTATCGAGACAGAGCATCGATACTCCGGAGTAGACTAGCGTATGCGCTTCTCATCCCAGTGTGGGAGATGGTCTGTCCCACCGCCATCAGTACGTCGTACTGGAGATAGTATACGGGTGCTCGTTAGGTTACGAGTACACTGGACAGGACTCGTCGGGAACTGACCGGTTGGTATTATACCTATCGTCAGTTATCAGTTCCCAGGTGACATGAGTACAGCTTAGTCCGCTGACTTGACACTGTCACTTCGCCTCGAGTGTGTTTCCACTGTACTTTGATTACTACCCTACCACGGCTCAAAGGAATCGTGCAAATAGGTAGTAGTTGGGTACAGTCCCGAAGCACTTGGAGGCAGTGACGGTTAGACAGGATTCGTCTCTCCCGTTATTGGGGGTTGACATCGCGCTGTGTCTAGGAGAGCCATTACACGAGTAGTCCCTGGCCAGGGCAATCGAGATATACTGGTAGGCTTCCAATGTTATCTCAGGGTGTTTTGGGCTTCACTCCGACACGACTTGTACCACTATTAGGGGACTGACGTTTACCGCCCCCTAGGCCCGCCATGAGATGTATCAGACGAACAGACCGGACTGTACGGAGATTGTCACATTCAGGCTCAGTAGGAGTTCAGATGGGTTTCACCTCGTCAGTCTTCTTGTCGGCATCTACCTGGGGACCGTTACGCACAGCTAGTACCGCTTGCGGTCTGTGGTTAAACCCACTGCCAGCGTAGTGTCGAGTCTTTAGAGTCCCACACAGAAAGCTATTCGCCTTTAGGCAAAAGAGTAGAGGTCGCATGGTTTTGCGACAGGCCGCATGGTTTTGCGACAGGGTTCAGTCACATCCGTGCACTTGTGCACGTTTACTGTCCGGACAGTTTACACTAGTGGGCTTTGGTTTAAGCCAGATCCTAGTGTACGTATTGGGATTGGTTTTATCCAGTATGTATTCGTGTTCATCGGAACGCGGATGCGGGTGTGTATGCACAGTTGACGGAGAGACAGAGGCAGAGGATTCTCATTAGGGTTATTGACCATTGACTGTTGACTATTGACTTTTTGCTCAACCCTAATGAGAATATGATATATGATTAAAAATAATATTAATTAAGTATTGTGGTGACATGGTTGTTGAGGGGTTGACTTTGTTGACTGTGTTGACCGGTTAACTAGGTTGGACTAGTTGACCATCATGATGACAATGGCTATCATTTCATGGCAAAGAATTTTCACTTGCTTGTTCTCTTGTGTAATATGAGTGCATGAAATGATATAGCTATTTTGACTTAAACCATTTACACAATACTTGATTACTATTTTTTGTGATGATGGCTTTGGATTATGAGAGCCAAGAGAGAAAAGTCTTTCTCAATCTATCATTTTCATTCTCTCTCTTGTTCTTGAGCTCTCATCTTCCTCCTCTTGCTCTCCCTCTCTTTAGTCTATGGTTCACTTGTCTCATGTGTTCAGAACCAAGAACCATAGAGAAAATCCCAACACACTCTCCTCTACTCACTCCAGTTCACAAGGTTTAGCAAACCGAGTGAACTAGTTTCTTCAAAGATCGAAGAAGAAGCCAAAGGTAGAAGCTTTCAGGTGGATCGATCTTCGGCGCAAGGAGACGACGGGGTGAATCCGATCCGGACAACCATCGAGGCTTGAAGACGAAGGAGTTCAAGAAAGAAAGGTATAACCCCCTAACCGAGTAGTTAACAACTCCTAGTTAGGTTGTTAGTTAGATGTTTAACAAAGATCCGGTTTTGAGTCCATGTTACCGTCTCTAGAAAATTATTTTTCATCAAATTTCGCATGCCCGAAAGTACCGGGAGAGGTAGCATGGACTTACAGTGGTATCAGAGCCTAGTTAAAGTCTATCTAACATGTTAGCAAAGTAATTAGAAATTCGATCGGAGAAAAAGTCACGAAATACACCCAGATTTTAAACTTGCTGTCGATTTTCAAAGTGCTGTAAAAGTAATAAATCATGCTTTAAAAATCGACTCAGGGTTTTTATAGTCTACTATAGAAAAACGGTCCAGAGATCTCACCAAACCACCGCGGAAACGCTGCAATAGCTTGCTATTGCCGCGGTTCCGCGGCCGATTGAGCTCCTCTCTGGATCGTCTTCACTGCAGTTTATTCTATGGGGTATTTTGGGAATTTTGGTATATGTTTTTTCAACCCAGATTTTCCAGAACGAAAATTTTATCTTTGGGGCTTAAAAATCCGTATTTTTGATAGAACTTCTAAAAGACTTAAGCTGACGGGTTTTTCTGTGATGTGATATTTGTATTGAACGTTTGCTAATCGCTATATGTCGATTAGTGGGGGTTATACAAATCTGTGATCTGTAATGTTGTTGGATTGTGTATATGAACTCATTGGATTGTTGCGGGTGAATAGCCGGGGGTTGTGAGACGAGAGTTTTCTTTTTTTTCAATTCATGTAAATTTGTAAATTGATGTAATAATTATTTGTATGGCCCCACAACTGGGTCGGGGTTGTAGCCGTCATTGTATAATTTCTTTTTACTGATTTTGCTCCTAGGATAGACCCATGGGGGGGTGCACAAACTACCGGGTATGCCGAAGTGCCGAGTGGCCAACTCACGGGGTTGAGGGAGGTTGCTTCGCTTCGGGTACTAGGCGGGTAGTTTGCCGCACCCGTAGGGGTCTTGGATGGGTTTTGGCTATTCACCGCGACCGTGTAATCTACTTTTCGTTACAGGATCGTACGAATTGTAGATTCCTAGTATATCCTTGTTTTATCTGTGATCTGAAATGGCTATCATTGCAATATATCTATATATGATATTATTTAGGCGTTGCTTATGTTTTACAGCCGCGCTAGCCCAGCCCCCGCTCTGTCGTTAGTTAAGTAACCTAACGGGTAATGACGGGGCCCCGTGGCGAATGCGAATGGCATAAGCGTACGTCATATTTTGGTTGTTTTCTGCAATGGTAGGATTAAATGATGGGACACATTAAAAGAACTAATGCAAGAATATCACGCATTAAAAGAACTAATGTACGAAAATAAACCAAGTAAAAGTCGTTGGAACACTTTCGAAAAACCACTCGGTTCTTTTCAAAACCAACTTTTAAAATGCGGAGTTTGAGCCACTCCTTTTAAAAGCTATCTCGTTCCATCGACTATATCAAGTTCACTACATTCACGGTTTCGCCAAAACCATCCGCAGCCCTCCATCATTTCAGTTAAATATTCGGTAGTATTCAAGCTATGTATTTTGACCTCACGCCAAGGCATAGTGATTGGTAGCTGCCGGATATTTATCTGTTGCATAGATATAATGCGTTGGTTTGAGATAGTCGTACTGCCATTTTGGCCTACGTCAAGGGTATGTACGGGTGGGTTCAAATTAATCTGGATAATGATGGGAAGAACTTGACATGTGACTTATGACATTTTGACCTCACGCCAAGGTCATAAGAGCATGGGGCAAAAATCCACATCGGGAGTTTCATAAGTACTGAAACTTGCTAGCGTTGCATACCATTTGGAGTGTGATGATCCTAGTAGGATTCCTTCAGTTTCGTCACGCGATGATATTTGGATCCCTATCCTACTGTGAGTATATGCTACTCCTCGGGAAATTTCTCACTTAACGATCAATGCTATAAACCAAGTAGGTGTCTAGAAAGGTGTTAGCGGGGCTACGCCCCAAGGGAAAAGAGGTTCTTAAATTAAGGAACTTCGCGAAAGCGTTGGAAAACCTCCCTCGAAGTACCGACACCAGCCTGGCCGAACGGTTAAGCAAGTATTGTACGGTAAGATAGATCCTGACTAATTCTTCCTTTTTGGTTTGAGGAGGGATTCGAGAAACAGTGGGAGCCATCCTGTTTAGACGAACTAAAAACCACTCTAAACTTGCAAGAGCATCATGCTGAGTGTTTCTTCTTCTCTCTCCTAATTGCAGCGACCAATCGACATGACTGGACTTAAGTTACTTCTAGATAAAAACATACTGACAGGGCCAAACTACAAAGATTGGCTCAGGAATGTCAAAATGGCAATCACTTACGACAAGCTGGGGTATCTTCTTACCACCAAAGCTCCCCCTGTCCCACGTCCCACCTCCAGCGTCGCGGATAAGGAAATCCGTAAGACTTGGGAGATTGATAGCGCGAAGGCCAAGTGCCTCGTACTTGCCTCTATGGACAACGAACATCAGAGGAGGCACGAGAATATGAACCTCGAATCCATATTTCTCCATACAAAAGAACTGTATGGAGAGCAATCTCGTATCGCAAGATACGAAGTGCCGAAAAAGTTATTTTCGGCAAGGTTGGCCATCGGATCATCGGTAGAGGAACACGTGCTTAAGATGATTGGCTTCATTGAGGAGCTCGCGGAACTTGGGACCACATTAGAGAACGAGCTCTATACGGACTTGATTCTCCAGTCCTTTCCTTCCACTTACGCCCAGTTCATCCTGAACTTCAACTTACAAGAAAAAGAAGTTGAACTTTCAGAGCTCCTCAACATGCTGAGGAGTGCAGAGGGCACCCTACAGAAAGGTAGGGAAACATCCACTTTGTTTGTAGGAGGATATTCCTCTTCTAGGTCCAAGGCGAAAGCTAAGGGAAAGAAGAAGAAAGTCCCCGCCAAACCAAGGGGCGGTGTTGGTAAAATGGATACGAAGGGAAAGGCAAAGGCAACAAAGAAAGCGGGGCAGCTTGTGGATAAAGAAGAATGCTTCTATTGTCATAAGAAAGGACACTGGAAGAATGATTGCAGGGCTTGGAAAGCCAGGACACAGGAATTGAAGCAGGTAGCGGCTTCAGCTTCAGGTGTGTATGTTATTGATAACTGTCTTTCAATAAACTCTACTTCCTGGGTATTGGATATAGGATCAGGATCTCATATCTGTAATTCTTTGCAGGCGTTGAGAAACCGTAGGGTTTTGAAGGAAGGTGACATGACCCTCAAAGTTGCAAACGGAGCTAGCATGGATGCTAAGGCCGTGGGGGATTATCACCTGGGAATGTCAGATGGACATGTTTTGGTTTTGCGTAATTGCTTTTTTGTACCCAACGCAACTTGTAATATCATTTCTGTATCTTCGGTTTCTAAAGAAGGTTATGAATTTGCGTTTGTAAGCAATGTTAACATTCACCTTAATCAAGTTCTGATTGGGTTAGGTACATTAAGCAATGGTGTATACGTATTAAACCAACCACAGATTTTCAATGTCCAGAATACACACAAAAGAAAGTCTCCGTATATAAATCAGACTTTCTTATGGCATTGTAGACTAGGTCACATCAATGAGAGAAGGTTGACGAAGTTACATATAGAAGGATATTTGATTCCGTTCGAATATCAATCGTATGCCACTTGTCAGTCCTGTCTCAAAGGAAAGATGACAAAGACTCCGTTCACTGGACACGGAGTAAGAGCGAGCGAGCTCTTGGGACTCATACACAGCGACGTGTGCGGTCCAATGTCTACACATGCGCGAAGCGGTTATTCTTACTTTATTACTTTTACGGATGACTTTTCAAGGTACGGTTATGTCTTCTTAATGAAACATAAGTCCGAAGCCTTTAGAAAATTCCAGGAATATAAGAATGAAGTAGAAAAACAATCCGGCAAAAGTATAAAGATTCTAAGATCGGATCGAGGTGGAGAATACTTGAGTGCCGAGTTCCTGGACTATTTAAAAGAGAACGGAATTCTCTCTCAGCTTACTCCTCCATACACTCCGCAACATAACGGTGTATCGGAGAGACGGAACCGAACCCTATTGGATATAGTACGGTCCATGATGAGTAACACTGAGTTACCGCGATCATTCTGGGGGTATTCGCTAGAATCAGATGCATACCTTTTGAACCGAGTTCCGACTAAGACTGTGCCTACCACACCATATGAAATATGGAGTGGGAAGAAACCCTATCTTCAATATCTGAAGATCTGGGGATGTCCGGCTTTTGTCAAAAAGCAGCATGCGAACAAACTCGAGGCATGCTCAGTACTGTGCAGGTTTGTGGGATACCTAAAGAACTCCAGGGGGTATCTCTTCTATTACGCAGAGGAACAAAAGATCATTGTTTCTCGTAATGCCCATTTTCTGGAACACCAGTTCTTAGAAAAGGAAACAAGTGGGAGAGAAATAGAACTGGAAGAAATTCCAGAACCACAGACTATTACTGAAAGCTTAGTGGAACCAGAGGGTTCAAAAGAACAGGACATTCTTACGCCGCTCCGTAGAAGTAGTAGGCAGTCTCATCCACCCGAGAGATACTACGGTTTTCTCATAGACGGGGATAGAGAGGATTGCATCATAGATTATGATGAGCCTACTAGCTTCCAGCAAGCCGTTCAGAGCGTCGACTCGGTAAAATGGCTGGATGCAATGCGGACCGAAATAGAGTCCATGTACACCAACAAAGTATGGATGTTGGACATTGCTCCAGACGGGGTAAAACCCGTTGGATGCAAGTGGATCTTCAAAAGGAAGATTCGTGTAGATGGTCAGGTTGAGACCTATAAAGCTAGACTGGTTGCAAAGGGTTTTCGTCAGAGACCTGGTTTGGACTATGACGAGACCTTTTCTCCAGTAGCTATGCTGAAATCTATTCGGATCCTTCTTGCCATTGCTGCCTTCCACGATTATGAGATTTGGCAGATGGACGTAAAGACCGCTTTTCTAAATCGAAATTTAGAGGAGTGTGTCTATATGGACCAGCCAGAGGGTTTCATTTAGAGTGGGAGCAGCGGAAAGGTGTGCAAGTTGCTTAAGTCCATTTACGGACTAAAGCAGGCATCGCGGAGTTGGAACATCTGTTTTGATGAGACGGTCAAGGAATTTGGCTTTATCAAAAATCCAGATGAACCATGCATCTATAGTAGATTTGTAGCGAGAACTGTAGTATTCCTCATTTTATACGTGGATGACATTCTCTTAATAGGAAATGACATTCCTATGCTACAATCTGTCAAGGGGTTCTTGTCACACAGGTTCTCCATGAAAGACCTGGGTGATGCCTCATACATCCTGGGGATCCGGATCCATCGTGATAGATCCAAGAGGATATTAGGACTTTCACAGTCCAGGTACATCGACACCATACTGAAAAGATTCAGTATGGAATATTCCAAGCGCGGTAACCTACCGGCTTGTCACGGGATCACCCTCTCTAAAGAGATGTCTCCCAAGACTGATTTGGAGAGGGATCGCATGTCTATTATACCCTACGCTTCTGCGGTAGGCTCTATAATGTATGCGATATTGTGTACCAGATAGGATGTAGCTTATGCACTAAGTGTGGTAAGCCGGTATCAGTCAAACCCTGGGGAGAAACACTGGATTGCGGTAAAGAACATTCTCAAGTACCTGAGAAGGACTAAGGAGATGTTCTTGGTGTATGGCGGAAAAGACCTCCAGATCGAGGCCTTTGCTGACTCTAGCTTCCAGAGTGACAAGGATGATTCCAAGTCCATGTCGGGTTTTGTCTTTACCCTCAATGGAGGGGCGGTGTGTTGGAAGAGTTCCAAACAGGAAACCGTTGCAGACTCGACGATGGAAGCGGAATACATTGCTGCATCTGATGCCGCAAAAGAGGCTGTCTGGATGAGGAAGTTCTTGAAAGAACTTCAGGTGGTTCCGTCCATTGTTGATCCAATACCTCTGTATTGCGACAACAATGGGGCTATAGCTTTAGCGAAGGAACCCAGGTCCCATCAGAGATCCAGACACATCTTGAGGCAGTATCACCTGATCAGGGAGATCGTGGATCGCCAGGAGATCGAGGTTCGGAGGGTCGCTTCAGAAGATAACAATGCAGATCCATTTACCAAGGCCTTGCCCCAGACTCAGTTCGAGCAGCTGATCGAGATGATAGGTCTTCGATACGCCAGTACATGGCCTTAGTGTAAGTGGGAGATTGTTAGTGTATATGTCCTAGAGGCCATTACTGTATCATACTAGTTTGTATATTACTTAATGGAAGCTTGGGATATTCACCTTGTATAAACAATCTTGCTCAATATAGTAGTATGCTACTTGGTTTGTTTCTACTTCAATGTGTACATGTGTTTATTTTAGTATATCACCTATACACATTAGTGGAGCCCTTAGGATCTTTGCTTGATTACCAGCGTTGTGATGGCAGTCACACTAGTGGGGGCTGGGTAATCTATAAGCACAACCTTATACAGGTCCCTAGTCGCAGGACTATCGAGACAGGGCATCGATACTCCGGAGTAGACAAGCGTATGCGCTTCTCATCCCAATGTGGGAGATGGTCTGTCCCACAGCCATCAGTACGTCGTACTGGAGATAGTATACGGGTGCTCGTTAGGTTACGAGTACACTGGACAGGACTCGTCGGGAACTGACCGGTTGGTATTATATAACTATCGTCAGTTATCAGTTCCCAGGTGACATGAGTACAGCTTAGTCCGCTGACTTGACACTGTCATTTCGCCTCGAGTGTGTTCCCACTGTACTGTTATTACTACCCTACCATGGCTCAAAGGAGTCGTGCAAACAGGTAGTAGTTGGGTACAGTCCCGAAGCACTTGGAGGCAGTGACGGTTAGACAGGATTCGTCTCTTCCGGTATTGGGGGTTGACATCGCGCTGTGTCTAGGAGAGCCATTACACGAGTAGTCCCTGGCCAGGGCAATCGAGATATACTGGTAGGCTTCCAGTGTTATCTTAGGGTGTTTTAGGCTTCACTCCAACACGACTTGTACCGCTAATAGGGGACTGAAGTTTACCGCCCCCTAGGCCCGCCATGCGATGTATCAAACGAACAGACCGGACTGTATGGAGATTGTCACATTCAGGCTCAGTAGGAGTTCAGATGGGTTTCACCTCGTCAGTCTTCTTATCGGCATCTACCTGGGGACCGTTACGCACAGCTAGTGCCGCTTGCGGTCTGTGGTTAAACCCACTGCCAGCGTAGTGTCGAGTCATTAGAGTCCAACACAGAAAGCTATTCGCCTTTAGGCAAAAGAGTAGAGGTCGCATGGTTTTGCGACAGGTCGCATGGTTTTGCGACAGGGTTCAGTCACATCCGTGCACTTGTGCACGTTTAGTGTCCGGACAGTTTACACTAGTGGGCTTTGGTTTAAGCCAGATCCTAGTGTACGTATTGGGATTGGTTTTATCCAGTATGTATTCGTGTTCATCGAAACGCGGATGCGGGTGTGTATGCACAGTTGACGGAGAGACAGAGGCATAGGATTCTCATTAGGGTTGTTGACCGTTGACTATTGACTATTGACTTTTTGCTCAACCCTAATGAGAATATGATATATGATTAACAATAATATTAATTAAGTATTGTGGTGACATGGTTGTTGAGGGGTTGACTTTGTTGACTTGTTGACTTTGTTGACTTGTTGACTTTGTTGACCGGTTGACTAGGTTGGACTAGTTGACCATCATGATGACAATGGCTATCATTTCATGGCAAAGACTTTTCACTTGCTTGTTCTCTTGTGCAATATGAGTGCATGAAATGATATAGCCATTTTGAATTAAACCATTTACACAATACTTGATTACAATTTTTTGTGATGATAGCTTTGGATTATGAGAGCCAAGATAGAAAAGTCTTTCTCATTCTATCATTTTCATTCTCTCTCTTGTTCTTGAGCTCTCATCTTCCTCCTCTTGCTCTCCCTCTCTTTAGTCTATGGTTCACTTGTCTCATGTGTTGAGAACCAAGAACCATAGAGAAAATCCCAACACACTCTCCTCTACTCACTCTAGTTCACAAGGTTTAGCAAACCGAGTGAACTAGTTTCTTCAAAGATCGAAGAAGAAGCCAAAGGTAGAAGCTTTCAGGTGGATCGATCTTCGGCGCAAGGAGACGACGGGGTGAAGCCGATCCGGACAACCATCGAGGCTTGAAGACGAAGGAGTTCAAGAAAGAAAGATATAACCCCCTAACCGAGTAGTTAACAACTCTTAGTTAGGTTGTTAGTTAGATGTTTAACAAAGATCCGGTTTTGAGTCCATGTTACCGCCTCTAGAAAATTGTTTTTCATCAAATTCCGCATGCCCGAAAGTACCAGGAGAGGTAGCATGGACTTACACTATCAAATCTAATTTCTCAGCCACAACAGAAACAACCAAAATAGCATGCTTTTATATGCCATCCGCATTCGCCACGGGGTCCCGGGTCTTCTCCGTAAGGTTACTGAACTTACGGTTTGGCAGGGACAGGTCTAGCACGGATGCAAAACATATAGAAGTATCTACTAATACACACACACACACACACACACACACACACATTGCAGCCAGCTAATTGTCATCAGAGGAAGATAAGAATCATCACAAGCATGCGAACGACAATATGGAATAGCGGATAAACTTGGAGCCCCACGTTTCATCTGAGCCGTAAATGAAACGCGAAGTTCCCTGGTCATGTGGATAGCTTGTACGTAGTCGATCCTAGAACCTTACGAGTGCGGCAAGCCACCTGCCAATTCTAAAAACTGGGCAACTCATCCTCAATGAAATGAGTCGGTCAACCGTCGCTTTCTAGAATCTAATAACTTATGCATTCTTCCGCAGGTCGAATCATATAACTCTTACAAGTGCGGTGAGAAACCCACCAATTCTAGAGCAAGGCGGCCCGGTCTCAACTCCATGAGATGGCTACCTGCTGCACTCTAGAACCCGACTACTCGAGTAATTCTCCTAGGTTAATTCTAGTACATAAATGAAATATATACAAGGGTGACAACGACCGCTCCTGGTCGAGCCCCAATAAAAGAATATATATAATACGGAAATGGCGGCCACATGTTTGATCTCGTCCCGAACAAAATAAATCAAAACTGTACAAGCAACGCACGAGGGGCTATCCGACACGACAATACGACTAAACCATAATCAAGATATATATCACCAGAAACACGTAACCGAAACAAGTGTGCAATCCCGTCTAATTGAGCGTGTAGCAATTAGACGATATTCAACAACACATATACACTGATATGAAAAACATGATAATAGAATTCATCACAAGCAAAGCTCACAATCGAAATTCCAAATGACGAAAATTGAGTGCGCTTCAACATCCAAAAACCAAACTTTTTGCCAAAACAAAGAGTCTGAACGACTTAACCATGGACCCAGGGAACTCCCCGAGGTACCCCCAATCCGCCTCATGGGTTCTCGGTCCGAACCAAGAGCCCGCGGAGATTGGAACATGCAAAACAGTTCGGTTTTGGACAGTAACAACAAGACAGAATTCAGCCATGAAAACAGCAACTAATTTTCGAAAAACGACTTTGAAAACGGTTCCCCAAGACTCTACGGGTCACCCTCGATCCCTTACGGAGTCCCCGTTCCGAAACGAGAGCTCCGAGGATAGAGAACAAGCTTTAAAAACGCAGTATTGTAACCAAATGTCGCTGGATTTTGTGGCTGAAAACTGTCGGGGAAAAAAATTGTTTTGTGATGAATTCTAAAGTAATGCTAGCTAGTTTTATGTGTATGGATTGTTAGGAATATGTATGCCCTAGAGGCCATTATTGTATGAAATAGTGGATGCTTGGACATATATTTAGAGGACTTTCTTGCTCGACATGAAAGTCTGTTATCCGGTTGCTCTTTATCTTAACATATACACTTGTATTATTATACCTCTCTCTTATACATGTTGATAAAGTTCTTAAGATGTGGACTTGAGTAACAGGACTATGATGTAGATCATACTAGTGAGGCCTGGATAGTCCACAAGCACATCCTTTATGTCACGACCCGGAATTTATCTCGTGACCGGCACTTAAATCGCGCAACGTCTAAAGGCGTAAATCTAAACCTTTTTGCGGAAAATAGTGGAGGTGCAGTTTTGCAATAAATGTATAATGAAATCAAGTTTTTCTTTAAATGCATAGATAATGATATATGAAAATGCAAGTGGATAATGCTATAGTTGAAAATATTTTTCGTCTTTAAAAATTTGGGCAGCGCCTCCCTTGTATATTTTGATCCAAAACCACATACAAGCAATATATATATATATAGGCATCCCTATATATATATATATATATATATATATATATAGGCATCCCAAAGCTGGAGCTACCACTTTGCCAACTGTAGGAATCACAATCACGCAAGTAAGCAATATATAAACAACGCCCAACGGTGAAGATCAACACAGAAAGAATAAATAAATCAAGACATCAAAACCTCAAAGAAACGAACATACATTCATCGCTCTAAGTCTCGCAACACAAGTCTGACTAGGTCTACCAATATACAATGTCTAGTTTCTGATTGATGGAGTTTGACTAGATACAATAGAAAATCAACCTGAGTGTCCAACATCGACACTCGAAACATCATGAAAACCCGTGTCCAGTATCGACACGTAAATCCTTATATCTCAAGCACCGCATCCTCTGATCGGCCCTCGTATGCATCTCACGACTCCGGTCGGTATCCTCCAGATAACCGTCGGGTCCAAACTATCACCGGTAGGTAGTGCTCCCCCTGCCAGGCTCATCGTCATCACCATAAAACCGTTCTTGCCCCGGGGTACCTTACCGGGTCCACCATGTACCTGCAGACGGTTAATTCACTCCTCGAATCGGGTATTGAAAACAAGCTCATAACCGAGAAAACTCATGGTGGACACGAAATATCATATCACGAGAAACCGCGTTTTTAAAACAATACATAATTTCTTTTGAAATATAACTGCGGTTCTCAAATTCAGAGATCTCATGAAAACAGCATCTCAATGCATATAACCATAAAGTACGATGTATGCAAACATAGAACAGTAATATGAGCATATCAAGTATATCATGCAAGCATGTCAAGTTATAGTACCAAACAATGAATGTACTTTACGGTTATGAAGAATATCATGATATGGTAGTTTTTCTACTGTGCAAGTGGCATGGCAATTACCGATGATGAATGTGTGTGAGCCGAAAAATCTATGTAAGTGTAACATGCACATCATCGGTAATTATGCAGGTGTACTAGCAGATGATATCACAAAGTGGTAAATACCGGAAACATAATACGTATCACATGAGTGATAATCCAACATAAACATGAACTATAATAAGGTATACATCTACACATGAACCATACGGCCAGTTTAAAAGATACGAATCGTAGTTTTGAAAGTGGGGGTTATGGTGTTTTTTAGGAAAGGACATCATTTGAAAATCCGTAGCTTCCCTTGAGGTTTCCATTTAAAAGTACATACGATTCGTCAGTTTTGGAAATAAGTATGGTTCAGGTGACATCTTTAAGTCGGCAATCCGGCCTCAAAGTATCCGATATAGCAATATCATCGAATATCATCCTCAAATCACGAGCGCGGATCAATCATCTAGTATATCTCATCGCGTACGGTAATCCATCGTATGGTGGCAGCAATCTAGATTAAGGATCTATTGTCCTATACATCGATAAGGGTAAGGATCTATGGTCTCGTACATCCTATCTTATCGATCTCATCACATCTCAATCTCAATCTCACATCGTATTTACACCGATCTCATATCATATCGATATCGATCTCATATCATGCTACTATAAATGTCATACTTGTCCTCTTCCAATTACATATATATCACGATTCACATCCTTATTTCATATTCTCATATATCAAATCGAGTCATCCTTGGCTATCATTCCATCTCACACTAAATCCTTGATCATATTTGTGAGTTCATACAAAGGTTTCTCTAAACAATAACTTAAATACCGATATCAAAGGTTGCGGGGGTGCTATACACCATCCACCCGACTTCCCTCGTAGATATAAATCTACTCACCTTCAAAATCCTCGCTTACTCGAAGTCGATGTGCTTCTATATCTCTTTCGTCGTCTCGGAAATCCACGCGAAGGTACCTACATATCAACACACATCGTAACGTTATTAAAACCAAGTCCGAAAACCGATACGGCACACGAATTGATTATAGGTTAGAACCTATATCTTACTCATGCAAAAACAACTAATAACCCTCGTCGTTGACGTACAAACGTCCAACGACCAAATCCAAATTCAAATATCAAAACCAAGTTTCAGATATCACAAACCCGAAAACAACAACCTAGAAAAACCACTCCCAGATTCTTACGCAGATAGATAGAAATAAAACTAACAATACAGGGGCTAGGTTATAAGGTGTAGGAGCTACAGACCAAATCCCAACACCAGAAGCCAACACTTGGCCGGCGAGTAAGCCAAAATACCCGGTGTCGCCGGTTGGAGTAGGAAGTTTTGGGCTTGTTTTCCTGTGGTGGGCTTCTAGTTGTCTGACTAGGTCAATGTTGTTGTTTGATTTTCTTATAAGCATCCCAAGTTGCCCCAAATTCCATCTGAGCGTCACAATTCAAGAAAACCGATATCGGGAAATTTCAGTTTTCGTTTATGGGGTTCTAGCTCAAGTCCATACCAGAATTCTAGCATTAAAAGGGTTTGTGGCCACTACTAAACCTCAATTACACTTTCACAAACAAAATATCCCTAATCCTCTTCTTGGAAATATCAAAGATAACTAATCTATATCGGTTTAATTCTAAACTACTATAGGGTGTAAAGAAACTAAAAACTTAATAAAAGAATAGAAATATACCTCATTTGGCAACTTAAGAAAATTCTAGGGTTGTCCAAAGTGCTCAAAATCCAAACTTGATCTTGCTATAGGGTGGAGGATGAGGTTGTGGTCAACTTTTGTCAAGGTGGCATGAGATTTTGGTAAGGTTTTTGAGGTGATCTCAAAGTTGTAGAGGAGGGGGTGAAGGAGGAGGAGAAGAAGAAGAAGGAAGAAGAAAATGAAGTGAAGAAAGATACGATGAAGGATTCAAGGTTGGGGTCATACCCTCTCTCTCTCTCATATTCTCACATGCCATGCTCTCATGTCATAACTTGTCCCTCCTCTCTCTCTCCTCAATTATCCTCTCTTTTCTTTTCTTTTCTTTTGTCCTTTTTCCTTCTCTCAACTAAATAAAAACCAAATGCAAAAGAACAAACATGTAATAAAATGCAACATGTCATGGTGCAATAGCCATGAATATTTACAAATACGGATTTTGCTTAATCGTGATTAGTAGTGCACTAATCAAGTTTAATTTAAATTTACAAATAATTAATTATAAAAATTCCCAAATCCGATAAATATCTTTTTAATAAATAAATCCTTTTAAATCTCCAATTATTTTCCAAATATTGGTATATACTTATACCATTTTACGAAACCTCAATTCGTAAATCGAATAGTTTTCGCGAAATATATTATTTTAATATTTAAATTCCAGAAAAACAATATTTTATTTTTCTGAAATGTTACAATCTTCCCCCCTTAAATAAATTCAGTCCCTGAATTTAAATTTAAACCCCTAAATACTAAAACATTTCAATAATCAGTCCAAAACAATGGGGCTCCGAAGTCACGGAATACACATAAATACAATAGCGCATCATGTGCGCATGAAAACGAATGCGAACTCAAAATCGAACTCCGTCAAGCGTCATGCAATCACTGGAGTTATAAACAAAATGCAAATCTCGAAATCCACTACTAAAATCCAATATACTCTAGTCAAAAACTATAATACGTATATAGTACGCATCCTTGTAAAATCCTCTTAAAACTGAATAAAACACATTCAAAATGTTTTCCGAATCGCCGTGCGATGCGTAACTCACGGTACAAGTAGCGGACGCTCATTTGTAAAGTAGTAAATATATGTTTTGCTCAAAATATACGTTCCGCCTTTTTGAAATATCCCAAAAGGTTTTCCTTTGTAAAGGTTCGTGTTACTCGTGGACACGTAGGAAATAGTGAGACTATTTTTGAAAATCTCCGGATAACTTTTATGCATGAAAAAATACTCAGATAGTGTCCTCAAATCAGTCCTGCTCGGCCAATATGTAATATAGTACCCAACATGAAAATACGATGCTCATGAGTAAAATCAGCCTCAAAAGGCGTATCTAACATCACGTGCGTCTGGTGCGAACAGAAAACCAAGTCCAATACAAGTGCCACAAATGTGCACAAAAGCAAAACTAAGTGCAACAGGTGTGCACGAAAGCATCTGTCAAGTGCAACTGGTGTGCACGACGACAATATCAAGTGCATCTACTGTGCATGAAAAACTCAACCCAGTGCATCTAACATGCATGAACAAAATCTCAATCAAGTGCATCTGGTGTGCACAAAATCTCTTACCATGCGCCCAATATGCGCAAAAATCCATATCAAGTGCGTCAGGTCCGCACAAAAAAGAACATCTAATGAAGTAAAGCGCACGGAAATGAACGTCAATTGCAACTGGTGCACGAAAACATAATCTAGTGCAACAAATGCACGAAAACTTAAATCAGGGGCACTACTAGGTGCCCGAAAACTCATAAATGTCTCAAATGCGCATAAAAACATCACCGAGGGTGCCAAGATGTATAAAATCATAAACGTGTGCAACTGCGTGCAAAAAAATCCATATCAATGCGCTGCAAACACATATGAGCTACACCGAGTGCATAAGTCAAAATCAAGTGCATACAACATGCACGAAATCAAATCGACTGCATCGGAATATATAAAGTCATAACTACATGCAGCTAAGGCACAAAATCGATATCAAATGCAACCACTGTGCACAAAATAAATATCTTGAATCCGAATCATCAAAACTCAAGTCCAAGCGAAAAAAGGTGTCGTACTCGGATCACATAACACAAATCGTAATAAATGACATTGAGGTACACCTCCTTCAATGTCGAAAAAAGCCGGTGCGCCCACAGCTGGCAGAGCAAGAACATCCACTTGCCTCATGCTCACGGTCTGGCGTCTTGGGTCTCTGAGTCTTTGTTTTCTCTGTGGATCACAGATCGCATAATCTTTCTGCTCGTCGGCCCAATCAGGTGTAATGATGGACAGTTCCATTCTGGCACTCCTCTGATCATCTCCTGGCCAATTAATATGACCACCTGCAAACGGCACGTTACTGATGGCGGCATCTGACCTTCTGAATTTGCGCGATACAACTGATCCTGGATGCAAATCTTTATCGCTGTGGCGTCCTGGAAAGAACCTGCTTAGGTCTTTTTCGATCTCACCCATGCTGAACTGCACGGCGGTTGGCACTTAATACTTCCCTTTTCCTCATATTCGGACAGCTGCGTCCTCAGCATGACATTCCTCTAAAATCTGTCGTATTTAACACCTCTGCATACATATCAATCCTCTGGCATCAATGGTGGGGGTAACAATAGCTTGTCAACATCTCGCACGAACCTCTTATTCCACCCGTCGTCATTATCGTCCACTTCGACGTCATCTCTTGCTTCATACGGCAATTCATTCTCGGCTACAGTTAATCCGGAGTCTCTAACACGTAATCAAAATACAAACTCAGGTACTTTCACCAATCTGTGGAAGATATCAAGCCGAACACGCCCTCGAAAAGCCGTCCCAATCATCAGAGGAATATGCTTCATTCTGTTACGACCCAAATGTGGCACATGACCGGCACTTAAATCACGTGACATCTAAAGACGTCGACGCGGTCCAAGTAAGCCAAAACCCGGAATCTAAACCCTTTTGAAAATATTGGAGGTGAGGTTTAAAATAGTCATCAGATGGGATCAGTTTAAAATAAATATTTAAGTTTAAGTAAGTATCTTTGAAAAACATCTATGACGTTTTAAAATTCGATAGCACCTCCTTTGTAAATTTTGAATAAAACCTGATAAAAACATAACAATAAAAATAGCATCCTAACAGGAACTAGCTTCCACGCCCAAACGGCGGAGCAACCAAGCAAACAATATACGACGCACAATGGCGAAGAAAAGAAAAGCGAAACAAAATCAACAATATAAACAGGTCGACTCCAATGAGTACGACGCCCATAACACACAACTCTAAGTCTCGCTTCTACGTCCACAATATACCAGTTCTAAGTCGATGGAGTTTTACTAGATACAAGAAGATATAAATATACAAGTGTGAGTACGATACAACAGTAGCCCACCTGTCAAAGCAATAACCGAGAAGAAGGGTGTACCGCAATCCGCTGATAATCCGAGTGGTAAAACCTGCAAGAAACTGTGGCACAACGGGGGTGAGTTGCTAACTCAGTGAATAAAAGTACATCACAAGGTAGAAATCAAAATGCAAAACGATACCTAGGTCATAAATATAATACTATCATATCTTGCACTAATATAATATATAATATGCATATGTATCATGAATGTAACTCTATCCATCACATAAACCCAAAATAGAATGTATCAATGTAAATGACCTGTATCTAGGTATAAGCCCATAAGTAGCCGAAAATGTATAAGTAAAACCTCTTCTTTAAAATAGCCGTGGAATACATATGTCACGGCATAAAAGCAGACGGGATTGTATGAAATATAATAGGTATCTTATTTAAGATATACGGCCTGCTGTTTTAATGAATAGCGTTAAGAGGTTTACAATTTAAAACATTCCAATGTCATACCAGACACGTCAAAATAATGAGACTATAGCTTGATTTTGAATTCCTTTTTATATGCAACTACTCGTAAAAAGGTATGCATGAACTGTCCCTTGGATCAGTCCTGGTCGGCTACAATAACTCATAACATAACTGTACACCTCGTATGATAGCAGCATATCAATATCTGGATGTCCAGCATCGACACCCGAAATCAGAAATCCTTCATGTCCATTACCGACACGCAAATCCTCAAATCTCTCGTGCCCATCACCGACACGCAAATGCAGATATTCTCAACACCATCTCAACAAATGATCGCCACCAGATATCCCTATCCCCGGTCGGTATCCTCTGGATATCCGCCGTGCCTAAATCGAGCCCCGGTCAGTATCCCCTGGATATCTGCCGTGCTCATCTCTATCTCCGGTATCGAGTGTCCTCGCTGGGCTCCCCACCTCTAATGCAGCTTTCCTGCCCCTCGTTCTTGACCGGGTCCACCATATATCCAACTGTATACTCTCCCACTCAATCCAGATAAGTAGCAAGTCTGTAACCGTATATCTCCCCCACTCGGTTCGGAATAAAACAATCAGAAAACATCAAGCTCATGGTGGACGTCAACTCATCATATCCAGAAATATCAAGTAAAGAATAAGAATACTTGCATAGATCATTCTGATGATATATTATATATATACATATATAACAACGTCTCATACCACTGATATATATCATCAAAAGTAAAACATCTTGAAAACTCATAAAAATCAAATACGAATACCCATGGTACTGATATTCGTAATGCTTAACAGGTAATAAAGGTAAAGTAGGTAAATAAAGTCATACAAGCAATAAACGTAACAGTCCTGTTGTGCCATGGCAATACTAATGATGTGCAGTGTAGCATACGCGTCTGTGCTCGTGCAACATAGTAATCATTAGTATTTGTGCGAGTGTTCTATAAGTGTATAAAGCCTTCCCGTATCGACATCTACATACGTATCACGTAGTATAGCAGTCCTACAGTGACATGGCAGTACCAATGCGGTGTAGTGTAACATATGTGTATGTGCTCGTGCAACATAATACTCATTGGTAGTTGTGCAGTGTTCTATCAGAGTGTTTGTATCACGGAAACGTATAACATCGATAAATATATCGCGAACATGTAAACTAAATCTAAGCGTAACTATTAAATGTAACTACTTGCTATGAGCTATACCATTATCATTGAAAATGGAACAAAACGTTGGTTTTGAAATAAGGAAGCTGCCTTAGGTTAAAAATAGATATTCGTTTTGGAAATTGGTATCGCATCCTTGTCTTTTATCATTAAAAAGGGAAACGAATTGTTAATTTTTTAAAACAGTACTCACTCAAGTAATACGTTCTAAAACGGAATAAAATATAACTCTATGAGTCTAAAGGAAACTTGGCCGTAATCGGCACACTAATCTCGTCATCACAAGTACGGTATGATCCCTCGTACAATATCTACATTATCACAATATTCAAATCATGAATAAAACTATATGCACATGAATAACATACTAAATGCAACATAACACTAATACCATTAACTAGAATTTATACTAAGAACTAACTAGATAGCATAACTATCCTAGTTATAAGGTTGCGGTGGTGCTATACGCCATCCACCCGACTTCCCCGATAGATATAAATCTACTCACCAACTTGTCGAACTCGTCGAAATCCACAATCGCTTTTCCTCGTCTCGACGCCTTCAGCGTCTCCGCTAATACTACTTCAAATGTAAGAACATGCTCATCAATAACATTGTCTTACTGACAAAATGTAGCGAGAAAATACAAAGCTCGGATGCATATTGTTTGAAAATGTTAGCTCAGAAAACGGCAGTTTTTGGGCTCTCTTCGAAAAATCACCAGAAATCATAAACATAATGTTTAGATTGAAACTAAAATTATACATATTATTGAAGAAGTTTAATTTGATACATAAAAATATCTTTTCCAATTTCTTTGTATAGGACATGAAATAAAATGCAAAATTAAAACATGTTTATGGATAATCTTCAGAAACCAGAAAACAAGCTTCACTAAAAATTTGATATCTCTACATTTTGTAAATAGAATAATAAAACTGAATATTTTAGAGATATCTACACAAAATTATCTATAACCAATAATTTTCATATTCTCCAAATTGTTAACAGAAAAATTCAGAAAATTGTTACAACTCGAGTGAAAAACAGCCGCTGGAAATGAAATTTCCAGTTTGGAAACCCTTTCTTTAGAAATTCGTGTAAAATTTATTTTACAGTAAAACTTAACCAAATGTTTTTAACTAAATGATATGGCAATTATCTACAACTTTTTAGTTTTAACCATTAGCTAATTATCAGTAAAGAGTCATCAAAAAAATTCAGAACCCCTAACATGTCACTGATATTCAGCCAGCAAGTAAAACTCACTATCACTTCCAAATTTAAAAGCAAGGTTATATTTACCTATATGGAATGAGAGCAAAGAAATTACAACTCAAGGATTGTATGATGGAGGCTCTTAGGGGGTTTGATGGCTTCTAGATTGATGGTGTGAACAAAATTGATGAAGGAAATCATGGCTTTCTCTTTTGATATGAGGAACACATAGAAATTTAGTGTTGGGGTTTGAAAAGAGTTCAGTTTGAGGAAGCTAAATAATTTCAATGTGTGTAAGTAGAGAAAGCATGAGGTGGAGGGTTGTCAGATGGAGGTGTCATGGTGGAAGGAAGAGATGTAAAGTGAGAAGAAGGAGGTGGAGGGAGTTGAGCATGGGTGAGGGTGTGTTTAAAGTGAGGGTTAAACCTAGCTAACATAAACCCATCCTCATTTTAAATAAAAGAAACAAAAGAAAACCCTTTTTCTTTAATTAAAACCCTTCATGTAAAAATCTAAATTCATGTTTAAAAAGAATGAAATACTTATTCTAACACTTATATATCATTATCTTAATGTAAAATACAATGTTATGTTAAAATAATTAAAAATATCATTTTTATGATATCACACACTTTTCTTCATAGTTACCAAAATAATTACATTTTTACGGATATAATTCCGATACCAAAATTTGTATGTGATATCGCTTTTGTAAACTCATTATCCCCATATTGAAAAATATTTTTTATTTTTCAAAATGGTACACATTCGTCCGTTCTCGATCAACTCATCACGCATCTGGATGAGGTCCTTCTATCTGAAGCTGGTCAACTTACTGATCTCACATCAGAATATCCAACGAACAGTGTCCTCTCTTGATCGATTTACTCTAGTTCTGATTAAGACCTTTCAAACTGGGATTCTTCAACTTAACTAAGTCTGCGTCGGCGCATCAAATCAGACGAATCATGTTCGTCGCTCTATTCAAGATGGACTAGCGGTCCTCTATCACATCTCTGTTTGAAAGCTCCAGTGGTTTCAGCTTATAACTCTGGAGGTGACATCCCGTCAAATCTTAGCAATAGCTTGGTCATCTTTCTGCACGGTACACAACAGTCCTCTCAATCTAGCAGCCTCTATCAATGGCCCAATCATCCGGTGCAAATCCGAACGCTCGACTCAAACGAGAGATCTCAACACAAACACTATACCGTTATGTCCCTATGTCACCAGAAAACATCATGGTTAGCCATCGTCCATGACGAGCTCGTTCTGACCGCATCTCAAGCAGCAGCTCTCTCTGCGCACAAACCCTAGTCACAGGAACCTCAAGCAGGTATCGATGAAGATAGATCACAGAAACGAAATAAATCAACAGTTCCAAAATGGATAATTGATCATATGAAAGAATGAAATCAATGTGAGTATGATCATAAGAACGAAAGGAATCGATGATCTCAAGTAATCTACATCCTAAGGTCACTTAAGCGGAGCAGCGTGTCGTAAGTATGCCGCGAAAATACAGACGGTACGTTTCTATACTCAAACCACCTATTCCATCAATCAAATTCATCCTATAAGGTGAAAACTCGGGTCCCAAAATCCCCTCCTTAGTCAAGTCTAAGTTCCGTAAGGTCAAGCCAAAACTCGAACCAAAGTTACACCTAACGCTTTGATACCAACTTTGTCACGACCCGAAATTTAGCTCGTGACCGGCACTTAAATCACGCAACGTCTAAAGGCGTAACGTAATTCAAGTAAGCCAAAGTCCAGAAATCTAAACCTTTTTGCAGAAAATAGTGGAGGTGCAGTTTTGAAAAAAAGGGTATAATAAAATCAAGTTTTTCTTTAAATGCATAGATAATGATATATGAAAATGCAAGTGGATTATGCTATAGTTGAAAACATTTTTCGTCTTTAAAAATTTGGGCAGCAGCTCCCTTTTATATTTTGATCCAAAACCACATACAAGCAATATATATAGGCATCCCCAAGCCGGAGCTAGCCATGCAAGTAAGCAATATATATACGATGCCCAACGGGGAAGATCAACACAGAAAGAATAAATAAAGCAAGACATCAAAACCTCAATGAAACGAACATACATCCATCGCTCTAAGTCTCGCAACACAAGTCTGACCAGGTCTACCAATATACAAAGTCTAGTTTCTGATTGATGGAGTTTGACTAGATACAATAGAATAATAAATACGAGAGTGGGTATGATCCAAAGTGTCCCACCTACCATAGAAACCACTCTGAATGAATCTGTGTGCCAACAATACCGCTACTGATCCAAACTGTCAAACCTGCAAGAAAACTGTGGCACAAAGAGGGTGAGTTGGTAACTCGTGAGTAGAAAACATCGGCTGGTAGAAATCGAATAAACAACGATTCCTAGGTCAACTGTATCATGAAGGTAATAGTATAGTATCAAGGGTGAACATGTATGCATATGTATCAACAATATAATCAATGCCAATGACAACATGTAAAATCAAATCATTTGAAATCAAGTGCCTGTATGTATGAGGAAAATCAACCAACACGTGTCCATCAACGACACATCAACATCATGGAACCTGAGTGTCCAATATCGACACTCGAAACATCATGAAAACCCGTGTCCAGCATCGACATGTAAATCCTCATATCTCAGGCGCCGCATCTTCTGATCGGCCCTCATATCCATCTCCCGACTCTGGTCGGTATCCTCCGAATAACCGCCGGGTCTAAACTATCACTGGTAGGTAGTGCTCCCCCTGCCAGGCTGATCGTCATCCCCACAAAACCGTTCTTGCCCCGAGGTACCTTACCGAGCCCACTATGTACCCGCAGTCGGTTCATCCACTCCTCGAACCGGGTCTCGAAAACAAGCTCAGAACCGAGAAAACTCATGGTGGACACGAAATATCATTGTAAGTCAATGTCGCGCATCCCACGTGTTCGCGGGGAGGCGTAAATTGCAAAAAAATGATTTTTACGGGCTTCGCAACACCGACTAGAACCAAGGATCGAACATAAACCCAAGTTAGCAAACTACATGAGATTTAACTACTCGGAAAGAATGTTATACCTCATGATACAAGTCCTTTGGGTCTTCTCCGCTGTCCTCCTCGTCATCATAGGCTCCAAGGATCGATCCAGATCGTGGCTTCCTCATCGACTTCCTCGAGTCAAAGACGATTCACCCGAGAGTTTATAGTCCGAGCTCCAAGCTCAAATCTGAGGTAACTAGGGTAACAAGCTTGCAAAACTTGATGGCCTAGGTGATGTGGAGAATGAAGATGGATTTATTTGTCTCTTGAAACCCTAGTTTACTCAACTCATAGGACCTTAAGGTTTTTAGTTGAGAGGAAGAAGAAGAGAGCTAACTTGAGGAAAGAGAAATGGTTTTTGATAATGATAATTGAAAATGTGATGGCTCACTTGAATTGACCACAAGCATGGCAAGAAAATATCTCACCCAAAAGATCTAGTGCCATAAAATATCTCACAAGAAATATATAGTCAAAGAGCTAAACAAAGTCAAGTGGTCAAACCAAGTCAAATGGTCAAACCAAGTCAAGTTGTCAATACAAGTAGCCATGCTACAATTATCATTTACAAATATAACAAATACTTTCCTCCACCTCATAATTGTTTTAATCAAGTCTATGGTCAAAACCCTAATGAGGTGTCTCCTTCTATGCCTCTCCCTTACGTATATACATACCCGCATCCATGTTCCGAGAAACACGAATACTAAGAGACTAAACCGATCCATCAATATAATACTAGGATCCGGCTTAAACCAAAGCCCACTAGTATTATCCGCCCGAACAACATACGCTCACAAGTGCATGTACGTGATCGAAGCCCTGCCGTAACACCATACGGCCTATACATCTTTCGCCCGATACAGGGAAACTCTCTGTATGGGACTCTAAAGACTCGACAGTACGCTTGCAGTGGGTTAAGCAGCAAGCCATACTAGCTGCACATAACGGCTACCTAGGTATCCGTCGATAAGAAGGCCGTTGAGCAAACCCATCCGAACTCCTACTGAGCCTGAATGTGACAATCTATGTACATTATGGTCTGTTCGTCTAAGAGTATCGCATATCGGGTCTAGGGGGTGGTAATCGTCAGACCCCTAATACCGCAATAAGTCGTGCCAGAGTGTAAACCAAAACACCCTGAGAAACTACTGGAATACCTACCAGTAAATCTCGCTTTCCCCGGCCAGGGACTTTGTGTAATGGCTTTCTGAACACATCACGATATCAACCCCCAATACCGGGAGAGACGAATCCTATCTAACCGCCACTGCCTCCAAGTGCTTCGGGACTGCACCCAACTACTACCTATTTGCACGACTCCTTTGAGCCATGGTAGGGTAGTAATCAAAGTACAGTGGGAACACACTCGAGGCTAAGTAGCAGTGTCATGTCGACGGACTAAGCTGTACTCATGTCACCTGCGAACTGCTACCCGACGATAGGTATAATACCCACCAATAGTTCCCGGCGAGACCTATCTAGTGTACTCATAACCTAATGAGCATCAAATACTATCTCCAGTATGACTTAGTAATGGATATGGGACAGACTATCTCCCTTGCTGGGATGAGAAGCATATACACTAGTCTACTCCGTAGTATCGATGCCCTGTCTCGATAATCCTACGACTAAAGACCTGTATAGGATGTGCTTATAGACTACCCAGCCCCCAGTAGTGTTACTGCCATCACAACGTTGGTAATCAAGCAAAGATCCTAAGGGCTCTACCAATATGTATAAGCGATATGCTAAGAAAACACATGCACATATTGAGGTAGAGACAAACCAGGTAGCATACTACCATTTTGAGCAAGACTGTTACTATATTCGTGTATATCCCAAGCTCCCATTAAGTAACATACAATCCAGTATGATACAATAATGGCTTCTAGGGCATATATCATTAACAATCTCCTACTTGCACTAAGGCCATATACTGGCATATCGCAGAACGAAGATCTCGAATAGCCTCTCGAACACTTTCTGAGAGATGGCCTCTGTGAGTGGATCCGCAGTGTTGTTCTCCATATCTACTCTCATCACCTCGATCTCCTGGGTTCAACAATCTTCCTGATCAGGTGGTGCCGCCTCAAGATATGTCTGGATCTCTGATGGGACCTGGGTCCCTTCCCTAAAGCTATATCACCATATGTTGTCACAATACTAAAGTATTAGACCAACAATGGAAGGAACCACCTGAAGTTCAATTAAGAACTTCCTCATCTAGACTGTCTCTTTTGCGGCGTCTCATGCAGCAAACTACTCTGTTTCCATCGTCGAGTCTGCAACGGTGTCCTGCTTGGAGCTCTTCCAACAGACCACCCCTGCATTGAGGGTAAAGCCATAACCTGACATGGACTTGGAGTCATTCTTATCACTCTGGAAGCTGGAGTTAGCAAAGGCCTTGATATGGAGGTCCTTTTCCGCCATACACCAAGAACATCTCCTTAGTCCTTCTCAAGCACTTGAGAATGTTCTTTACTGCTTCCCAGTGCTTCTCCCCTGGGTTTGGCTGATACAAGCTTACCACGGTCAGTGCGTAAGCTATATCTGGTCTGGTACACAACATCGCATACATTATAGAGCTTACAGCAGAAGCGTAGGGTATAATTGACATGCGAGCCCTTTCCAAATCAGTCTTGGAAGACATCTCTTTGGAGAGGGTGATTCCGTGACAAGCCGGTAGACTACCATGCTTAGAATCGTCCATACTAAATATTTTTAGTATGGTGTTATTGTACCTTGACTGTAATAGTCCCACCATCCTTTTTGATCTATCAAGATAAATCTGGATCCCCATAATGTAGTTGGTATCACCCAGGTCTTTCATGGAGAACCTCTGTGACAAGAATCTATTGACTGATTGTAGCATAGGAATGTCATTTCTTATCAAGAGAATGTCATCCACATACTCAACGAGGAATTCCACAGTTCTTGCTACAATCTTACTATAAATGCATGGTTTATTTGGATTTTTGATAAAGTCGAATTCTTTGACTGTCTCAATAAAAACAAATGTTCCAACTCCGCGATCCCTACTTTAGTCCATAAATGGACATAAGCACCTTGCACATTGTCTCGCTGCTCCCACTCTGATTGAAACCCTCTGGCTGATCCATATAGACGAACTCTTCCAAATTACTATTTAGAAAAAGCCGTCTCTACGTCCATCTGCGAGATTTCAAAATCTTGGAAGGCAGCAATGGCAAGAAGGATCTGAATGGATTTGAGCATAAACACAGGTGAAAAGGTTTCATCATGGTCCATACCAGGTCTTTGACGTAAACCTTTTACAACAAGTCTAGCTTCATAGATTTCAACCTATCCACCTACACCAATCTTCTTTCTAAAGATCCATTTGCAGCCTACAGGTTTTACCCCTTCTGGAGCAATGTTCAAAGTGATTACTTTGTTGGTGTACATGGACTCCATTTTGGTCCGTATTGCATCCTTCCATTTTACTGAGTCACCGCTCTAAATGGTTTACTGGAAGCTAGTTAGCTCATCATTGTTAATGAAAAAATCCTCTCGAACCCCGTCTATGAGAAAACCGTAGTATCTCTCAGGCGGATGAGACTGCCTACTAGTCCTGCGGATTGGCGTAGGGATGTCCGGTTCTTTTGAAACCTCTGGTTCTACCATACTTTCAGTAATAGTTTGTGGTTCTGGAATTTCTTCCAGTTCTATTGCGCTCCCACTATTTCCTTTTACAAAAAATTGATTTTCTAAAAAATGGGGATGACGAGTAACAAAAACCTTTTATTCCTCTGCGTAATAGGAAAGATACCCCCTGGAGTTCTTTGGGTATCCCACAAACTTACACAGTACTGAGCGTACCTCGAGCTTGTCCGCATACTGCTTTTCAACAAAAGCTAGACATCCTATATCTTCAGATACCGAAGATAGTGTTTCTTCCCACTCCATATCTGATATGGTATGGTAGGCACAGTCTTGGTAGGAACCTTTCTCAAAAGATATACAACTGATTCTAGTGTATAACTTCAGAAGGATCGCAACAACCCAGCGTTACTCATCATGGAACGAACAATGTCCAATAGGGTTCTGTTCCGCCTTTCCTATACACCGTTGTGTTGTTGTGTGTATGAAGGAGTAAGCTGAGAGAGAATTCTATTCTCTTTTAGGTAATCAATGAACTCGGCAATTTAAGTATTTACCACGTCAATCAGATCTCAGTGTCTTGATACTTTTGCCCGTCTGTTTTTCCACTTCATTCTTATAATCCCGGAATTTTTCAAAGGGTTCGGATTTATACTTCATCAAGAAGACATGTCCATTCCTAGAGAAATCATCCGTAAAAGTAATGAAATAGGAATAACCACTTCGTGCATCTGTAGATATTGGAATACACACGTCGCTGTGTATGAGTCCCAAGAGCTCGCTAGCTCTTACTCCGTGTCCAGTGAACGGAGTCTTTGTCATATTTCTTTATGAGACAAGATTGACAAGTTGCATAAGACTGATATTCGAACAGATCCAAATATCCCTTTCTATGTAACTTCGTCAACCGTGTTTCATTGATGTGACCCAGTTTACAATGCCTTAAGAGAGCCTTATTTAATTATGGAGACATTCTTTTAAGTGTGTTCTGGACATTTGAAAATCTGAGCTTGATTCAATATATATTTTCCTCTAGTGTACCTGACCCAATCAAACTTTGATTTAGGTGGATGCGAACCACATCGCTTACAAACTAGACTTGGTACACACAAACAGTTATGTAGAATCAATATCTGCCCACTTATCAATTCTAGGTGATATACCCTACGGATACAGCGTCCACGCTCTTTCCGTTAGAAACCCCGAGAGTCATATCACCTGCCCTGATAAATCTACGGTTTCTTAAAGCCTGTAATGAATTACAAATATGAGATCCTGATCCGGTATGTATTACCCAGGAAGTGGAGTTAATTGACAGAATGTTTTCAATCACAAACACACTCGAAGTCGAAGCCACAACATGCTTCGGATCCTAGATTTTGTCTTTCCAAGCCCTGCATCCCTTCTGCCAATGCCCTTTCCCGTAACAATAGGAACATCCCTCCTTCCCTACTGTTAACCCCGAAACTTTTGCCCTTCCCTTTTCTTCTACCTTATCGACACCACCTATCGGCTTTGTGGAGGTCTTCTTCTTCTCACCCTTGGCATCCGCCTTAGATCAAGAAGAGGAAAATTCCCCAATAAGTAGCGCGGGTGTCTTCCAGGTTTCCTTCAGGGTGCCCTCAACTGGAAGTATAACTTTCTTCCCCTGGGCATATGTAGGAGGTAGGGACTGTAGAATCAAGTCAGTATATGACTCGTTCTCCAGGTCCCTGAGCTTTTTAATATAGCTAATCATTGTAGGGACGTGGTCCCCTACAAATGATCCGACAGCCAACCTTGCTTGAAGCAATTCCTTCGAGGTATCAAATCTTGCGATACAAGATTGCTCTCAATATAAAACATTGTTATGGAGGAAGATAGAAACTAAGTCCATCTTCTCATGCTGCCTCTGGTATACACCATCAACTGAGGCCAACACGAGGCACTTGGCATTCACACTATCCTTTCTCTTGTCTTACGGATATCCTTATCCGCAACGGTGGAAATTAGACCTGGGACGGCGGGGGCTTGAGTAGTAATGAGGTGGTCCATTTTTTCATAGGTAATGGAAATCTGGACAAACCTTTGCCAGTCATTATAGTATAACTCAGTCATTTTATTATCTATCTGTAACCTAATCTTGTCACCTGGTCGCTGCAATTAGGAGAGAGAGAAGAATACACTCAGCATGATGCTCTTGCAATTTTAGACTGGTTTTTAATTTATCTAAACAGGATGGCTCCCACTGTCTTTCGAATCCTTCCTCAAACCATAAAAGAAGAATCAGTCAGGATTGATCTCACCGTACAATTCTTGCTTAACCATTCGGCCAGTCTAGTGTCGGTACTTCAAGGGAGATTTTACGACGCTTTCGCGAAGTTCCTTAATTAAATAACCTCTTTTCCCTGGAGGCATAGCCCAGCTAACACTGTTCTAGATACCTACATCGTTCATAGCATTGATCGTTAAGTGAAAATTCTCCCGAGGAGTAGTGGATACTCACAGTAGGATCGGGATCCAAATATCATTGTGTGATAATGCTGAAGGAATCCTACCAACATTATCAAACTCCAAATGGTATGCAGCACTAGCAAGTTTCAGTTTCTTTAGAAACTCCCGATGTGGATTTTTGCCCCATGCTCTTATGACCTTGACGAAGACCAACAAAGCATAAGTCACATGTCAAGTTCTATCCATCATTGTCCAGGTTAATTTGAACCCACTTGTATATACCCTTGACGAAGGCCAACAAAGTAATACGACTGTCCCAAACCAACGCATCTATCTATGCAACATATGAACACTCAGCAGCTACCAATCACTATGCCTTGACGAAGGCCAACAAACATAGCTTGAATACTACTGACTATTCATATGAAATGACGGATGTCTACGAATGATTTTGGCAAAACCGTGAACGTAGTGAACTTGATATAATCGAAGGAACCTGATAGCTTTTAAAAGGAGTAGTTTAAGCTCCGCATTTAAAAGTCTGATGTTTTGAAAAAATGAGTGGTTTTAAAATTTGTTCCAACGATTCAACTTTGGTTTGTTTGCTTTGCATTAATTTAATGCAGTCCCATCAATTAACCTACCATTGCAGAAAACAACGAAAATACAACGTACGCTTATGCCATCCGCATTCGCCACGGGCTCCGTCATCACCCGTTAGGTTACTTAACTAACGACAGAGCGGGGGCTGGACTAGCGCGGATGCAAAACATAAGCACCGTCTATTGTATAATATATATATATAATAATCCATTCGTCACACGCAATGATAGGCATTTCAGATCACAGATGAACACATTGGATATACTAGGAATTCCGCGTTTCGTTTGAGCCTGTAACGAAAGACGGATTCCACGGTCGTGATGAATAGTCAAACCCCACCCTAGACCCCTATGGGTGCGGCAAACTACACTCCATATTCCCGAAGTGAAGCAACCTCCCTCATCAAATGAGTAGGCCACTCGGCACATCAAGAATCCGGTAGTTTGTACACCCCACCTTGGGTCTATCTTAGGAGCAGAAAACAGTAAAATAAATAATACAACGGTGGCTACAACCTTAAACCGGATGTGCCCCGCAAACATAATATTACATCACTTTACAAATTTACATCGAATGAAAGAATGAAAACCTTCATCTCACATCCCCGGCTATTCATCTACGATGATCCAACAAGTTCATATACACAAACCATCATAACAATATCACAGATATGTACAACCCCGACCAATCGACGTATAGTAATTAGTTGACATTTCCAAACACATATATACATCATAAATCTTGTAAAGTAACTACTACATTAGAATTCCGCACGCAATTAGCAAACTTAACCAATTTTCCAAAACTTGAAAATCCAGTGAGCTAAAGATCCAAAAACGATCGTTTTAAGCCAATTCGGGAGTCGAAACGAACTTGAAATCTGCCCGAACCTTCGCGGGAAGTTAAAGCACGAAGGGGGGCCTAGAGGGGGTACCCAACCCCCAAGGCCACCATGAGGTGGCCAGGGGGTGAGGCAGACTCGAAACAGCCCAAGGTGGGGCAGTTTCGGATCCCCACCGCCAAGACCACCTTCTGGTGGTCTTGGGGAGTGGGCTCAACCGTTCGTCCCCCACCGGAGGTCTCCGGGGTGCCCACGCTCCACCCCGCAACTTCTCGCTTCAAACCGTGAGCCCGCGGGGTGTGCAAACAACTCAAAACTTCATTTTTGAAAATTGTTTTTTCGGCAGTTTTTGCGCAACAAAAAACGGCAGAATTCTAACATCGCTATAAGCTATTTAAGGTTTATGAGAGGCTCTGATACCACTGTAAGTCAATGTCGTGCACCCCACGTGTTCGCGGGGAGGCGAAAATTGCAAAAAATTATTTTTACGGGCTTCGCAACACCGACTAGAACCAAGGATCGAACATAAACCCTAGCTAGCAAACTACATGAGATTTAACTACTCGGAAAGAATGTTATACCTCATGATACAAGTCCGAGGATTGATCCGGATCGTGGCTTCCTCGTCGGCTTCCTTGAGTCAAAGACGATCTACCCGAGAGTCTATAGTCCGAGCTCCAACCTTAAATTCGAGGTAACTAGGGCAACAAGATTGCTAAACTTGATGGCCTAGGTGATGTAGAGAATGGAGATGGATTTACTTGTCTCTTGAAACCCTAGTTTACTCAACTCATAAGACCTTAAGGGTTTTAGTTGAAAGGAAGAAGAAGAAAGCTAACTTGAGGAAAGGGAAATGGCTTTTGATAATGATAATTGAAAATGTGATGGCTCACTTGAATTGACCACAATCATGGCAAGAAAATATCTCACCCAAAATATCTAGTGCCACAAAATATCTCACAAGAAATATCTAGTCAAAGAGTCAAACCAAGTCAAGTGGTCAAACCAAGTCAAATGGTCAAACCAAGTCAAGTAGTCAATACAAGTAGCCATGCCACAATTATCATTTACAAATATAACAAATACTTTCCTCCACCTCATAATTGTTTTAATCAAGTCAATGGTCAAAACCCTAATGAGGTGTCTCCTTCTATGCCCCTCTCTTCCGTATATACATACCCGCATCCGTGTTCCGAAAAACACAAATACTAAGAGTCTAAATCGATCCATCAATATAATAGTAGGATCCGGCTTAAACCAAAGCCTACTGGTATTATCCGCCCGAGCATCATACGCGCACAAGTGCACGTACGTGATCGAATCCCTGCCGTAAAACCATACGGACTCTACATATTTCACCCGATGCAGGGAAACTCTCTGTGTGGGACTCTAAAGACTCGACAGTATGCTGGCAGTGGGTTTAACCAGAAGCCGCAAGCGGTACTAGCTTCATGTAACAGCTACCCAGGTATCTGTCGATAAGAAGGCCGATGAGCAAACCCATCCGAACTCCTACTGAGCCTGAATGTGACAGTCTCTGTACAGTTCAGCATGTTCGTCTAAGAGTATCGTATATCGGGTCTAGGGGGCGGTAATCGTCAGACCCCTAATAGCGCAATAAGTCGTGCTAGAGTGTAGCTCAAAAAACCCTGAGAAACTACTGGAATACCTACCAGTAAATCTCGCTTTCCCTGGCCAGGAACTTTTTGTAATGGCTCTCCGAACACAGCACGATATCAACCCCCAATACCGGGAGAGACGAATCCTATCTAACCGCCACTGCCACCAAGTGGTTCGGGACTGCACCCAACTACTACCTGTTTGCAAGACTCCTTTGAGCCGTGGTAGGGTAGTAATCAAAGTACAGTGGGAATACGCTCAAGGCAAAGTAGCAGTGTCATGTCGATGGACTAAGCTGTGCTCATGTCACCTGGGAACTACTACCCGATGATAGGTATAATACCAACCAACAGTTCCCGACGAGTCCTGTCCAGTGTACTCATAACCTAATGAGCACATGCATGGCATGAAAATATCTAGTGCCACAAAATATCTCATAAGAAATATCTAGTCAAACCAAGTCAAGTGGTCAAACCAAGTCAAATGGTCAAACCACGTCAAGTAGTTAATACAAGTAGCCATGCCATAATTGTTATTTACAAATATAACAAAACTTTCCTCCACCTCATAATTGTTTTAATCAAGTCTATGGTCAAAACCCTAATGAGGTGTCTCCTTCTATGCCCCTCTCATCCGTATATACATACTCGCATCCGTGTTCCGAGAAACACGAATACTTAGAGTCTAAACCGATCCATCAATATAATACTAGGATCCGGCTTAAACCAAAGCTCACTAGTATTATCCGCCCGAGCATCATACGCGCATAAGTGCACGTACGTGATCGAATCCCTGCCGTAAAACCATACGGCCCCAACATCTTTCAACCGATGCTGGGAAACTCTCTGTGTGGGACTCTAAAAACTCGACAGTACGCTGGCAGTGGGTTTAACCATAAGCCGCAAGCTGTACTAGCTTCACGTAACGGCTACCCAGGTATCTGTCGATAAGAAGGCCGATGAGCAAACCCATCCGAACTCCTACTGAGCCTGAATGTGACAATCTCTGTACAGTCCAGCCTGTTCGTCTAAGAGTATCTCATATCGGGTCTAGGGGGTAGTAATCGTCAGAACCCTAATAGCGCAATAAGTCGTGCCAGAGTGTAGCCCAAAACACCATGAGAAACTACTGGAATACCTACCAGTAAATCTCGCTTTCCCTGGCCAGGGACTTTGTGTAATGGCTCTCCGAACACAGCACGATATCAACCCCCAATACCGGGAGAGACGAATCCTATCTAACCGCCACTGCCTCCAAGTGCTTCGGGCTTGCACCTAACTACTACCTGTTTGCACGGCTCCTTTGAGCCGTGGTAGGGTAGTAATCAAAGTACAGTAGGAACACACTCGAGGCGAAGTAGCAGTGTCAAGTCGACGGACTAAGATGTACTCATGTCACCTGGGAACTGCTACCCGAGGATAGGTATAATACCAACCCACAGTTCCCGACGAGTCCCGTCCAGTATACTCATAACCTAATGAGCACCTGCATACTATCTCCAGTACGACGTATTAATGGCTGTGGGATAGACCATCTCCCATGCTGGGATGAGAAGCGTATACACTAGTCTACTCCGGAGTATCGATGCCCTGTCTCAATAATCCTACGACTAGGGACCTATATAGTATGTGATTATAGACTACCCAGCCCCCAGTAGTGTGACTGCCATCATAACGCTTGTAATCAAGCAAAGATCGTAAGGGCTCTACCAATATGTATAAGCGATATGCTAAGAAAACACATGCACATATTGAGGTAGAGACATACCATATAGCATACTACCATTTTGGGCAAGACTGTTACTATATCCGTGTATATCCCAAGCTCCCATTAAGTAATATACAATCCAATATGATACAATAATAGCCCCTAGGGCATATATCACTAACAATCATATCACGAGAAACCGCGTTTTTAAAACAATACATAATTTCCTTTGAAATATAACCGCGGTTCTCAACTCCAGAGATCTTATGAAAACAGCATCTCAATGCATATAACCATAAAGTACGATGTATACAAACATAGAACAGTAATATGAGTATATCAAGTATATCATGCAAGCATGTCAAATGATAGTACCGAACAATGAATGTAATTTACGGTTATGAATAATATCATGATATGGCAGTTCTACTGTGCAAGTGGCATGGCAATTACCGATGATGAATGTGTGTGAGCCGGCAAATCTGTGTAAGTGTAACATGCGCATCATCAGTAATTGTGCAGTTGTACTAATAGATGATATCACAAAGCGGTAAATACCGGAAACATAACACGTATCACACGAGGGGTAATCCAACATAAACATGAACTATAATAAGGTATACATCTACACATGAACCATACGGCCAGTTTAAAAGAAACGAATCGTAGTTTTGAAAGTGGGGGCTACGGTGATTTTAAGGAAAGGACATCATTTGAAAATCCGTAGCTTCCCTTGTGGTTTCCATTTAAAAGTGCATACGATTCGTCACTTTTGGAAATAAGTATGGTTCATGTGACATCTTTACGTCGGCGATCCAGCCTCATGGTATCCGATATAGAATATCCTCGAATATCATCATCAAATCACGAGCGCGGATCAATCATCCGGTATATCTCATTGCATATGGTAATCCATCATACGGTGGTAGTAATCTAGATTATGGATCTATCATCCTATACATCGATAAGGGTACGGATCTATGGTTTCGTACATCCTATCTTAACGATCTCATCACATCTATATCTCAATCTCACATCGTATTTACACCAATCTCATGTCATATCGATCTCATATCTTGCCACTATAAATCTCATACTTTCCATCTTCCAATTACATATATATCACGATTCACATCCTCATTTCATATTCTCATATATCAAACCGAGTCATCCTTAGCTATCATACCATCTCACACTAAACCCTTGATCATATTTGTGAGTTCATAGATAGGTTTCTCCAAACTATAACTTAAATACCGATTATCCATATCAAAGGTTGCGGGGTTGCTATACACCATCCACCTTACTTCCCCCGTAGATATAAATCTACTCACCTGCAAAATTCTCGCTTAGTCGAAGTTGATGTGCTTCTAGATCTCCTTCGTCGTCTCGGGAGTCCACGCGAAGGTTTCTACATATCAACACACGTCGTAACGTTATTAAAACCAAGTCCGAAAACCGATACGACACATGACTTGCTTATATGTTAGAACCTATAGCTTAAGCATGAGAAAAACCAATAACCCTCGTCGTTGACGTACAAACGTCCAACGACCAAATCCAAATTCAAATATCAAAACCAAGTTTCAGATATCACAAACCCGAAAACAGCAACCTAGGAAAACCACTCCCAGATTCTTACACAGATAGATAAGGACAAAACTAACAATACATGGGCTAGGTTATAAGGTGTAGGAGCTAAAGACCAAACCCCAACACCATAAGCCAACACTTGGCCGTCGAGGAAGCCAAAATACCCGGTGTCGCCGGTTGGAGTAGGATGTTTTGGGCTCGTTTTCCTGTGGTGGTCTTCTAGTGGTCTAACTAGGTCAATGTAGTTGTTTGATTTTATTATAAACATCCCAAGTTGCTTCAGATTCCATCTGAGCATCACAATTCAAGAAAACCGATATCGAGAAATTTCAATTTTCGTATATAGGGTTCTAGCTCAAGTCCAGACCAGAATTCTAGCATTAAAAGGGTTTGTGGCTACTACTAAACCTCAATTACACTTTCACAAAAAAAATCCCTAAACCTCTTCTTGGAAATATCAAAGATCACTAATCTATATCGGTTTAACTCTAAACTACTATAGGGTATAAAGAAACAAAAATCTTAACTAAAGGAATAGAAATATACCTCATTTGGCAACTCAAGAAAATTCTTGTGTTGCCCAAATTGCTCAAAATCCAAACTTGATCTTGCAATAGGGGTGGAGGATGAGGTTGTGGTCAACTTTTGTGAAGGTGGCTTGAGGTTTTGGTAAGGTTTTTGAGGTGATACCAAGGTGGTAGAGGAAGAGGGTGAAGGAGGAGGAGGAGAAGAAGAAGGAAGAAGAAAACAAAGTGAAGAAAGATACGATGAAGGATTCAAGGTTGGGATCATACCCTCTCTCTCTCATACTCTCACATATAATTAATTTTAATTTAAACTTGCAAATAATCAAGTTTAATTTAAACTTACATATAATTAATTATAAAAATGCCCAAATTCGATAAATATCTTTTTAATAAATAAACCATTTTAAATCTCCAATTATTTTCCAAATATTGGTATATACTTATACCATTTTACGAAAACCCCAATTCGCAAATCGAATAGATTTTGCGAAATTTATTATTTTAATATTTAAATTCCAAAAAATAGTATTTTATTTTTCTGAAATGTTACACTTTAATAGTTCCTAGTCGAGGGGATATCAAGACAGGGCATCGATATTCCAGAGTAGACTAGTGTGTACGTTTCTTGACCCTGTATGGGGCGGTGGTTGATTACACAACCATTGGTGTTTGACATCAAAGATTGTACACAGGTGCTCATTAGAGATTGGGAACACCAAACAGGACTCGCCGAGAACTCCTAGATGGTACCATACTGCAGGGTTACCTAAGACGGCAGCAAGGTTTCGGGAGGCATCGTCCATGCCAAATTCAAAAATTTGCCGTTTTAGCTAACCCTAACAAAGAATCGTTAACTAGAAATTGAAGGAAATATAAATGCAAACACTTTGCAAGTCTAGTGAGCAAGGAATACAACCTTTGTAGACCGGTCCTTCACTTCAATTGCTCCGTGTAGTAGTCACTTTTGCTGCGATCGTGAACTCCGGACTCCAGAGAGGCTCCAAAGAAGAAACGAACATGCTTGCTTCGAAGACTTCGAGGCCGAAGATGATCTACGTCGAGAAGACACTAACACATGCTATCTCTTCAATAATTATGAAATTAGTGAAGCAAACACCCTATACTAAAAGGAAAGTAGTAGAGGATGATGAAGTAGGAAATGGGCTCACTTTAGATTTCATTTTCTCACACTTTTTCCATCAACTCCATTGAAGCTAGAAATCTTTTAGGAAGAAGAAGAAGAATGAACTCATATGAAAAAATAATGATCCAAATGAATTATTGCAACCATGGGTGAGTTAAGCCCTCATGCCTAACTCATGTAGAGAATAAACCAAGGGCTAAGGTTAAGGGTTGGGCTAACTAATATCCTAAGGAATGACAAAAGAGTGGACTTTGTCAATGTTTCTACAAGCTTCATCCAAGCTTGACAACATTGACCTAGTCTTCTCTCTTCCCTAACTTAACCCTGGCATGGTATTAATCTCATACACCCATCTTGCATGTACCATCAAGCATGACACAAAATAATGTACACTTGCATATATCACATATATACAATGTGCACAAAGTGCGTGAGAAAAGAATCATAAGTGAGCAAATACTAGTTAATGTAATGTAATATATCTAATATATAATTATACATTAGATTATCAAATCAACTCTTGATTTAATAATCCGTCTATATCACATATAACCGACTAATATTATGTGTAACAACTTATCGAATTAACACTTGATCCAATAACCCGGTTATATCACATATAACCGACCAATGTCACAATTTGCGAGAATAGAATACGGTATCTCATATCGTATCTATCTCGGTCCCGCACATATCACATATGTTCTCCTACTCCGTTTCGCTTGAGCCAGGAAACCCCTGTGTAGGACTCTAAAGACACGTCAATACGCCGGCAGTAGGTGATGATCATATCAAACACCCACAAGGCGCAAGCGGTCTGCTAAACGTAATGGCCATCCGGGTATTGAGCGATCAGAAGATCAACCAGCAAACCTGCTGACACTACTGCGAATCCAATCAGTAACACTACCGTACAGCCCGGTCTCTTCGTCTGATATGTCGCATATCTCGTCTAGGGGTGGTAAACGTCAGACCGCAGTAACTCGATAAGCCGTATCGATATGAGGCTCATAACGGGTCGAGAAACTACTGATAACACTTACCAGTATATCTCTGAAGTAGCCCTGGCCAGGGACTTCCTGTTATAGCCAATCGAGCACAGTGCAACATCAACTCTCAATACCGGGAGAGACGAAACCCCTCCTATCGCTCATTGCCTTCATGTGATTCGGGATTGTACCCAAAAGCCACCGTTTTTCACGTTCTCTTGAACGTGGTAAGGTGGAAATCAAAGCACAGTGGGAATCATACAAGACTCTATGACGATCTCGGGTTTACAGACTAACCTGCACCAGTGTCACTAGAGAACTGCTATCTAACGTGAGGTATAATACCATCTGGGAGTTCTCGGCAAGTCCGTCCAGTATACCCAGTCTCCACTGAGCACCCGTATAATGTCTCTGATGTCAAACACCGATGGATATGGGATCATCCATCGCCCATCTTCATTGGTCGAGAGCTATACGCTAGTCTACTCTGGTATATCGATGCCCTGTCTCGATACACCCTCGACTAGGAACAATTGAAGGATGTATTTAACGACTAATCTATCCCCACTAGTATGATCTGCATCATAGTCCTGGTAGTTAAGTACTCATCCTATGCGCTTTATCAACATATAACATAGAGACAATCAGAGTACATGTTACGATAAAGAGCAACCAGATAGCATACTATCATGTCGAGCAAGAACGTCCTCCATATATATGTCCAAGCATCCACTACAATATACATCGCATGTACAGTAATAGCCTCTAGGGCATACATATAACGAACAATCTCCCACTTCCACTAGGGCCATCTGTTGTAGTATTCAATACCCAACAATCAACAGTGGTTGAAGTATCACATACTCAACCATCCCATAAAAGTCTCTCCTGGGAATAGGCCTTTGTGAGTGGATCCGCGCTGTTGTCCTCTGTGTCTACTCTCCTATCCTCGATCTCCCTGGAGATCAACCATCTCCATGATCAGGTGATACTGCCTAAGAATATGTCTGGATCACTGATAGGACGGGGGTTCCTAGGCATAAGCCACAACTCCATTGTCACACAATGGTAAGAATGAAGTTCATCTCATGAACATATATACATCCAGACTGCCTCTTTGGTAGCATCCTTGGTAGCAATGAATCCATCCTTTATCATCTAGTTTGTTACGGTATCTACCTTGGAACTCTTCCAACATACCGTCCCTCCACTGAGGTTAAAGACAATGCATGTGACTAACATTCAGTCGAGCTTACCACCCTGGAAGGTATCCAATGATTCTCTCCAGGATCGATTGATACCAACTCACTACACCTAATGAGAATCCTAACATCCACTTAGATCTATCTCATAGATCCAAAACCTAGGATTTAGGAGGTATCACCTTGATCCTATATGGAGAATCCTTGTGATAAGAGAAGATTGACCGAGTGTAGCATAGGAAACTCCTTTCCTATCAAGAGTATGTCATCCACGTACTATACGAGGATCACCACCATACTCCCTACTACCTTTTTGTATATAAAAGGTTCATCTACTATTTTGATGAAGTCAAACTCTTTGACTTCCACATCAAAACAGACATTCCAACTCCGCGATGCCTGCTTTAATTGATAAAGCAACTTGCACACGTTTCCGCTGCTCCCACTGTCTACGAAGCCCTCTGGCTGTATACTTATAGACGCTCTCTTCTAAATCACTATTTAGAAAAGTATTCATGACATCCAACCGCCAGATATCGTAGTTATGGTATGTAGCAGTAGCAAGTAGGATCCGGATGGACTTATGCATAGGCACAAGAAAAGGTTTCATCATTATCCACACCTGGTCGATGACGAGAACTTTTTTCAACAAGCCTTAATTTTGAAAGTCTCAACTTTTCCATGTACACCAAGTAATCTTCTCAAGATATACTTGCTCCTGATGTGGATTTAACCCTTCAGATAAAGCAACCAAAGTCCATACTTTGTTGGTGTACGTAGATTCCATCTCAGATCGCATAGCATCCAGCCATTCTCACAGAGTCCCCACTCCTGATGGCCTGCTCGAAACTAGTTGGTTCATTATCTTATGATGCAATCCTCGCTCCCACTGTCATAGAGAAACCAAAGTATCTCTCAACTGGATGAGGAACCCTACCAGATCGGCGGAGAGGCTGAGGTTCATCGGGAACTATTAAATCGTCCGGTTCTACCAAATCATCAGCTGTAGTTTGTTTAGCTGGAACTGCTTCCAGTTCTACCTCATGACCACTAATTTCATCACAAGAAATTCCCTTTCTCAAAGGTGGCATGTTGAGAAACAAAACACCTTTTGCTCCTCAGTGTGGTAGAAGATATTCCCTTCCGAATGCTTGGGATATCCACCAAACTTCCACAGAACTGACTTTACCTCGAGCTTATCCGGATTTTGCTTTTGGCATAGGCCGGACAACTCCAAATCTTAACTTACTTAAAAGATGGGCTCTTCTCATACCATATCACATATGGAGTGGTAGGCACCTGATTTGGTTAGAACCCTATTCAATAGGTATGCAGCTTCCCAAGTGCATACCCCCCAAAAGGAAATAGGCAACTCAGTAGTACTCATCATAGAGCACACCATATCACATAGGGTGCGATTGCTCCTGCCCGATACACCTACGTGCTATGGTGTATATAGAGGAGTAATGCTGAGAGAGAATCTCATTCTCCTTTAGAATAGTCCAGGAATTCCGTGCTCTAGTATTCTCCTACCTGATCTCATCATGGGACATAATACTTATACCCGTTTTAGTTCTCTACTTCTAACTTATATTCTTTGAATTTCTCAAAAACTTCAGACTTGTGTTTCATCAGGAACACATGTGCGAATCTTAAGAGATCGTCAGTGAATGTAATGAAGTACAAAGAACCATTCCTGGCATGTGTAGACAGGGGACCTACAAACATCATTATGTATCAATCCCAAGAGTTCACTAACTCTTTCTCTGTTTCCAGTAAACGGAGCTATGGTCATTGTATCTTTGTGACATGACTGGCAAATTTCACAAAATGTAAATTCAAACTGATTTAAAAATGCATCTTTATGTAACTTAGCTAGTCGGGTCGAATTGATATGACCTAGTATACAATGCCTCAAGAAGAATTCATTCATTTCTGGACTCTTCCTCTTGTATGTGTTATGTACGTTATGAACTGTAGTTTGATTTAGAGCGTATATGCTTTTGGATAACGTGCCTGAACCGATCAACTCTTGATATAAGAAAATGTTCAAAACATTATCCAACAATACAAAATTATATCCTTCTTTACTAAATAAAGATACAGATATGATGTTGTATATCAGGTTTGGTATCTAATAACATTCGTTCAGAATCAATGTATTTGGTAATACAGGGTGATAACTGCCAACATACTTGGCTACAACAATTGCACCGTTTCTAACTCTTAAAACTTATCACCCATTCTCAGTTCTCTACCTTTCTGTAGCCCATGTAACAGATTACATATGTGGGATCCTGATCCAGTATCTCATATCCAGGACGTAAAGGATACTGAGAAACAGTTCTCTGTAATGAACACACCCGAAGAAGATGCATCATCATGTACTTTCTTCGTTTGGACGGCATGAGAATTCTCGTAATCCCCAATTTCCTGCTCGGTCTTATAACAGTTATAAGTTGGAGCGGAACCAACGTTCCCCAGCTCAGTATACAAGCGGGTTCGGTCAATTCATCCATATTATTATCTTGATTAAGGAGTGACATGGTCGCTACCTGGAGAGAGAGAGAGAGAAGAAAACACTCAGTGTATGCTTTTGCAAGATTAGATTGGTTATTGATATATCTAATCAGGATGGCTCCCACTGTTTTAATCAAATCTTCCTTCAAACCCTAAAAGGAAAGACTAGCTGAGATTAATTACACGCTACAAGTTTGCCAATCTTTTGGCCAGGCCAGTGCCGGTACTTTGAGAGAGGTTCCCCGTGCTTTCGCACGAACTTAATTAAAATAAACCTCGTTTTCTCAGGGGCATAACCCCGTTGACACCTTTCTAGAAACCTATTTGATCGGCTAATTGTAATGTGTAAAACTCTCCCTGGAGTAACTCTTACTCGCAGTGGGTATCAGGATCCGACTATCTCATAGGAGATATGCAATTTCATTGCAAATTTAAACACTTGAAATTCCCGATAATATTTTGCCCCGAGCGATCTATGACCTTGACAAGGTCAACAAACCATGTACCGCAAGTCAATTTCAACCCGTCATTTCCTGATTGAATTAAACCCACCCGCATGACCCTTGACATGGTCAACAAGGTCGCACGACTACCCTAAAACAATCACATCATATGCTAGCAGATCAGCACTAATTAGCTACCGCACACTACGCCTTGACAAGGTCAGCAAACGCAGCACGAGTACTAACTATTACTTATCTGAAATGACGGAGGGCCTACGACAGGTTTTTAAGAAAACCTTTTGTGTAATGAACTTGATATCGTTGTAGAATCAAATGATTTTAAATGGAGTGTTTTTGAGGCCTTTGCAAGTTTTGCTAAAGTGGTCACTCCCGGTGAAGGGATCTCGGCTCTTTCCTCATCGAATGAGGAGCAGGATATTTACAATACCACTATGCAAAGCAAGAACTAAAAAAGCAATCAAAAGACAAAACCGAGGGTTGTAGCATCTGCCAGTTATTGCTAAAGAGGTCACTCCCGGTGAAGGGATCTCGGCTCTTTCCTTATCGAATAAGGTGCTGGATATTCTACAAGGAATACCGCTATGCAAAGCAAGAACTAGAGCTACATATTTTTGAAAATTCGATTCCACAACATCTTTAGGTTTATTTTCTTTCACTAATCTCATTAATGAAGTCCCATCATTTTAAGTTACCTAAACATCACAGATAAATACAAGCTACGCTTATGCCATCCTTATTCGTCTCAATGTCCCCTCATGCACCGTTAGGTTAGGTAACTAACGGCAGAGCGGGGCAATGCTAGCGCGGGTCTAAAACATAAGCAATGTCTATATAATATATCATATGATATATTATATCCAGTATCTATCTCAACATATATATCAAATGATCACATCACAGATATCGCAGCAGAAAACAACATATGAAATATTGGATATACTAGGATTTCCGTGTTTTAAATTAAGCCAGTATAAAACACGGATCCTACGGTCGTGATGAATAGCCAATCCCATACCCCAAGACCCCTACGAGAGCGGCAAGCAACCCTACCAATTCTATAGTTAGGAGACCCGGTCTCGACTCCTTGAGATGGTCTCCTACTGGACCCTAGAAGTCGGTTACTTGTGCTCCCCGCTTGGGTCTATCCTAATGCAGAAAAGAAAATAATATACAATGGTGACATCATCCTCAACCAGGAAGTGCCCCAATAAAAGAATATTACATATAATGAATTTTACATGAATGAAAATGAAAAACTCTCATCTCACATAAATCCCCCGGCTATTCAAAACGCGACGATCCAATATAACATATCACAGCAACACATAAAATCACATGTCATCAACGTAAGTAAATATGCGTATCCCAATTGTCGTTGACATATAGCAACGAAACCGGCGATACACCACATATTACACTTACGGTCCCAGAAAAGAAAGTGAAAAACTACAACAGTTGGAATCCGCAACCACCTTAGACATCACATGCCTAACAAAATGAATTTCTTAGACATCGCATGCCTAACAATTATAAACCCCGCATTTTAGTCTCGATCTCGAAAACACCTTTCAATATCGAGTCGGGAAATTCAACAAGATTCCCGACATGCTGATCTCGTCGGAAACTTTAGTAAACGACCACACCCCCCGATGCCGTCGACAAAGTGCACGAAGGCGGAACACCGCTGCCGTGAGCACCCAAACGGATACTTTTGGCGACGGGGTTCTCCTACAGTCACTTGGTCGGGGCTATGGGGCGTGGCTGTCATTAATGTTACCCGGCGAGTATCCGCGTACGCTACGTGATTGCAACAGACTTTTGATCGCATCAAAATCCCGTGGCAACCGATCAAATAAGACTAAACTGCTAGATTTATAAAATTCAAATTAGTTTTGATTCCAAGTATTGTATCCCATTACATAATATCCGGACGACGTAAAACTTTTCGATCGATTTATCAAAGTCCCACAATTTCCCGACAGCTCAACACTTGAGCACTGTAACACCCGAGCCCAATGCTACTAATTTCAGTTACTGTTTGAGCGTAATGTGGTACTCTTTTCACTTATCTTGCTTGATTGTTATTTACTGTAAATTTTACCCGGCAAATTCATTTATGCATATAACAATTTATGGCATCTAAAATAAAATTAAAAATATTCATCTTGGCCTACTTGACACCCCTAATCCCGTTGTAGCGTCCGTGCGTTGTGTTCTCGTCCCGTTCAGTGAAACGGGCGAGTTTGGACGGCTACGCGCACGTACGTGTGTCCGTTTTGGGGGTATGCTTTATGATCATAAAATTCTTCATTTTCACTTTTGGATCCCGCATAAATTTCTATTATTTCAAATTTGAATTTTTGGACCCGACCCGGGCGTGATTTGGAAATGTTTTACTTTGCGCCAAAATCCCATTTTTTAATATATTTTAAACTATCGATATTTAAACTTTAACCAATCTAATTTTTTTAATAGTACAAAATATTCTAAAATCTTTCACAGATTTCCTTGCCAACCAATCACAGCCTTCATAATCTTTCCCGTGGGCCCCACTCGCACTCTGTCTCCCTCTCTCTCTTCCCCGTATTCCTCTCTCTCTCTCTCTCTCCATATCTTCCTCTCTCTCTCATATATTTAAAAACCCATTCTCCCTCCTCCTTTCTTTTCCAAACGTAAACCCATCACCTCACGAACCCTAGACACCGCAACTTCGCCGCCGCAGCCCCCAACGCCGGCGCCAGCACCGCCGGGATCCTCGCCTCCTCAACCTCGTATCATCCTTCCTCCTTTCCCCACGTTCCCATGCACCCTACACCATCGCCGCGGCCACCTGCACACACCCCTGCACACCCATCGCACTGCCTTGAGTCACCGCCGGCGATCTCGATCCGCCTCCCCGGCCTCGCTCATCCCCTCAGTAAGCTTCTTCTTTCTCCTCCCTTCTCCTTTTCTTCCCTCCTTCTTTTCTGTGTTCATTGGTGATCTGCAGGTTTGGCGCAGTCACTGTTGGCTGACCGCCGAGCTCCGTCGACGAAGTCGACCGTCACTACTCGTCCCACGGATCATCGTGAGCACCCCTTCGCAGATCCTCCTTCCTTTCTTCCTTATTTTTCTTTCTCTTCTTGATTGCATGTCTTGATCTTTACTGTTCATTCCTTGGCCGGAATCCGACGATGCCGACGACGTGACCCGACGTTCCAGCGAGGTACCCCGACCCGCGTGGTTCCATTGTTCGTCTTTTGGGTTAATTCCGTGAACCGTGCGCCCATCGCGAGTTTCCCCGCCGACGTTTTACGTTACGTTTTTCCCGGTTCGCGACCCGTCAGGCAAGTACCCCTTGCTACATGCTAAACAATATTTACATATATATTATGACACCCTAAACCTGTAAATTTAACTTTGGTATGATCATTTCTCATTTTCATGTACAATATTGTTATATATCATTTTACCGTTAAACTTGGAACCTACAGTTTGCAAATTGAACCTAATAACCACATTCACCGTTTAATCACATTTTAATATTGACATAGCTTATGGCATTTATCTCTATAGTTGTTCCATTTGGACACACGTGTGCATTTTTAATCTGTAATAGCTGTATTGAACATTTATATAAATCATTGCACCTCTCAAGTTCTTAAACCTATTATAACTTGATTAACAGGCCATAATTGCCATACTGCATTCGCATAACATTGAAATCATCTCTATGACACAACTGATAACTGTAATTCATTGTTTATATCATGTCAATGAATACCATGCTTGATTGTATAACTGATTGTGAGCACACCCATGATATTGTTTACCTCTTGACATGACTTGCTACATATATATTGATCTACCCGACATGGTACCGTATACTGCTTGACTTGACATGATGTACCATGACCTGATCCGCTACCTGATCTTGTGTCTAATGCCAACAAACCTGACATGTAGTCCTCATGGACCGTTCCTGTTGTCTATCCAGACAAACCTGTTTACCTGATCCTGTGTTGGCTTTAGTTTCTTGATTTCAGGATACCTGAATTGACATACACATATAACTTGGGGGTATGGGGAAATCAAAGGTGAAACCTGACTTGTAACTCAACAGTTCACTACCTGTACTGATCAGTTTTAGAGGCCAGGCCCGCCTCGTGACGATGCTGCTGACATCGTTGGTCTTTATCCTTTCCCTGTTAGTGCCTAGCGGCACGTCTCGGTTTCAGCCCGAGAGTCTTAGACCATGGTCCCGGGCATGCACGTGATACTATTGAGTTACATCGATGATTCATCAATTTGATTTCAAAGACTTTAGAACAGAAAACCTGATAGAACAGTTAGTTTACCCACTGCACATTACCCTGCACTGCTCTGACTTATATTGTTGTTACTCTTGTTTTATTCATGTTTATATTGCATTGCCTGCTACACTATTCATATTATATTACTTGATGACTTGACGCGCTGACGTCTGGGTTTTGCATGGCCCAGATTCTATACCGCTGTCGCAGTCCGAGCAGGAGTACTTCAGCCGACAGGCTGAGCTGTGAATGTTGGCAGTAGTTAGTTTTCTTTCATGCATTTTTATTCCTGATGTGAGCCCGCATTATGGGACATACATTCCAGTTGTTTGTATTGGATCTTTCACTTCCGCATTTATTTATTCTTGACTCATGTTATCTTGGATTATGGACATGTTTTAGATAGTTTTATTTTGTTCTTGATATCTCTACAGCCGTAATGTGACTGTGGATGGATACTTCCTCCCCACAGCATGGTTGGCTATGTCACGTGCCCATTTTAGTGTACTCTGGGAAGCGGGGCGTGACATGGTTCTTTTGGTATCAGAGCCATAGGTTAGTCGGGTTGATTCTTTTGTAGTTGGGTATTGTACCCAATACACGAATCAGAATACCCGTGTTTAGGAAACATGTCATGCCACCTTGCCGTTACCATTCTCGAATCACATTCTTCCTGATTATATCTTTTACGATATGCAAACTTCCTTTGCATATCGACTCGAAACCTGATTCCTTGTTATCTCTAGAACGTAGGCGACTTGGGTGAAGTTATGTAATTGTGGCTATGATACCGCGGCATAGTTACAATGCGGCACTCTATTTAAGTATCTTGGAGTTCTAGCCTTGATCTATATTCAGAATCTATCATCATGCTAATGTTGGGTATTTTGATTTCCAGGAATACGGCCGGTAAGAATTGGAAGTTGTACCAAAGCCGCCATGCGTAGAGTGATAAGGGGATTGCTGGAGAATCTAAAGAGACAGACCGAGCTGAAACCGGCGTCTGCACTGAACCAAACGTCCGTACGTAGAAGTGTTCCGGTGAACAGACGCAGCATAGCACCAATGAAGAAAACAATTGTGGGTGATCGGATAAGGAGCGTGATTTGCAACTACTGCCATGTACACGGACATGTGCGAAAGGATTGTCGAAGGAGGCTAGGACTCTGTTTTGGTTGTGGAGCGACAGATCACGCCGTTAGTGTTTGTCCGTCGAAGCTTCGTACGAGGGATGATATTCAGAAGCCTCCGCATAGACCGTTTCAAGGACAGAAGCAGCTGACTCAAGGACCTAATCAGGCTCGAGCTTTTACCTTGACAGCTGAGGAAGCTAAGGCGTCAGGAGAAGTTGTTTCAGGTACTTTACTCGTTCATGGTTTTCTCGCATTGGAGTTATTTGATTCTGGTGCATCCCATTGTTTTATGTCATTCAAGTTTTTAACTACACACTCGATTGACTGCACGACCCAGTCTAGTTTCTGGGACATACACACTGGGAATGGGAAAATCATAGCTAGTAGGGAATGTAAAGATTGTACAGTTGTTGTGTGTGGACGGGAGCTTTTTGCAGATTTCTTGGTGATTGATATGGGCAGCTATGAAGTCGTCTTGGGAATGGATTTTCTTGGCACTTTCTATGCTCACATTAGTTGTAGAGCAAAGAAAGAAATTTTCCAGATTCCCGGACATCCTGAGTTTACCTTCATTAGAGGAAGCAGTTCTGTCGGGCCAGTCGAGTTTAGGGCTAGGCCGACAAATGATACTCTTGCAGCAATGGAAGTTGATAATAGTGAAGAGCCGGCTGTTGTTCGTGATTTTATGGACGTATTTGAAGATATATAGGGTTTACCGCCGAAGCGAGACGTGGAGTTCGTAATTGATCTTATTCCTGGTGCAGCGCCAGTATCCAAAGCGTATTATCCAATGGCACCAGTAGAGTTGGAAGAAGTAAAGAAACAGGTTGCTGAATTGCTTGAGAAGGGTTAGATTCGAAGCAATAACTCGTCTTGGGGAGCTCCAGTTCTTCTAGTAAAGAAGAAGGATGGCACAAGAAGGATGTGCATCGACTATCGAGAATTAAACCGGGTGACTATTAAGAACAAGTACCCTACCCCTCGCATTGGAGAACTATTTGAGTAGCTTAGTGGCGCGAAGATATTCTCGAAGCTGGATTTGCGATCCGGATATCATCAGGTCCGAGTGAAAGCAGAAGATATTTGCAAGACGGCGTTCCGAACTCGGTATGGACATTACGAGTACTTAGTGATGCCCTTCGGAGTAACGAATGCGCCGGCAGTATTCATGGACGTGATGAACTGAATCTTTTCACCGTTCTTGGATCAGTTTATTATGGTATTCATTGACGATATTCTGGTTTACTCGAAGAGTTTTGAGGAGCATGCTGAGCATTTGAAGATCGCACTGCCAACGTTGAGACAAGAGAAGTTGTATGCAAAGATGAGTAAGTGCGAGTTTTGGCTGGAGGAAGTAAAGTTTTTGGGGCATGTTGTGTCGGGCGATGGAATTGCTGTCGATCCCGAAAAGATTGCAGCAGTTCGAGATTGGCCGATTCCAAAGAATGTTTCGGAGATAAGAAGTTTTCTTAGACTCGCCGGATATTACAGGAGATTTGTGGAGAACTTTACTCATCTGACAGAGCCGTTGACCAAGCTTACGCGCAAGGAGGTACCTTTCGTATGGACGGATAAGTGTGAGTTAGCTTTTGAGACGTTGAAGCAGAAATTGATAATCGCCCCTATTCTGACCGTGCCAGACAATTCCGGAGGATTGGTGATTCACAGCGACGCATCTAAGAAAGGTTTGGGATGTGTTTTGATACAGCATGGAAAGGTTGTAGCGTACGCATCAAGACAATTGAAGACCCATCAGAAGAATTACCCAACGCATGACTTGGATATTACGGCTGTGATTTTCGCACTGAAGATTTGGAGACACTATCTTTTGGGCGAAAGGGTCGAAGTTTTTACTGATCATAAGAACTTGAAGTATGTATTCACACAGAAAGAGCTTAATATGAGGCAGCGTAGATGGTTGGAGCTGATGGCTGACTACGATCTTGATCTTAAGTACTATCCGAGGAAGGTTAACGTCGTACCGGATGCACTTAGTCGGTTACCAGTAATTCAGGTGTTAACTACGCATAAGGAGATCGTTGCAGATTTTCGAAGATTTGACTTGGAAGTTGTGCTACCGCATTCTATGGGACAGTTGATGCAGCTGCAAATACATTCATCGTTGATCGCGAATATTAAAGCAGCACAATCGCAGGACCCTAGAATGCAAAAGTTTCGAGGACAGATTGAAGCTGGACTACGAACAGATTTATTGATCCACGAAGATGATTCGTTAAGGTATGGTAGCCTTTTGTGTGTGCCAAAGGGAGACATTCGCGAAGAGCTTATGAAGGAGGCACACAGTTCAGCTTATTCTGTACATCCAGAAGGCACAAAGATGTACCGAGATATTCGACAGCATTTCTGGTGGGAAGGAATGAAGCGGGAGATTGCTCGCTTTGTGGCAAAGTGCTTGGTGTGTCAGCAAGTTAAGGCTGAACATCAAAGAGTTGCTGGTTTATTGCAACCACTTCCGATTCCTCAGTGGAAGTGGGAACATATAACCATGGATTTCATGACGGCTTTACCGCGGAGTCCAAAAGGTAACAGTGCAGTATGGGTAATTGTTGATCGGTTGACCAAGGCAGCTCACTTTATTCCTTTCCGGGTTGGTCAATCAACAGAGACTTTGGCTGAGCGGTACATGCAAGGGATTGTAAGGTTGCATGGGGTACCGGTGAGCATCGTGTCCGATCGGGACACTCGGTTCTTATCACACTTTTGGCAGAGTTTACAGGAAAGTTTGGGAACTCGATTGAAGTTTAGTACAGCTTATCATCCTCAAACTGATGGTTAGTCGGAGAGAACGATCCAAACTCTTGAAGATATGTTGAGGGCATGCATGTTGGACTTCAAGGGTTCTTGGGAGGATCATCTGCATTTGGTGGAGTTTTCTTTCAACAACAGTTTTCAGGCAACTATACAGATGGCTCCATTTGAAGCTTTGTATGGTCGTAAGTGCCGTTCACCTGTTTGTTAGGGTGATGTCGGTGAGCGAAGATTATTGGGACCAGATTTGGTTGTACATATAGTTGAGAAGGTTAACACTATCAGAAATCATATGAAGGCAGCACAAGACAGACAGAAGAGTTGGGCAGATACGTCGAGAAGACGTCTAGAGTTCGCCGTGGGTGATTTGGTGTTCTTGAAGATATCACCGACTGGAAGGGTGATCCATTTTGGAAGTCGAGGAAAGCTTAGTCCTCGATTCGTTGGACCCTTCGAGATCTTGGAGCGTGTTTGTGAGGTAGCGTATCGTTTGGCGTTACCGCAATCCTTGGCGAATGTGCACGATGTGTTTCACATATCTCAACTACGAAGGTATGTTCGAGATGAAACGCACGTATTGGATCATTCGGAGCTAACTGTATGAGAAGACTTGACTTTTGAGGAGCGACCGATGGAAATCGTGGATCGAAGGGAAAAGGTTCTTAAGAACAAGGTGATCCCTCTTGTGCTTGTTTCTTGGGGAAATCACTCGCATGGAGAGTCCACTTGGGAACGAGAAGATGAAATCCGGCAGAAGTTTCCTCACCTTTTCTTGTAGTTATCTATCTTTGTATTCCTGGAATTTCGAGGACGAAATTCTTTTTGTAGTTGGGTATAATGTAACTCCCGAGCCCAATGCTACTAATTTCAGTTACTGTTTGAGCGTAATGTGGTACTCTTTTCACTTATCTTGCTTGATTGTTATTTACAGTAAATTTTACCCGGCAAATTCATTTCTGCATATAACAATTTATGGCATCTAAAATAAAATTGAAAATATTCATCTTGGCCTACTTGACACCCCTAACCCTGTTGTAGCGTCCGTGCGTCGTGTCCTCGTCCCGTTCAGTGAAACGGGCGAGTTTGGACGGCTACGCGCACGTACGTGTGTCCGTTTTGGGGGTATGCTTTTTGATCATAAAACACTTCATTCTCACTTTTGGATCCCGCTTAAATTTCTATTATTTCAATTTCGAATTTTTTGACCCGACCCGGGCGTGATTTGGAAATGTTTTACTTTGCGCCAAAATCCCATTTTTTAATATATTTTAAACTATCGATATTTAAACTTTAACCAATCTAATTTTTTTTAACAGTATAAAATATTCTAAAATCTTTCACAGATTTCCTTGCCAACCAATCACAGCCTTCATAATCTTTCCCGTGGTCCCCACTTGCACTCTCTCTCCCTCTCTCTCTTCCCCGTATTCCTCTCTCTCTCTCCGTATCTTCCTCTCTCTCTCATATATTTAAAAACCCATTCTCCCTCCTCCTTTCTTTTCCAAACGTAAACCCATCACCTCGCGAACCCTAGCCACCGCAACTTCGCCGTCGCAGCCCCCAACGCCGGCGCCAGCACCGCCGGGATCCTCGCCTCCTCAACCTCGTCTCATCCTTCCTCCTTTCCCCATGTTCCCGTGCACCCTACACTATCGCCGCGGCCACCTGCACACACCCCTGCACACCCGTCGCACCGCCTTGAGTCACCGCCGGCAATCTCGATCCGCCTCTCCGGCCTCGCTCATCTCCTCAGTAAGCTTCTTCTTTCTCCTCCCTTCACCTTTTCTTCCCTCCTTCTTTTCTCTCTTCATTGGTGATCTGCAGGTTTGGCACAGTCACGGTTGGCCGACCGCCGGAGCTCCGTCGACGAATTCGACCGTCACCACTTATCCCACGGATCATCATGAGCACCCTTTCGCAGATCCTCCTTCCTTTCTTCTCTATTTTTCTTTCTCTTCTTGATTGCATGTCTTGATCTTTACTGTTCATTCCTTGGCCAGAATACGACGACGTGACCCGACGTTCCAGCGAGCTACCCCGACCCGCGTGGTTCCATTGTTCGTCTTTTCGGTTCATTCCGTGAACCGTGCGCCCGTCACGAGTTTCCCCGCCGACGTTTTACGTTCCGTTTTCCCGGTTCGCGACCCGTCGAGGCAAGTACCCCTTGCTACATGCTAAACAATATTTACATATATATTATGACACCCTAAACCTGTAAATTTAACTTTGGTACGATCATTTCTCATTTTCATGTACACTATTGTTATATATCATTTTACCGTTAAACTTGGAACCTACAGTTTGCAAATTGAACCTAATAACCACATTCACCGTTTAATCACATTTTAATATTGACATAGCTTATGGAATTTATCTCTATAGTTGTTCCATTTGGACACACGTGTGCATTTTTAACCTCTAATAGCTGTATTGAACATTTATATAAATCATTGCACCTCTCAAGTTCTTAAACCTGTTATAACTTGATTAACAGGCCATAATTGTCATACTGCATTCGCATAACATTGAAATCATCTCTGTGACACAACTGATAACTGTACTGCAGATTGAGTAAATCTGCCCATTGCTTAATTCATTGTTTATATCATGTCGATGAATACCATGCTTGATTGTATAACTGATTGTGAGCACACCCATGTGTAAGTCCACGTTGCCCACCCCGGTACTTGCGGGGAGGCGGAAAACGGAATAAAAATCGGATTTTTATGAGCGTAGGCAATATGGACTAGACTTTAAAGGATCTTTGCTAAACAAAAACTTGCTAAAGCTAACTAGAAACTAGCTAAGTGCTAGAAAGGTTATACCTTGGGCTTTATGTCCTTCTCTTCTTGCTCTTTGGAGTAGTGGAAGGAGGTCACCTTGTCGTCTTCTCCCGTCAAAGAAAGATCCACCCGAAAGCCTCAACCTTTGGCTTCAACTCCAAGCTAGAAGTAACTAGGGTTCAAGAAGTGCTAGTCCTTCAACCCTAGATGAGAGTAGAGATGATCAAGAGAGGGTTTTTCTCAAGCTCAAGTGTTTCTCAACACATGAGAGGGGAGAGCTTGAGGGAGAGGAAGAACAAGAGAGAGAAATGAAATGATAGAATGAGAAAAATTGTGAACCATTCTCACTAATATGTGTATATTATTTTAATTAAATAATTAGCTAGATAATTGTCATGGTTAATTATGACATGACCATTATCATTTCAATTTGCAAGGATCAAAAAGCATCTTCCAAAAGAAATGATGATGGTCAAAGTGTCAACCTAGGTCAACAAGTCAAGGAGGTCAAATGGTCAACAACCATAACCATGCATAATTATTAAACTAATTATCAATTAACTATAATACACACATAAGAATTAGTGTTAACAAAATGACAATAGCCATTAACCCTAATCAAGGTCCTCTCCCTCTGTCTCAAGCAACTGTGCATACGCACCCGCATTCGTGATCCGAGGAACACGAATACAATGAGAAAAACCAATCCCAAAACATATACTAGGATCCGGCTTAAACCAAAGCCCGCTAGTATAAACTGTCCGGACAGCAAACGTGCACAAGTGCGCGGATGTGAACGAACCCTGTCGCAAAACCATGCGACCTTTACTCATTTTGCCTAAAGGCGAATAGCTCTCTGTGTGGGACTCTAAAGACTCGACACTACGCTGGCAGTGGGTTTAACCACAGACCGCAAGCGGCACTAGCTGTACGTAACGGTCCCCAGGTAGATGTCGATAAGAAGACTGACGAGGTGAACCCCATCTGAACTCCTACTGAGCCTGTATGTGACAGTCTCCGTACATTCCGGTCTGTTTGTCTGATACATCGCATGGCGGGCCTAGGGGCGGTGAATGTCAGTCCCCTAATAGCGGTACAAGTCGTGTCGGAGTGTAGCCCAGAACACCCTGAGATAACACTGGAAACCTACCAGTATATCTCGCTTGCCCTGGCCAGGGACTACTCGTGTAATGGCTCTCCTGGACACAGCGCGATGTCAACCCCCAATACCGGGAGAGACGAATCCTGTCTAACCGTCACTGCCTCCAAGTGCTTCGGGACTGCACCCAAAAACTACCTGTTTGCACGACTCCTTTGAGCCGTGGTAGGGTAGTAATCAAAGTGCAGTGGGAACACACTCGAGGCGAAGTGACAGTGTCAAGTAAACGGACTAAGCTGTACTCATGTCACCTGGGAACTGATAACTGACGAAAGGTATAATACCAACCAACAGTTCCCGACGAGTCCTGTCCAGTGTACTCGTAACCTAACGAGCACCCGCATACTATCCTAAGTACGACGTACTAACGGCTGTGGGACAGACCGTCTCCCACACTGGGATGAGAAGCGCATACGCTAGTCTACTCTAGAGTATCGATGCCCTGTCTCGATAGTCCAACGACCAGGGACTTGTATAAGGATGTGCTTATAGATTACCTAGCTCCCACGAGTGCGAGCGCCATCACAACGCTGGTAATCAAGCAAAGATCCTAAGGGCTCTACTAATATGTATATCAGCAATATGCTAAAAGAAACACATGCATATATTAAAGAAGAGAAAAACCAAGTAGTATACTACCATTTTGAGCAAGATTGTATATACAACTGTGAATATCCCTAGCTTCCATTAACTAATATACAAACTAGTATGATACAGAAATGGCCTCTAGGGCATATACACTAACAATCTCCCACTTGTACTAAGGCCATGTACTGGCGTATTGAAGACCTATCATCTCGATCAGCCGCTCGAACTGAGTCTGGGGCAAGGCCTTGGTGAATGGATCTGCTGTGTTATCCTCTGATGCAACTCTCCGGACCTCGATCTCCTGGCGATCCACGATCTCCCTGATCAGGTGATACCGCCTTAAGATGTGTCTGGATTTTTGATGGGACCTGGGTTCCTTCGCTAAAGCTATAGCCCGGTTGTTGTCGCAATACAGAGGTATTGGGTCAACAATGGACGGAACCACCTGAAGTTCTCTCAAGAACTTCCTCATCCAGACAGCTTCTTTTGCGGCATCAGATGCAGCGATGTATTCCGCTTCCATAGTCGAGTCAGCAACGGTTTCCTGTTTGGAGCTCTTCCAACACACCGCCCCTCCATTGCGGGTGAAGACAAAACCCGACATGGACTTGGAATCATCCTTGTCACTCTGGAAGCTGGAGTCAGCAAAGGCCTCAATCTGCAGGTTTTTTCCGCCATACACCAAGAACATCTCCTTAGTCCTTCTCAGGTACTTGAGAATGTTCTTTACTGCTATCCAATGTTTCTCCCCAGGGTTTGACTGATACCTGCTTACCACACTCAGTGCATAAGCCACATCCGGTCTGGTACACAACATCGCATACATTATAGAGCCTACCGCAGAAGCGTAGGGTATAATAGACATGCGATCCCTCTCCAAATCAGTCTTGGGAGACATCTCTTTGGAGAGGGTGATCTCGTAACAAGCCGGTAGATTACCGCGCTTGGAATCTTCCATACTGAATCTCTTCAGTATGGTGTCGATGTACCTGGACTGCGAAAGTCCTAATATCCTCTTGGATCTGTCACGGTAGATCCGGATACCCAGAATGTATGAGGCATCACCCAGGTCTTTCATGGAGAACCTGTGTGACAAGAACCCCTTGACAGATTGTAGCATAGGAATGTCATTTCCTATTAAGAGAATGTCATCCACGTATAAAACGAGGAATACTACAGTTCTCGCTACAAATCTACAATAGATGCATGGTTCATCTGGATTTTTGATAAAGCCAAATTCCTTGACCGTCTCATCAAAACAGATGTTCCAACTCCGCGATGCCTGCTTCAGTCCATAAATGGACTTAAGCAACTTGCACACCTTTCCGCTGCTCCCACTCTGAATGAAACCCTCTGGCTGATCCATATAGACACACTCCTCTAAATGTCCATTTAGAAAAGCTGTCTTTACGTCCATCTGCCAAATCTCATAATCGTGGAAGGCAGCAATGGCAAGAAGGATCCGAATGGATTTCAGCATAGCTACTGGAGAAAAGGTTTCGTCATAGTCCAAACCAGGTCGCTGACGAAAACCCTTTGCTACCAGTCTAGCTTTATAGGTCTCAACCTGTCCATCTACACCAATCTTCCATTTGAAGATCCACTTGCATCCTACGGGTTTTACTCCGTCTGGAGCAATGTCCAACGTCCATACTTTGTTGGTGTACATGGACTGCATCTCGGTCCGCATTGCATCCAGCCATTTTACCGAGTCGACGCTCTGAATGGCCTGCTGGAAGCTAGTTGGCTCATCACAATCTATGATGCAATCCTCTCTATCGCTGTCAATGAGAAAACCGTAGTATCTCTCGGGCGGATGAGACTGCCTACTACTCCTGCGGAGTGGCGTGGGAATGTCCTGATCTTTCGAACCCTCTGGTCCTACTAAGCTTTCAGTAATAGCTTGTGGTTCTGGAATTTCTTCCAGTTCTATTATGCTCCCACTGGTTTCTTTTTCTAAGAACTGATGTTCCAGAAAATGGACATTTCGAGAAACAAGGACTTTTTGTTCCTCTGCGTTAGAAAAGATACCCCCTGGAGTTCTTTGGGTATCCCACAAACTTGCACAGTACTGAGCGTGCCTCTAGTTTGTCCGCATGCTGCTTTTTGACATAAGCTGGACATCCCCAAATCTTCAGGTATTGAAGATAGGGTTTCTTCCCACTCCATAACTCATATGGTGTGGTAGGCACAGTCTTAGTGGGAACTCGGTTCAAAAGGTATGCAGCTGATTCTAGCGCATATCCCCAGAACGATCGCTGCAACTCAGCGTTACTCATCATGGACCGCACCATATTTAATAGGGTTCGGTTCCGTCTCTCCGATACACCGTTATGTTGCGGAGTGTATGGAGGAGTAAGCTGAGAGAGAATTCCATTCTCTTTTACGTAACCCAGGAACTTGGCACTCAAATATTCACCACCTCGATCAGATCTCAGTGCCTTGATACTTTTGCCTGTTTGTTTTTCTACTTCATTCTTATATTCCTGGAACTTTTCAAAAGCTTCGGATTTATGCTTCATCAAGAAGACATGTCCGAACCTTGAGAAATCATCCGTAAAAGTAATGAAGTAAGAATAACCGCTTCGTGCATTTGTAGACATTGGACCGCACACGTCGCTGTGTACGAGTCCCAAGAGCTCGCTCGCTCTTTCTCCGTGTCCAGTGAACGGAGTCTTTGTCATCTTTCCTTTGAGACAGGATTGACAAGTTGCATACGATTGATATTCGAACGGGTCCAAATATCCTTCTGCACGTAACTTAGTCAACCTTCTCTCACTGATGTGACCCAGTCTACAATGACATAAGAAAGTTTTATTGATTTCTGGAGACTTTCTTTTGTGTGTATTCTGGACATTGAAAATCTATGGTTGGCTTAATACGAATATACCGTTGTTCAATGTACCTGACACAATCAAAGCTTGATTAAGGTGAATGTTCACTACATTACTTACAAATGCAAATTCATAACCTTCTTTAGATAATAAAGATACAGAAATGATATTACAAGTTGCATTTGGTACATAATAACAACTACGCAAAACCAAAAAATGTTCATTCGACAATCCCAGGTGATAGTCCCCTACGGCCTCAGCATCCATGCTAGCACCGTTTGCAACTCTGAGGGTCATGTCACCTGCCTTCAAAACTCTACGCTTTCTCAACGCCTGCAAAGAATTACAGATATGAGATCCTGATCCGGTATCCAATACCCAGGATGTAGAGTTTATTGATAGACAGTTTTCAATAACATACACACCTGAAGCTGAAGCTGCAACTCGCTTCAAATCCTGTGTTCTGGCTTTCCAAGCCTTGCAATCCTGTTTCCAGTGACCACTTTTGTGACAATAGAAGCATTATTCCTTCCCCACTAGCTTCCCCGCTATCTTTGTTGCTTTACCTTTTCCCTTCGTATCCACTTTACCGACACCGCCTCTTGGTTTGGCGGGGGCTTTCTTCTTCTTACCCTTGGCTTTCGCCCTGGATCTAGAAGAGGAAGATCCTCCTACAAACAAAGGGGATGTCTCCCTACCTTTCTGTAGGGTGCCCTCAGCACTCCTCAACATGTTCAGAAGCTCGGAAAGTTCAACCTCCTTTCCTTGCATGTTGAAGTTAAGAATAAACTGGGCGTAAGTGGAAGGAAGGGACTGGAGAATCAAATCAGTATAGAGTTCATTCTCCAACGTGGTCCCAAGGTCCGCGAGCTCCTCAATGTAGCCAATCATCTTAAGCACGTGTTCCGCTACCGATGATCCGACGGCCAACCTTGCCGAAAACAACTTCTTCGACACTTCGTATCTTGCGATACGAGACTGCTCTCCATACAGTTCTTTTGTATGAAGAAATATGGACTCTAGGTCCATATTCTCGTGCCTCCTCTGATGTTCGTTGTCCATCGAGGCTAGTACGAGGCATATGGCCTTCGTGCAATCTATTTCCCAGGTCTTGTAGATTTCCCTATCTACGACACTGGTTTTGGGACCTGGGACAGGGGGAGCTTTGGTGGTAAGGACATACCCCAACTTGTCGTAAGTGATTGCCTTCTTGACATTCCTGAGCCACTCTTTGTAGTTTGGCCCTGTCAATATATTTTTATCTAGTAATAACTTAAGCCCGGTCATCTTGAATGGTCGCTGCAATTAGGAGAGAGAAAAGAAACACTTTAGCATGATGCTCTTGCAAGTTTAAAGTGGTTTTTAGTTTGTCTAAACTGGATGGCTCCCACTGTCTCTCAAATCCCTTCTCAAACCGTAAAGAAAGGATTAGTCAGGATCACTCTCACCATACAATACTTGCTTAACCGTTCAGCCAGGCCAGTGTCGGTACTTCGAGGGAGGTTTTCCAACACTTTCGCGAAGTTCCTTAATTAAGTAACCTCTTTTCCCTGTGGGCGTAGCCCCGCTAACACCTTTCTAGAAACCTACTAAGTTTATAGCATTGATCGTTAAGTGAGAGTTTTCCCGAGGAGTAGCATATACTCACAGTAGGATCGGGATCCAAATATCATCGCGTGATAAAACCGAAGGAATCCTACCAGAATTATCGCACTCCAAATGGTATGCAGCGCTAGCAAGTTTCAGTACTTATGAAACTCCCGATGTGGATTTTTGCCCCATGCTCTTATGACCTTGGCGTGAGGTCAAAATGTCATAAGTCACATGTCAAGTTCTTCCCATCATTATCCCGGTTAATTTGAACCCACCCGTACCTACCCATGACGTAGGCCAAAATGCCAGTACGACTGTCTCAAACCAACGCATTCTATCTATGCAACAGATAAATATCCGGCAGCTACCAATCACTATGCCTTGGCGTGAGGTCAAAATACATAGCTTGAATACTACCGTATATTTAACTGAAATGATGGAGGGCTACGGATGGTTTTGGCGAAACCGTGAACGTAGTGAACTTGATATAATCGTTAGAACGAGATAGCTTTTAAAAGGAGTGGTTCAAGCTCCGCGTTTAAAAGTTTAGTTTTGAAAAAAAACCGAGTGGTTTTCAAAGTGTTCCAATCCACTTATACTTGGTTTAATTTCTTGCATTAGTTCTTTTAATGCGTCCCATCATTTAATCCTACCATTGCAGAAAACAACCAAAATATGACGTACGCTTATGCCATTCGCATTCGCCACGGGGCCCCGTCATCACCCGTTAGGTTACTTAACTAACGACAGAGCGGGGGCTGTAGAACATAAGCAACGCCTAAATAGTTATTATATATAATTATATAGCAATGATAGACATTACAGATCACAGATGGATACATTGGATATACTAGGAATCCGCAATCCGTTCGAGCCTGCAACGAAAAGCAGATTACACGGTCGCGATGAATAGCCAATACCCCACCCAAGACCCCTACGGGTGCGGCAAACTACCCGCCAAGTACCCGAAGCGAAGCAACCTCCCTCACCACCGTGAGTAGGCCACTCGGCACTTCGAGATACCCGATAGTTTGTGCACCCCTCCATGGGTCTATCCTAGGAGCAAAAACAGTAAAAAGAATTATACAATGACGGCTACAACCCCAACCCGGTTGTGCGGCCAATCAAATAATAATATTACATCAATTTACATATTATAATGAATGAAAGAAAAGCAACACTCATCTCACATCCACCCCGGCTATTCACCCGCGACAATCCAACCCATTCATATACACAAACCAGTATCAATCACAGATCACAGATATGTATAACCCCGACTAATCGACATATAGCGATTAGCCGACGTTCAATACATGCAAACAACACAGATATAACCGTTATAGTCAAAATGTATTGAAGTTCGAAAAAAATACGGATTTATAGGCCCCCAAAAATAAATTTCTATTCTGGAAAATCTGGGCACATATAAACCATCTCAAAAATCCCAAAACCAAGCCATAAGAAAACTGCACCAAAATCGACTCAGTGAAGAGTCAAAACGGCGGCGGTTCCGCGGCAATAGCTTGCTATTGCCGCAAAACCGCGGCGGTTTAGACGACTCACTGGACCGGGTTTGGTGGTTTTCTTCACAAAACCCTGAGACGATTTTTGGAGTATAACAAATTTTGTTTTGACCAGAAATTTTTTTTACAGAAACTTAGTGTTTCGAAAACTTGGTTTTTCGATTTTTACGTTTCGAACATCGACACACTTCACTACCTAGCTAGTTTATGTTTAGTTAGGCTCTGATACCACTGTAAGTCCACGTTGCCCACCCCGGTACTTGCGGGGAGGCGGAAAACGGAATAAAAATCGGATTTTTATGAGCTTAGGCAATATGGACTAGACTTTAAAGGATCTTTGCTAAACAAAAACTTGCTAAAGCTAACTAGAAACTAGCTAAGTGCTAGAAAGGTTATACCTTGGGCTTTATGTCCTTCCCTCCTTGCTCCTTGGAGTAGTGGAAGGAGGTCACCTTGTCGTCTTCTCCCGTCAAAGAAAGATCCACCCGAAAGCCTCAAACTTTGGCTTCAACTCCAAGCTAGAAGTAACTAGGGTTCATGAAGTGCTAGTCCTTCAACCCTAGATGATCAAGAGAGGGTTTTTCTCAAGCTCAAGTGTTTCTCAACACATGAGAGGGGAGAGCTTGAGGGAGAGGAAGAACAAGAGAGAGAAATGAAATGATAGAATGAGAAAAATTGTGAACCATTCTCACTAATATGTGTATATTATTTTAATTAAATAATTAGCTAGATAATTGTCATGGTTAATCATGACATGACCATTATCATTTCAATTTGCAAGGATCAAAAAGTATCTTCCAAAAGAAATGATGATGGTCAAAGTGTCAACCTAGGTCAACAAGTCAAGGAGGTCAAATGGTCAACAACCATAACCATGCACAATTATTAAACTAATTATCAATTAACTATAATACACACATAAGCATTAGGGTTAACAAAATGACAATAGCCATTAACCCTAATCATGGTCCTCTCCCTCTGTCTGAAGCAACTGTGCATACGCACCCGCATTCGTGATCCGAGGAACACGAATACAATGAGAAAAACCAATCCCAAAACATATACTAGGATCCGGCTTAAACCAAAGCCCGCTAGTATAAACTGTCCGGACAGCAAACGTGCACAAGTGCGCGGATGTGAACGAACCCTGTCGCAAAACCATGCGACCTCTACTCATTTTGCCTATAGGCGAATAGCTCTCTGTGTGGGACTCTAAAGACTCGACACTACGCTGGCAGTGGGTTTAACCACAGACCGCAAGCGGCACTAGCTGTATGTAACGGTCCCCAGGTAGATGTCGATAAGAAGACTGACGAGGTGAACCCCATCTGAACTCCTACTGCGCCTCTTTGTGACAGTCTCCGTACAGTCCGGTCTGTTCGTCTGATACATCGCATGGCGGGCCTAGGGGGGCGGTGAACGTCAGTCCCCTAATAGCGGTACAAGTCGTGTCGGAGTGTAGCCCAGAACACCCTGAGATAACACTGGAAACCTACCAGTATATCTCGCTTGCCCTGGCCAGGGACTACTCGTGTAATGGCTCTCCTGGACACAGCGCGATGTCAACCCCCAATACCGGGAGAGACGAATCCTGTCTAACCGTCACTGCCTCTAAGTGATTCAGGACTGCACCCAAAAACTACCTGTTTGCACGACTCCTTTGAGCCGTGGTAGGGTAGTAATCAAAGTGCAGTGGGAACACACTCGAGGCGAAGTGACAATGTCAAGTCAACGGACTAAGCTGTACTCATGTCGCCTGGGAACTGATAACTGACGAAAGGTATAATACCAACCAACAGTTCCCGACGAGTCCTGTCCAGTGTACTCGTAACCTAACGAGCACCCGCATACTATCCCAAGTACGACGTACTAACGGCTGTGGGACAGACCGTCTCCCACACTGGGATGATAAGCGCATACGCTAGTCTACTCCGGAGTATCGATGCCCTGTCTCGATAGTCCAACGACCAGGGACCTGTATAAGGATGTGCTTATAGATTACCCAGCTCCCACGAGTGCGAGCGCCATCACAACGCTGGTAATCAAGCAAAGATCCTAAGGGCTCTACTAATATGTATATCAGCAATATGGTAAAAGAAACACATGCACATATTAAAGCAGAGACAAACCAAGTAGCATACTACCATTTCGAGCAAGATTGTATATACAACTGTGAATATCCCTAGCTTCCATTAAGTAATATACAAACTAGTATGATACAGAAATGGCCTTTAGGGCATATACACTAACACCATGATATTGTTTACCTCTTGACATGACTTGCTACCTATAGATCTACTCGACATGGTACCGTATACTGCTTGACTTGACATGATGCACCATGACCTGATCCGCTACCTGATCTTGTGTCTAATGCCAACAAACCTGACATGTAGTCCTCATGGACCGTTCCTATTGTCTATTCAGACAAACCTGTTTACCTGATCCTGTGTTGGCATTAGTTTCTTGATTTCGGGATACCTGACTTGACATACACATATAACTTGGGGGTATGGGGAAATCAAAGGTGAAACCTGACTTGTAACTCAACAGTTCACTACCTGTACTGATCAGTTTTAGAGGCCAGGCCCGCCTCATGACGATGCTGCTGACATCGTTGGTCTTTATCCTTTCCCTGTTAGTGCCTAGCGGCACGTCTCGGTTTCAGCCCGAGTTTCTTAGACCATGGTCCCGGGCATGCACGTGATACTATTGAGTTACATCGATGATTCATCAATTTGATTTCAAAGACTTTAGAATAGAAAACCTGATAGAACAGTTAGTTTACCCACTGCACATTACCCTGCACTGCTCTGACTTATATTGTTGTTACTCTTGTTTTATTCATATTTATATAGCATTGCCAGCTACACTATTCATATTATATTACTTGATGACTTGACGCGCTGACGTCTGGGTTTTGCATGGCCCAGATTCATTACCGCTGTCGCAGTCCGAGCAGGATTACTTCAGCCGACAGGCTGAGCTGTGAGTGTTGGCAGTAGTTAGTTTTTTTTTCCTGCATTTTTATTCCTGATGTGAGCCCGCATTATGGGACATACATTCCAGTTGTTTGTATTGGATCTTTCGCTTCCGCATTTATTTATTCTTGACTCATGTTATCTTGGATTATGGACATGTTTTAGATAGTTTTATTTTGTTCTTGATATCTCTACAGCCGTAATGTGACTGTGGATGGATACTTCCTCCCAACAGGTAGCATGGTTGGCTATTTCACGTGCCCATTTTAGTGTACTCTTGGAAGCAGGGAGTGACAAGCACAGTTGTAATAATACCAAGAAGATGCCACAGTACCTATGAACCAGCCGTAGAAGGGTCAAACCAATGCCTCACATGTGACACCGCTGAACTACCACAAACCTTAGGGTTTAATGGCGGTTCTGACGGCCACATAATCGAGTTAAGGTTTCGTTCTTCTAGAGGGTCCACACAATCACTTGCATAATTTTCCAAATACGTTAAACTTGGAAAAATGGGTTTTTGACATTCGATCGAACTTTTAAACTTCGCCTAGACAATATGTGAATAACCCGAAACATTGTTAAAACTACGAATACGAAACACTCCGAATTGCTTATAGTGTAAAATTACATCACATGCAAAATTAGCAAAAATAAACAACACCTGAAACATCAAAACCCAGTCACTGGAACACAGGCAAAAAATCAGGGGGTGAGCTCGGAATTTGGCCGAGATGACCATGTATGGGGCCGGCCACATTGTCTCAGAAATGCATGAAATTTTGTCAGTGTTCATGTTATATTACATATAGCACTTTGTACTTGTTTAAAAAAAAATTGACAAATATTTAAAATTGACAGAAACATGATTTTCGCGTTTCAAGTTTCGGAGTATTTCGGTTTCATTATCTTACCAAAATCCGTATAAATTTCTAGCATGTCATTGATACCACTGCAGGGCTACCTAAGACGGTAGCTAGGTTTCGGGAGGCATCGTCCATGCCAAATTCAAAACTCCGGATTCTAGAAAGGCTCCCATGAAGAAACGAACATGCTTGCTTCGAAGACTTCGAGGCCGAAGATGATCTACGTCGAGGAGACACTAACACAAGCTATCTCTTCACTAATTATGAAATTAGTGAAGCAAACACCCTATACTAAAAGGCAAGTAGTAGAGGATGATGAAGTAGGAAGTGGGCTCACTTTAGATTTCATTTTCTCACACTTTTTCCATTAACTCCATTGAAGCTAGAAAGCTTTTAGGAAGAAGAAGATGAATGAACTCATATGAAAAAATAATGATCCAAATGAATTATTGCAACCATGGGTGAATTAAGCCCTTATGCCTAACACATGTAGTGAATAAACCAAGGGCTAAGGTTAAAGGTTGGGTTAACTAATATCCTAAGGAATGACAAAAGAGTGGACTTTGTCAATGTTTCTACAAGCTTCATCCAAGCTTGACAACATTGACCAAGTCTTCTCTCTTCCCTAACTTAACCCTAGCATGGTATTAATCTCATACACCCATCTTGCATGTATCATCAAGCATGACACAAAATAATGTACACTTGCATATATCACATATATACAATGTGCACAAAGTGAGTGAGAAAAGAATCATAAGTGAGCTAATAGTAGTTAATGTAATGTAATATATCTAATATATAATTATACATTAGATTATCAAATCAACTCTTGATTTAATAATCCGGCTATATCACATATAACCGACTAATATTATGTGTAACAACTTATCGAATCAATACTTGATCCGATAACCCGGCTATATCGCATATAACCGACCAATGTCACAATTCGCGAGAATGGAATACGGTATCTCATATCGTATCTATCTCGGTTCCGCACATATCACATATGTGCTCCTACTCCATTTCGCTTGAGCCAGGAAACCCCTGTGTAGGACTCTAAAGACTCGTCAATACGTCGGCAGTATGTAATGATCATATCAAACACCCACAAGCCGCAAGCGGTCTGCTAAACGTAACGGCCACCAGGGTATTGAGCGATCAGAAGATCAACAAGCAAGCCTGCTCACACTCTTGCGAATCCAATCAGTAACACTACCGTACAGCCCGGTCTTTTCGTCTACTATGTCGCATATCTCGTCTAGGGGTGGTAAATGTCAGACCCCAGTAACTCGATAAGTAGTGTCGATATGAGGCTCATAACGGGTCGAGATACTACTGATAACACTTACCAGTATATCTTTGAAGCAGCCCTGTCCAGGGACTTCCTGTTATAGCCAACCGAGCACAACGCAACATCAACTCCCAATACCGGGAGAGACGAAACCCCTCCTATCGCTCATTGCCTCCATATGATTCGGGACTGTACCCAAAAGCCACCGTTTTGCACGTTCTTTTGAACGTGGTAAGGTGCAAATCAAAACACAGTGGGAATCACACAAGACTCTATGACGATCTCGGGTCTACAGACTAACCTGTACCAGTGTCACTAGAGAACTGCCATCTGACGTGAGATATAATACCATCTGGGAGTTCTTGGCGAGTCCGTCCAGTGTACCCAGTCTCTACTGAGCACCCGTATAATGTCTCTGATGTCAACACCAATAGGTATGTGATCATCCATCGCCCATCTTCATTGGTCAAGAAGCTATACGCTAGTCTACTCCGGTATATCGATGCCCTGTCTCGATACACCCTCGACTAGGAACAATTGAAGGATGTACTTAACGACTACTCTGTCCCCACTAGTATGATCTGCATCATAGTCCTGGTGGTCAAGTACTCATCCTAAGGGCTTTATCAACATGTAACATAGAGACAATCAGAGTACATATTAAGACAAAGAGCAAACAGATAGCATACTATCATGTCGAGCAAGAAAGTCCTCCATATATATGTCCAAGCATCCACTGCAATATACATCATATGTACAGTAATGGCCTCTAGGGCATACATATAACTAACACATACCTATCGTCAGATAGCAGTTTTCTGGTGACACTGGTATAGGTTAGTCTGTAGACCCGAGATCATCATAGTGTCTTGTGTGGTTCCTACTGTGCTTTGATTTTCTCCCTACCACGGCTCAAAGGAGTCATGCAAACAGGTGGATTTTGGGTACTGTCCCGAGTCACATGGAGGCAGTGAGCGAAGGAGGGGTTTCGTCTCTCCCGGTATAGAGAGTTGATGTTGCGCTATGCTCGATTGGCTATTACAGTATGTCCCTGGCCAGGGCTGATGAGATTTACTGGCAAGTGTTATTAGTAGTTTCTCATACCGTTATGAGCCACACATCGGCATGACTTATCATGTTACTAGGGTCTGACGTATCCACCTCCAGACTCGATATGGGACATATCAGACGAAGAGACCTGACCGTTAGTGATATATTCTCTAGAGGCCATTATTGTATAGTACTGGTTTGTATATTACATTTTGGAAGCTTGGGATATACACGGATATAATAACAGTCTTGCTCAATATGGTAGTATGCTACTTGATTTGATTCTATCTTAATATGTGTATATGTTTCTTTTAACGTATCACTAATACATATTGATGGAGCCCTTAGGATCTTTGCTTGACTGCCGGCGTTGGGATGGCAGTCACACTAGTTGGGGCTGGGTAGTCTATAAGCACATCCACATACAGGTCCCTAGTCGTAGGATTATCAAGACGGGGCATCGATACTCCAGAGTAGACTAGTGTATACGCTTCTCATCCCAACAGGGGAGATGGTCTGTCCCACAGCGATTAGTATGTCGTACTGGAGATAGTATACAGGTGGTATTGGGTTATGAGTTACACTGGACGGACTCGTGGGGAACTACTGGTTGGTTTTATACCTATCGTCAGGTAGAAGTTTCCAGGTGACATGAGTACAGCATAGTCCGTTGATTTGACATCACTATTCGTCTCGAGTGTGTTCCCACTGTACTTAGATCATTACCCTACCACGGCTCTGATGATTCATGCAAATAGGTAGTGGTTGGGTGCAGTCCCGAAGCACTGGGATGCAGTAGTGGTTAGATAGGATTTCTCTCTCCCGGTATTAGGGGTTGATATCTCGCTGTGTTCGAAAAGCCATTACACAAAGTCCTTGGCAAAGGCATGCGAGATTTACTGGTAGGTACTCGAGTAGTTTCTCAGGGTGTTTTGGGCTCTACCCCGGTACGATTTATTGCGCTATTAGGGGTCTGACGGTTACTGCCCCCTAGGCCCGATATGCGAGTATCTTAGACGAACAGATTGGACTGTATGAAGATTGTCACAGATACGCTCAGTAGGAGTTCGGATGAGTTTTCTCATCGGCCTTCCAATCGACAGATACCTGGGTGGCCGTTACGTGCAGCTAGTACCGCTGACGAACTTGTGGTTAAACCCACTGACAGCGTACTGTCGAGTATTTAGAGTCACACACAGAGGGTTTTCCTGTTTCAGGCGAAACGATGTAGATGCCGTATGGTTTTACGGCACGGTTCGATTATATACGTGTACTTGTGCACGGATCAAGATTCAGACAGATAATACTAGTGGGGTTTGGTTTAAGCCGGATCCTAGTATTATATTGTTGGATTATTTTCGTCTCATTGTATTCGTATTTTTCGGAATACGAATACGGGTATGTATATACGGTAAGGGGTATTCTTGTAATTGTGCAAGAGTGCTTCTAGAAGAAGAAACCTCATTTGTTGTTTAAACCATTTTGTTAAATGGTTAATGAGGTGGAGGTATGGAGTTTTACTTGGCAATAAATGAAGCATGGCTACTTGGGTGACTCATGGTTTTGTGAGTATTGAAGCATACTTGATTCAATTATTGAATTATTGTTTTGCTTCACTAATACAACCCTTAGCCATTCTTCATATCATTATCATCCTCAACACTCTCTCTCCTCCAAGCTCTCTTCTTCTTCCTCAAACCCTAATAGTCTCATTTGTTGAGAAACCTAGGGTATTTTGAGACAAATCAATCAATAATCTACATCTTCTAAGCTATTCAGATTAGCATACTAGATACCCTAGTTACCTCAGTTTAGAGGTTGGAGCTCAAATTACATACTCTCGGGTGAATCGTCTTGACGCGAGGAGGCCGACCTTGCAAGCTCGATCAGATCTTCGAGGAGCCAGGAAGAGGAGGACAAGAAGACCTGAAGAACTAGTTCACGGAGGTATAACACTTTTACTTAGTAGTTAAACCTTTAGTAGTTTGTTAGTTAAGGTTCAAGTAAAGATCCTGGAGTTTAGCCGGTGTTGCGAAGCTTGAAAAAATATTTTTTTGCATACTTCGCTTCACCGCGAACCCGCTGGGAGCGTGACATCGAATTACAGTAGTATCAGAGCCTACTAAAGCTTAACTAACAGTGTAGACGATATGTAAAACTACGAAACCGAAATAACTCTGAAACATTGAAACAAAGATCCAAGTTTCTGTCGAAATTTTCAGAGGCTCTAAATTTTTTTAAAACAATTGCAGAGTGCACCTTTACTTGTAGATTGAACACCATAGAAACACGAGGCCATGATTCAAAAATTTGGCCGGCCATAGTGGCAAAATTCCCGGCCTGGCCGGCCCCATGATGAAATTTTGTGTCATGTTTCGTTTGGTGTTCTGGTCACTTGGATTTAGGGTTTCAGATGGTATTTTATTTTTCCAAGATTGCATATACTATTATCTTTCTGTTGTGGAAATACGAAGTATTTCGAAGTCGCAGTTTTAACGCCGTTTACTAGTTTGAGTTTATATGTGTTTCGAAACGTCCGCTAATTGCTATACGTCGATTAATGGGGGTTGCACATATCTGTATTGTGATGGTTTGTGTATTTGGAATATTGGATCGTCGTGAATGAATAGCCAGCGATGTGAGAAGAGCGTTTTTCTTTCATTCATGTAAATTTGTAAATTTGATGTAATATTATTTTGCAGGGCACATCCGGGTTGATGTTGTAGCCACCATTGTATTATTTCATTAACTATTTTTGCTCATTGGATAGACCCAAGGTGGGGTGCACAAACTACCGGGTTCTTGAAGTGCCGAGTGACCTACTCATTTTACCGAGGGAGGTTGTTTCACTTAGAGAATTTGACGGGTAGTTGGCCGCACCCGTAAGGGTCTAGGGTGGGGTTTGGCTATTCATCATGACTGTGGAATCCGTCTTTCGTTAGAGGCTTAAACGAAACGCGGAATTCCAAGTATATCCAATATTTTCATCCGTGATCTGGAATACCTATTATTGCGTGAGACGAATGGATATATATATATGATTATAATAAACGTTGCTTATGTTTTGCACCCGTGCTAGTCCATCCCCCGCTCTGCCGTTGGTTAAGTAACAAACGGTGAATGACACGGCCCCGTGGCGAATGTGGATGGCATAAGCGTACGTTGTATTTTCGTTTCTTTTCTGCAATGATAGGATTAAATGATGGGACCGCATTAACATTGATTAATGCAAAGAAAACGAACCAAAGCTTAATCGGTGGAACAGTTTCAAAACAACTCGGTTTTCTTCAAAAAGTAACTTTTAAAAACGGAGCTTAAACCACTCCTTTAAAAGCTATCATGGTTCCTTCGACTAAATCAACTTCATTACATTCACGGTTTCGCCAAAACCAGCCGTAGCCCTCCGTCGTCTCAGATGATAGATCCAAGAGGTTATTGGGATTGTCTCAAACCAGGTACATCAACACCATCCTAAAGAGGTTAGTATGGAAGACTACAAACGGGTGCCTTACCCGCTAGCCATAGAGTCACTCTCTACAAGGACATTTGCCCGAAGACTGATGAAGAGAGAGCTCGCATGAGCATTATACCCTACGCTTCAGCCGTAGGATCTATAATGTATGCGATGTCTTGTACACGCCCTGATGTAGCTTACACACTAAGTGTAGTAAGCAGGTATCAGTCCAACCAAGGGGAGAATCACTGGACAGCTGTGAAGAACATTCTTAAGTACTTGTGAAGGACTAAAGAATTGTTCTTGGTGTATGGTAATGGAGGCCTTTACCGATTCGAGCTTCCAGAGTGTTAAGGACGACAGCAAATCTATCTATGGGTTTGTATTTACCCTCAATGGAGGGGCGGTGAGTTGGAAGAGTTCCAAACAGGATACCGTTGCAGACTCTATGATGGAAGCTGAGTACATTGCTCCAAATGATGCCGCCAGGGAAGCCATCTGGATGAGGAAGTTCGTCTCGGAGCTAGGAGTAGTTCCAACCATTATTGATCCAATACCATTGTATTGTGATAATAATAGGGCTATGGCGTTAGCCAAGGAGCCCAGGTCCCATCAGCGATCTAGACACATCCTGAGGCGTTTTCATTTGATCCGGGAGATAGTTGATCGCCTCGAGATCAAGATTCAGAGAGTAGATACAAAGAATAACACTGCGGATCCACTCACCAAGGCCCTCCCTCAGTCGCAGCATGAGTGACTTTTTGAGATGTTGGGTATGAGATATGCCAATAACTAGCATTAGTGAAAGTAGGAGATTGTTGGATATATGTATGCCCTAAAGGCCATTATATGATAGTGGATGTATTTATACATGTATATATATATATATATATATATATATATATATATATATACAAAAGACTTTCTTTCTCGACATGATAGTATGCTATCTGGTTACTTTTTATCTGATATGTTCACTTGATCATGCTTTTATTCATTTGTACATGTTGATAAAGCCCTGAGGATATTTGCTAGACTATTGTGATTATGATAGAGATCATAATAGTAGGACATGTGTAGTTTATAAGCATATACTGAAATGTCCCTAGTCGTGGGTGTATCGAGACGGGGCATCGATATTCCAGAGTAGACTAGCGTATACGATACTAGACCCATCAGATGGACGATGGGTGTTCCCACATCCATTGATGTTTGACATCGAGATCGTATGCGGGTGCTCAGAAGAGACTGGGTACACTGGAGGAACTCACTGAGAACTCCTATATGGTATTATATATATCGTCGGATAGCAGTTCTCAGGTGACACTGGTATAGGTTAGTCTGTTATCCCGAGATCGTCATAGAGTCTCATGTGTTCTCCCACTGTGCTTTGATTTCCACCCTACCACGGCTATGCTGAGTCATGCAAATAGGTGGCTTTTGGGTACAGTCCCGAGACATGTGGAGGAAATGATCGATAGAAGGTATTTCTTCTCTCCCGGTATTCGGGGTCGATGTTGCACAGTGCTCGATTGGCAATACCAGTAAGTCCCTGGTCAGGGCTGTTGAGATTTACTGATAAGTGTAATAAGTAGTATCTCGGTTTCATTATAGGCCATATATCGGCATGACTTATTGAGTTATTAGGGTCGACGATGCCATCCCTAGACTTGATTCGCAGCATATCTGACGAAGAGACCGAACTGTACGGTAAGTGTTACTGGTTGGCTCGACAGGAGTTTTGACAGGTTCGCTTGTTTTTCATCTGCTCGCTCAATACTCGGATGGCCGTTTCATTTAGCTGACCGCTTGCGGCTTGTGGGTGTTTGATATGATCATCGCTTACTGCCTGCGTATTGACGAGTCTTAGAGTCCCACAAAAGGGTTACCTAGCTCAGGCGAAATGATGTGGGGTGCATATGGAGATATGCACGGGTGCCTGATTAAATGCGTGTATGTGATACCGCATTGTAATCTGGTGTTTTCTTTTGGTCGAGTCGTATGAGATATGACCAGTATATTAAATCAATTGTTGATTTAATATTAATGACCATTAGTCATTTCACTTATAACCTTTTCTTTATTTATTGTATGCATGGATGTATGTATGTACATATGATTGATATGAATGCATACATCCATGCATACATGTGTCATGGTGATGATACATTGGAGTTGGCTATGCAAGAATCACATGGTTTAAATATTTATTTATTTTGATTATTGATTAAAGATTTAATTAGGATTATATCATGGTTAATTAGTTTCTACACACTTCCATTATTGACTTTGACTTGACCAAGGTTTAATTACTACACTTAAACCATTGTTTAGTCTCTACACTTAACCATGATTTATTCCCTACACTTATTCTTTAACTAATTAACAAAATATCTAGATATTTTTCAACCATGGTTATGAGTGAGTAGACTCTCTCATATATTGTTTATTCTTTTTCTTTTTGGCATAACATTATCTTGAGCTTGCTTAGCCTCCTCCTCCTTCTTCTTCCTCATTACCTTACAACCTCTTGATTAGTGAGAAAAGAAGATAAAAAGAAAAGATTTTTAAGTGAGATCCAAACCCACATCACCAATCTACACTAGTTTAGCCCACTAGTTTAGATTGTTTTGTATCACTTCTACTTGTTCTAGTGAAGCAAGGAGCTTGAGCCAAGGAACTCCGCGGTGGATCATCGTGGACAAAGAAGGACTCGAGCGGACCCGTCCATACACCGAGTTGAACCAAGGAGTCTAGCAAGGAGGTCTACAAAGGTTGTAATTACTTTCACATAGTGTTAGACTCTTGTTGTATTATGAGATACTACTTTGTTACTTTAAATTTCTAGTTTGATCCTAGGTTAGTTTGCTTAGCACCCTAAAAAATTAAATTGTAGCATGATTGATGCATTACAAACCCTTGTGAGGTACTAGGTAACTCAACACATGATATGCAACAGGACATGTTGCATAATACATGTTAGATTTCTTTTGTTGATTTAAAACCATGCTTCATTTCTTTCATTTCTTGGTTTTTATTTTGTTTGGTTTGAAATGAAAATGAAAAGGAAAACAAAAAGGAAAGAAAAGAAAAAAGAAATATGTATGGGCAAGAGAGAGAGAGAGAGAGGTGAGGGGTCTCCTTTGACCATGGCCATTCTCTTCACTTCATTCTCTACATCTTTTCTTCTCCTCCTTCATCCATGGCTGCCCTCTTCTTCCCCCTCCTCCTACACCTTACAACAACCCTAAAATTGCATCAAAACTATTCATTCCCTTCACAAAAATCATGCACAAGCTCACTACAAGCATGGGAGATCAAGAAAGTTTGGATTTTGAGCACTTGAGGCAACTCAAGAAATTTCTTGAGTTGCCAAATGAGGTATTTCCTTCACCATTATAGTAGAAATTCATTTCCTTTAGCATCCATATTTGTTCAGAATTGTTTAAGTGAGGTTTAGTAAACTTGGAAAATTTCAAAGGAGGTTAGGGTTTTGTGTGTATTGGAAAAGTGAAATTGAGGTGTCTTAAGTGACTACAGCTCCGTTATTGATAAAACCTGGGCCAAACATGAGACTGAAACCCCACATCTTGAACTTAGAAACCCCGATCGGATTTTGTTGATTTTGGTGATGTGTTTTGGAGATCTTCTATAACCCGGGGACCTTAAAAATTATCTAGCGATTACTGTGAGTCGTGCAGGCAACCTGGAAGCTACCATAGAGACCCGAGCCCCAACTCCTTCATTTAGGCCGCAGATTTAACCCATTTTGCCATAATTTACAGCCTGGGTATGACCAAATTGATTTGTATTGGGTCCTTGGCTTTATCTTCAGTAAATTAGTCCCTCCACATGTGCAGAATTGTCTAATTTCACCTGAAACAAAATCTGGAAGTGTTTTCTTGTGTTGCTGCTTTGGTTTTGCGACTATTTATGACTTGGATTTTAGTATTTGGGTTTTGACTCGGTAGTGTGACGTTTGCACGTCAATCTCGAGGGTTGTTTGGTTATTCTTGCATGCGTAGACCATGGGTTCTAATATATGTGTGTTTCGTGTGCCGTTTGGTTTTCATCCACAATTTCGGGTTATGATACTATGTATGATATGTGTAGGTACCTATATAGACTTCGAACGACGAGCAAGAGCAAGGCGGCACCGACTTCGGCAAGCAAGAATCAAGGTGAGTAGATATATATCTACGGGGGAAGTCGGGTGGATGGCGTATAGCACCCCTGCAGTTTCGTAGTGTAGTATACGAATACGTTATATATGTATATAAATATGTGTATTGTGAGACTAAATGATTATCAAGATAGGCTTTAGGTGTTCATGGGTTAGTTTTAGAGTAATTGGAAGAAAACGTTTTTAGTTAGTTCTTAGTCGCGAACTCTAGAATAAGGTATACACACACACGCACACACATTATTATGCTTTTGGTGTATATGATATATGTATATATATATATGTATGTGGATGTGTTTCTATATATATATAGATATACATATATGTATACACGTATAATGAGGATAGTATATGATACTTGGAGATGAGTCGATGTCATTGGGCATGATGCCGTGAGATCGATGATGCGACTTAGGTCGTATTTTGAGATACGATATGATATTATAGCGGATCGTTGGGTGATGTGTTTTCATACACACGTGGATATATATTTGTTGATGGTATAGAAATGTACTATACTTTAGATCAGTATCCCTGATTCAGGATATGATGATAATGATACCAGATGAATAATGAGTTATATGTGATATTGACCCGTACCCCGATTTAGGATGCCGTACGATGGATTTTACCGTACGATGTGTAAGTATGATGATTGATCCGCACTCATGACTCGAGGATGTCGTATTATATATATATTTTATCGTACGTGACACTATTAAGGCGGGATCACCGACTACTAGATATATCAACTCGGACTTAGGTGGTTTTCCTTACCCTTTTGATTAGTCTCTTAGCTTTGCCCTGTAGTTTACTTAGTAGATGTTAGACTGGGCTCGAGTCATACATATTTCCAAAACAAACGAATCGTGAGTATTTTAAAGACGAGCCAAGAGATACTATGGATATTTCAAAGGACGTACCTTTTTCTCAAAATCACCGTATCCCCTATTTTCTAAACACCACGGTTCGCGCTATTTCAAATGCCAAAACTGTATGGCTCGTATATATAATGTATATTCTTATATGGTGTGTTTACTATTCATTTTTTGTATATTCTTGCTGTTCGCATCGCATTGCATGCTCAAATGTGTTTTTATTGTTATTATGAACCCATACTGTCAGGACACCGGCACTATTACCGATGATGCGTATGTCCACGAACACTTGCTTGCCGGCTCACACACATCGTCATCAGTAATTGCCATGTCATGTACAATTTAGAGAATACTACCTTATTGATATCGCTTGTTAGCTGATAGTTCTGATATATCATTATTGTGCTAGTTTAGATATTGCATTCTTTACATAGATACCCGTGTATGTATACATATTCATTGTCATGCAATATTATGGGGCTTTCTGCCGGTAATTCACTGTTTATTTACTCTTGAGATTGGGATTTTGGATTTCCATGAGATTTCTGGATTTGGAGAAACCGTAAGGATTTTATAAACTCATTATTATTTAAAAGATAGAAATTTGCGGTTTTCTCGTGATATGATTTGAGAGGTGTCCACCATGAGTTTTCTCGTCTCTTGAGCAGTATCATACACCCAATTCGAGGACGGGGAGGAACCTTCTGCGGGTGCATGGTGGACCCGGTGTGGTACCCCGGGGCAAGATAGTCGCAGATCATGGCGTTGAGTCTGGTAGGGGAGCACTACCGACCGGTTATTTGTGACACGGCGGATATCCGGAGGATACCGATGTTGTCGTGAGATTTGATATTTGGGCCAGTTCGGATTGCCGGAGCCTGAGAAATTTAGATATTGTGATTTATGATAGGGGCCAGTCCGGATTACCGGAGCCCGAGATATTGGATATTGGGATATATGTTTTGTGTCGATACTTGACACGGATTCTATGTTGATTTCATTGATGATACCTCGATTTTTATATACATAAATCTCACTAAATTAAGAAACAGTTTTCTCATTCATGATGTATTCTGTTTTCATTTGTAATGTATTCATACATCATATATGTGATATGTTGCTAGCTGAGGCACTAACACGAGCACTTGGTACTACACTATAGTAGATGTATACCTCGCCATTTTTAGATGCTTCAGGCTATAGTATATTGAGGATACATTATTATGGTATGACCTAGGATAGAGTCATATATGCAATTTCTGCTTGGTGATGTTTTCTACTCACGAGTTGGCAACTCACCCCCGTTGTGACACAGTTTCTTGCAGGTTTTACTGTACAGGTTTCCTTGACGGCTTTGCTGGCACACTGCTTCTTTCCGGGTGATTGCTTTGGTAGGTGGGTTCACTTGTATCATGACCACCATAGTATATGTATTTATATTCAGTTGTATCTAGTAAACTCCATCAACCAGACTTGTATATTTGATAGACTTAGAAGACCAGTGTATATTCTTTCGACCTTAGAGTCACGCGCCTGTATTATTATGGTTTTTCTCTGGTTTTCTTGAGGATATTGCTTTTCTTGATGAGTTTTTATCATCGCCCTTCGGCGTTGTATATTATATTGCACTGCGTGGTTGTGTCCGCCAATTGGCGAAGTGCTAGCTCCCGCTTGGGGATGCCTTTATATTATGCATGTTTGTACCCGTTTGGGGCTTGTATTTATAAAGGAAACTCTGCTGAAATTTTTGGAAAGGACTTAATGTTTTTAAAATGCTTACTACGACTTCATAGGGATTTATATGCAAACTTTTAAACAAGTTTTCCTTCACTTCACTTTCAAATGGTTTAGATTTCTGGGATTTTGGCTTACTTGAATTAGGTGTGGTCCTATAGACTTCACATGATTCAAGTGCCAGTCACGTACCATTTCTGGTCGTGACGAAGTTGGTATCAGAGCGCTAGGTTTAACCTTGGTTCGAGTCTAAGTTTGACTATGCGGAGTCTATGGCGTATATATATTCGGGACCTAGGCTTGACCTTACGGAACTTAGACTTGGTCGAGGGGGTATTAGACCCAAACTTTCGTCGCATAGGTTGACCTTGGTTGATGGAGTAAGTGACTTAAGTAGAGTGGCGTACCGTGCTTATGTTCCGCGGCATACTTACGATACGCTACTCCGCTTAAGAAGCCTTAGGATGTACATTTCCTTGCACCTTATTATATTCATTTCTATGATCTATCCTCATCGATATCGATTTGTGGTTTGTGTTACACACGATTGCACGGGCAGAGAGAGCTGCGGCTAGTGTTGCGGCTAGTGTTGCGTTTGATGGATTGATTTTACTAAAATTTCTCGAACGTGCAGATCAGCACTAGAGGATTGGGCCACTGCTAGAGGCCGGCTAGAATGTGATGACCGCCAATGCACCGTTTATTCTTGATGATTAAGGCATTGTTTAGCGTGTGGACGAATGATCCAGTTGCTGCTGCGACTGACAAGATATCGCCCCAGATGTTTGAAGCTAATGCAGCATGAGTTGTACTTAGAGATATGATAGAAGATCGCTAGTCACCCAAGGACGAACGACTAGGACATGTGGTTCGTTTGCATACCCCGATGTGAGGTCATCAGATTGATTGATTCCAGCTAGAGAAGACTTCACGCAGGTACGTTGAGAGTCGATAGAAAATGATCGAATGTCAGAAACCCATTTTTCCAAGTTTAAGGTATTCGGAAAAACATGCAAGTAATTTTGTGAACCCTCAAGAAGAATGAAACCCTAACTCGACATAATGACCATGTAAATGCTTTTGAACCTTAGGGTTTGCGGCAGTTCGGCGGTGCCATTAATGAGGCTTAGGTTTGCCCTTCTACGGTTGGTCCATAGGTACTGTGGCATGTACCGGATATTATTACACTGTACTCAAGTGTTGAGCTCTCGAGAAATTATGGGACTTTGATGAATCAATAGAAAAGTTCGACGTCGTCCGGACATCATGTGATGGGATAAATTACTTGGGAGACTCTAGGTAGGTGTATAGCCGTTGTAGCGCAGTCCATACAGCTACGAAGAGACGAGTTCGAATCAGTCGACATTAGAGAAAAGTGGAGTAAGAGGTTCGTACGAGATTTTGACGAGATGGCGTTCCACTCCGTTGACATCAGAGATGTGATATGCATGCAGAGGCGTTAAATATGGATATACCTTTTTGAAGAAGTCGTAATGAGATTGCTGCTATTCCGGAACAAGAAATGGATTTAATAAAGGGTGATAATTTCCAGGCAGTTCGGCAGAAACAAGATTGGGAGAGACCCCGACAAGATCTTTATGGAAATACTAAACGAGAAGACTTGGACCCAGGATCGGTCGTATTACGCACACCCAGTAGGCCAGAGTTCGGTATCGTCGACGAGACATGTTACGAGTGACCATGATAGTTGGCCAGAGATCTTTAGAGGACGTGCCAGAGCAGAACTGTTTCCGTCATCATTTCCATATTGGGCCGCTGAGCCGAGGAGCTATGTAACTAGAAATTCTCAGTGAGAGACGAGAGCCTAAGGACACCAGGCGCCAGGCCATGAACAGGAGGCAAGCAGATAACTTGCTCTACTAGCTTTGGATGCACCGACACCTTCTCGACATTGAAGGAAGGACACATCGACGACAGTGTTTACGATTTACGATTTGGTGATTCGAATATCATGTGTCCGTTATTTGAATTTCGGTATTTTGAGCGATTTATTTGCATGATTGAGATTTTGTGCACCACAGTTGCACTCAACTTCGATTTGATGTCGTTCGAGATATTTGATTTTGATTTCATGCCTATGGTATGTATGTGATTTAACTTGTGCCTTCGGTGTAGTTTTCATATACTTTTAGTACTTTGATTCGATTTTTTGTATGCTGATGCACGTGGTTGTGAGATTATATATCATGGTATACCTGATTTGGATTAAGATGTGTTGTATACCGTCGATTTTGATTGTGATACTCGATATTTGTTTTCGTACACCTTGTGCACTTGATTTTGATTCTTGCGCATACCGACGCGCTTGATGCGATTTTGGTGCACACCAGATGCACTAAATCAGGATTCTTCGTGCATATCAGATGCACCTGATATTATTGTCAGGAACACACATTGCCCTTGACAGGTGTTTTCGTGCACGCCCGTTGCACTTAGATTTATTTTATGTGCACATGTATGGCACATTCATTTATTTTGATTTCTTTGCGCACCAGACGCACGTGACATTCTTATACACATGTTGGGATTGATTTCTTTAGAGCAGTATGTTTTATGATATTTGTTATTTGGTATAGTAACCGAGCAGGACTAGTCAGAGGACAGTACCTGAATGTATTTTTGCATGCTTTGATAGTTACCGAAGGGATTTCCAAAAAGGAGCTATAGTTTCAGTATTTTCCTATGTGTTCGAAATGACACGAAACATGTTACAAAGGAAACCCTTCTAAATTTTTTTAAAACGGCGGGACGTGTATGTTAAACAAAGGATATATATATATGTGTGTGTGTGTGTGTGTGTGTGTGTGTAGTTATTTTTCTACAATAAACGTCCGCTACTTGCTGTGATACACGCATCGCACAACAACTTGGAAAAGGGGCTTGGCATGTTTTTCCTTTCAGATGTTGTTATGAGTTTACAACGATGCGTGCTATGTGCATGTTATAGTTTTGATGTATATCATGTTAGTTTTCGTATTGGACTTTGATATTGGTGTCTTCACCCTAACTCCAATGATTGCGTGATGGTTGACGGAGTCTTGATTTTGAGTTACTCGTTTTTCATGTGCATGCATTGCTACGATATGTTTTATGTATGTATGATTTCGGAGCCCCGACGACTTGATCATTTTACTGAAATGTTTTAGTATTTGAAGAGTTTAAATTTAAATTAGGGGACCTAATTTATTTAAGGGGGGAAGACTGTAACATTTCAGAAAAATAAAATATTACTTTTGGGAATTTATATAATTAAAATAATATATATTATCAATATTTTAATTGTGTGGAGATTAGTTTTAAATGTAATGGTATAATTAAATACCGATAAATCGAGAAATATTGGAAAATGCATTTGAATATTGATTTTTAAAGAATATTATATGATTTTGACACGTTATAAAAATTTATACAATTAATGGTGTATGGGTTATTACTAAACTCGATTAGTGTTTACTAAATATTCATTAAGTATGATATGTGCATGATATGCAACAGTACATGTTGCATAATACATGTTACATTTCTTTTGTTGATTTAAAGCCATGCTTCATTTCTTTCATTTCTTGGTTTTTATTTTGTTTGGTTTGAAATGAAAATGAAAAAGGAAAACAAAAAGAAAAGAAAAGAATAAAGAAATAGGTATGAGCAAGAGAGAGAGAGGTGAGGGGTCTCCTTTGACCATGGTCATTCTCTACATCTTTTCTTCTCCTCCTTCATCCATGGCTGCCCTCTTCTTCCCCCTCCTCCTACACCTCACAACAACCCCAAAAATGCATCAAAACCATTCATTCCCTTCACAAAAATCATGCACAAGCTCACTACAAGTATGGGAGATCAAGAAAGTCTGGATTTTGAACACTTGGGGCAACTCAAGAAAATTCTTGAGTTGCCAAATGAGGTATTTCATTCATCATTAGAGTAGAAATTCATTTCCTTTAGCATCCATATTAGTTTAGAATTGTTTAAGTGAGGTTTAGTGAACTTGGAAAATTTCAAGAGGAGGTTAGGGTTTTGTGTGTATTGGAAAAGTGAAATTGAGGTGTCTTAAGTGACAACAACTCCGTTATTGATAAAACCTGGGCCAAAAATGAGACTGAAACCCCACATCTTGAACTTAGAAACCCCGATGTCAGATTTTGTTGATTTTGGTGATGTGTTTTGGAGATCTGCTATAACCCGGGGACCTTAAAAATTATTTAGCGATTACTGTGAGTCGTGCAGGCAACCTGGAAGCTACCATAGAGACCCGAGCCCCAACTCCTTCATTTAGGCCAAAAATTTAACCCATTTTACCTCAATTTGCGGCCTGGGTATGAACAAATTGATTCGTATTGGGTCATTGGCATTATCTTCAGTAAATTAGACCCTCCACATGTGCAGAATTTGCTAATTTCACCCGAAACAAAATCTAGAAGTGTTTTCTTGTGTTGCTGCTTTGGTTTTGCGACTATTTATGACTTGGATTTTAGTATTTGGGTTTTGACTCGGTGGTGTGACGTTTATACGTCAATCTCGAGGGTTGTTTGGTTATTCTTGCATGCGTAGACCATAGGTTCTAACCTATGTGTGTTTCGTGTGCCGTTTGGTTTTCATCCGCGATTTCGGGTTACGATACTATGCTTGATATGTTTTGGTACCCATGTGGACTTCGGACGACGAGCAAGAGCAATGCGGCATCGACTTCGGCAAGCAAGAATCAAGGTGAGTAGATATATATCTACGGGGGAAGTCGGGTGGATGGCGTATAGCACCCCCACAGTTTCGTACTATAGTATACGAATACGTTATATATGTATATAAATATATGTATTGTGAGACCAAATGATTACCAAGATAGGCATTAGGTGTTCATGGGTTAGTTTTAGTGTAATTGGAAGAAAACGTTTTTAGTTAGTTCTTAGTCGCGAACTCTAGAATAAGGTACACACACGCACACACGTTATTATGCTTTTGGTGTATATGATATGTGTGTGTGTGTGTATGTATATGTATGTATGTATGTATGTATGTATGTATGTATGTAGATGTGTTGCTATATATATATATATATATATATTCATATACGTATACACGTATGAAGAGGATAGTATATGATACTTGGAGATGAGTCGATGTGATTGGGCATAATGTCGTGAGATCGGTGATGTGACTTGGGTCGTATTATGAGATACGACATGATATTATAGCGGATCGTTAGGCGATGTGTTTTCATACACACATGGATATATATTTGTTGATGGTATCGGAATGTACAAGACTTTAGATCAGTACCCCTGATTCAGGATATGATGATAATGATACCAGATGAATAATGAGTTATATGTGACATTGACCCGTACCTCAATTTGGGATGCCGTACGATGGATTTTACCGTACGATGTGTAAGTATGGTGATTGATCCGCACTCATGACGTATTATATATTTATTTTATCGTACATGACGCTATTGTGGCGGGATCACCGACTACTAGATATATCGACTCGGACATAGGTGGTTTTCCTTACCCTTTTGATTAGTCTCTTAGTTTTTCCATGTAGTTTACTTAGTAGATGTTAGACTGGGCTCGAGTCATACTTATTTCCAAAACTAACGAATCGTGGGTATTTTAATGACAGGCCAAGGGATACTAAGGATATTTCAAAGGACGTACCTTTTCTTAAAAACACTGTAGCCCTTATTTTCTAAACACCACGATTCGCGCTATTTCAAATGCCAAAACTGTATGACTCGTATATATAATGTATATTCTTATATGTTGTGTTTACTATTCATTTTCCGTATATTCTTGCTGTTCGCATCGCATTGCATGTTTAAATGTGTTTTTATTATTATTATGAACCCATACTGTCTGGACACCAGCACTATTACCGATGATGCGTATGTCCATGAACACTTGCTTGCCGGCTCACACACATCATCATCGGTAATTGCCATGTCACGTACACTTTAGAGAATATTACCTTATTGATATCGCTTGTTAGCTGATAGTTCCGATATATCATTACCGGGCTAGTTTAGATATTACATTCTTTACATAAATACCCGTGCATGTATACATATTCAATGTCATGCAATATTATGGGGCTTTATGCCGGTAATTCACTGTTTATTTACTCTTGAGATTAGGATTTTGGATTTCCATGAGATTTATAGATTTGGAGAAACCGCAAGGATTTTATAAACTCATTATCATTTTAAAGATAGAAATTTGCGGTTTTCTCGTGATATGATTTGAGAGGTGTCCACCATGAGTTTTCTCGGCTCTTAAGCAGTATCATACACCTGATTCGAGGAGGAGGAGGAACCGTCTGCGGGTGCATGGTGGACTCGGTGCGGTACCCCGGGGCAAGATGGTCGCAGATGATGGCGTTGAGCCTAGCAGGGGAGCACTACCGACCGGTTATTTGTTACGCGGCGGATATCCGGAGAATACCGACGTTGTCTTGAGATTTGATATTTGGGCCAGTCCGGATTGCCGGAGCCCAGGGGCATGTACGGATTGTCGGATTCCTAGATATTGAGACATTGAGATATTGAGATTTATGATAGGGGCCAGTCCGTATTGCCGGAGCCCGAGATATTGGATATTGGGATATATGTTTTGTGTCGATACTTGACACGGATTCTATGTTGATTTTATTGATGATACCTTGATTTTTATATATAGAAATCTCACTAAATTAAGAAAACAGTTTTCTCATTCAAGATGTATTCTAATTTCATTTGTAATGCATTCATACATCATATATGTGATATGTTGCTACCTGAAGCACTGACACGAGCACTTGGTACTACACTATAGTAGATGTATACCTCGCCATTATTAGATGCTTCAGGCTATAGTATATTGAGGATATATTATTATGGTATGACCTAGGATAGAGTCATACATGCGATTTCTGCTCGGTGATGTTTTCTACTCAGGAGTTTGCAACTCACCCCCGTTGTGCCACAGTTTCTTGCAGGTTTTGCCGTACAGGTTTCCTTGGCGGCTTTGCTGGCAAACTGCTTTCTTCCAGGTGATAACTTTGGTAGGTGGGTTCACTTGTATCGTGACCACCATAGTATTTGTATTTACATTCAGTTGTATCTAGTAATCTCCATCAACCAGACTTGTATATTTGATAAACTTAGAAGACCTGTGTATATTCTTTCGACCTAAGAGTCGCTCGCCTGTATTATTATGGTTTTTCTCTGGTTTTCTTGTGGATATTGCTTTTCTTGATGAGTTTTGATCCTCAACCTTCGGCGTTGTATATTATATTACATTGCGTGGTTGTGTCCGCCAATTGGCAAAGAGCTAGCTCTCGCTTAGGGATGCTTTTATATTATGCATGTTTGTACCCGTTTGGGGCCAGTATTTATAAAGGAAACTCTGCCGAAATTTTTGGAAAGGACTTAATGTTTTTAAAATGCTTACTATGACTTTCAAGGGGATTTATATGTAAACTTTTATGTAGTGGATGCTTAGATATATATATGGAGGACTTTCTTGCTCGACATAATAGTATGCTATCTGGTTGCTCTTTATCTTAACGTGTACACTGATTGTCTCAATGTTACATGTTGATAAAGCTCTTAGGATGAGTACTTGACTACCAGGACTATGATGCAGATCATACTAGTGGGGACAAAGTAGTCGCTAAGTACATCCTTCAAATGTTCCTAGTCGAGGGTGTATCGAGGCAGGGCATCGATATACCGGAGTAGACTAGCGTATAGCTTCTCGACCCATGTAGATGGGCGATGGATGATCCCATATCCATTGGTGGTTGACATCAGAGACAGTATACGGGTGCTCAGTGGGGACTGGGTACACTGGACGGACTCGCCGAGAACTCCCCAATGGTATTATACCTCACGTCAGATGGCAGTTCTCTGGTGACACTGGTACAGGTTATTCTGTAGACCCGAGATCGTCATAGAGTCTTGAGTGATTCCCACTGTGCTTTGATTTTCACCATACCACGTTCAAGAGAATGTGCAAAATGGTGGCTTTTGGGTATAGTCCAGAGTCACATGGAGGCAATGAGCGATAGGAGGGGTTTCGTCTCTCCCGGTATTAGGAGTTGATGTTGCACTGTGCTTGATTGGCTATAACAGGAAGTCCTTGGCCAAGGCTGCTTCAGAGATATACCGGTAAGTGTTATCAGTAGTTCATCGACCCGTTATGAGCCTCATATCGACACGACTTATCGAGTTACTGGGGTCTGACGTTTACCACCCCTAGACGAGATATGCGACATATCAGACGAAGAGACCAGGCTGTACGGTAGTGTTACTGATTGCATTCATAGGAGTGTGAGCAGGCTTGCTTGTTGATCTTCTGATCGCTCAATACCCGGGTTGCCGATACGTTTAGCAGACCGCTTGCGGCTTGTGGGTGTTTGATATGATCATCACCTAGTGCCGGCGTATTGACGAGTCTTTAGAGTCCTATACAGGGGTTTCCTGGCTCAAGCGAAACGGAGTAGGAGCACATATGTGATATGTTCAGGACAGAGATTTATACGATATGAGATACCGTATTCTATTATCGCGATTTGTGACTTCGGTCGGTTATATGAGATATAGCCGGGTTATCGGATCAAGTGTTGATTCGATAAGTTGTTACTTTTGATATTAGTCGGTTATATGTGATATAGCCAGATTATTAAATCAAGAGTTGATTTAATAATCTAATGTATAATTATATATTAGATATATTATATTACATTAACTAGTATTAGCTCACTTAAGATTTCTTTTCTCACTATAATGTGCACATTGTATATATGTGATATATGCAAGTGTACATGTTTGTGTCATGCTTGATGATATATGCAAGATGGGTGTATGAGACTTATACCATTTTAGGGTCAAATTAGGGTTTTATATATTGCTTAAAGAATAACAAAAAAGAGAAGAATTGGTCAATATTGTCAAGCTTTTAAGAAGCTTGTAGAAACATTGACAAAGTCCACTCTTTTGTCATTCCTTAAGATATTACTTAACCCAACCATTAACCTTACAGCTTGGTTAATTCTCTACGTGAGTTAAGCATGAGGACTTAACTCACCCATGATTACATAATTCATTGGGATAAGTTATTCTCATATGATGAGTTTATCTTCTTCATCTTCTTCTTCCCCAAAAAGCTTTCTAGTTTCAAAGGAGGTATGAGAAAAAGTGTGAGAAAATCAATTCTAAAGTGAGCCCACTTCCTACTTCATCATCCTCTACTACTTGCCATTTAGTATAGGGTGTTCTCTTCACCATGTTCTTGACCTAGTGAAGAAATAGCTTGGGTTAGTGTCTCCTCGATGTAGATCATCTTCGGCCTTGAAGACATCGAAGCAAGTGTGTTCGTTTCTTCATGGGAGCCTCTCTAGAGTCCGGAGTTCACAATCGCAGCGAAGGGGACTACTACACGGAGCTATTGAAGTGAAGGACCGGTCTACAAAGGTTGTATTCCTTACTCTTTTTACTTATTGCAAAGTGTTTGCATTTGATTCCGTATATTTCTAGTTTACGATTCACGTTAGGGTTAACTAAAACGACAAAATTTTAATTTGGCATGGACGATGCCTCCCGAAACCTTGCTGCCGTCGTAGGTAACCCTTCACTTAATGGCAAAACGAGACATGAGAAGTGATTTAGGTGAGATTTGATCAAGTTTTGTAAAGGTTTGGTGATGAATGTGTAAGGGTTCAGTTTGAGATAATATGGAATGAGAAATAATTGAGAAAGAGATAGAGTGAGAGAGAATGAGAGTGTGTGAGTGAGTGAGGTGATAATGAGAGAGTGAGGTGAGTGTAGGGTGAACTAAATCCTTATTCTTACTCTTTCCCTCACCTCCATTAATGCATCATTAAAGTCTTCAGGAATCACCTAGCCACCTCTCTCTCTCAATCCAAACAAGGAAAATATCCCTCACAAATATCTAAGGCAAGGTTAAGGCAAGGTTTATTTAACATGGATTAATTAAGGTGTCATGGTCACTTAACGAGATTAACACTAACTAACCATCACTTTAACATGCACAAGTGTGTGCAAGCCATAACAAATAATAATAAATATTTAATTAATTGTTATAAAATGTGAGGAAACCGATTTGGTAAACATTTCCCTAAAAACCCGCATTAACGCTTAATTAACACTAATCACATTCTAAAGTGTTACAATCACCCCCTTAAAGAAATTCGTCCCCGAATTAAAATTCTTACTAAGCGTACCTTCAAAGGGATGAAGGAATTTCTTCCGCTTCTCGTTCTCGGCCTCCCAAATGATCTGCTCACCAGTTAGGCTACGCCAAAGAACCTTCACAGATGGCAAGACCTTTGATCGAAGTTTCTTCACCTGCCGATCCAAAATAACCACCGGCTGCTCGGTGAACGAAAGATCACGCTCTAGCTGAACGGTCTGGTGCTGAATCATGTGAGAAGGATCATGAAGGTATCTACGAAGCATCGACACATGGAACACAGGGTGAACATCCGGAAAACTGGGCGGGAGTTCCAAACGATAAGTAACAGTACCAACTCGCTCAAGGATCTCGAAGGGACCTACAAATCTGGGAATGAGCTTCCCCTTTTTCCCAAATCTCATAACGCCCTTCATCGGAAAAATCCGCAGGAATACATGATCCCCCACTGCGAACTCAAGTCTGCGACGACGACGGTCGGCATAAGAGTTCTGTCTGCACTGGGATGCTCTCATCCTGTCCTGAATCAGCTGGATCTTCTCCGTAGTCTCCTCAACTAGCTGGGGTCCCAAAACCATACTCTCACTGAGTTCGGTCCAACAGACTGGCGATCGACACTTCCTACCGTACAAAGCCTCAAAAGTTGCCATCTGAATAGTCTCCTGAAAGTTGTTGTTGTAGGAGAACTCAATCAACGGCAAGTGACGATCCCAACTGCCACCAAAATCAAGCACGCACGCCCGTAGCATATCCTCTAGAGTCTGTATCGTCCGCTCTAACTGACCATCGGTCTGCGGATGGAAATCGGTGCTAAAACTCAGCCGGGTACCCAAATCTTCCTGGAGCTTCTGCCAAAGATGGCTAGTGAACTGGGTGCCCCTGTCGGATACAATGCATGTGGGAACGCTGTGCAAACGCACAATCTCATCTATATAGAACTGAGCATACTGAGCATAACCGAAAGTGGTCTTTACTGGAAGGAAGTGAGCCGCTTTCATCAACCGGTCAACAATCACCCAAATGGAGTCATACCCCCGACTGGTCCTGGGTAGACCCACAACAAAGTCCATGGAAATCTATTCCCATTTCCACTCAGGAACGGGCAAAGGCTGCAACTCTCCAGCTGGTCTCTACTGCTCAACCTTGACTTGCTGGCAAGTCAGGCACCTCGAAACGAAGTCTGAAACATCGCGTTTCATCCCTCCTCACCAGTAAATGTCTCTCAAATAACGGTACGTATTGGTGGAACCTGGATGAACTCTAAAGGCTGACTGATGTGCCTGCTCTAGGATCTCGCGTCTCACGTAGCACACCCTGGTCTACCCAAGATGTACCGTGATCATCAATATCTGGTACGCACAAGCGAGTCCCATAACGTAGCACACCCTGGTCATCAATCAAGAACTCCGAATATGTACCCCGGCGAACAAGCTCAAGAGTCTTAGACAAACGGGCATCACTGGGCTGCGCCTTACGGATACGATCAAGTAGAAGTGGATGGGAGCGGACATGAGCAAACTTTCTCCTAGTGGAAATGAACTCAAACTGTACTCTACCATCTCACAAGATCTGCCAATCTGCAGAAGACTGTCTCTGAACTGCGCTAAACTGGGACAAGCTACTCCCGGGCCTACGACTCAAAGCATCAGCTACCACATTCGCCTTTCCCGGGTGATAAAGGATCTCACAATCGTAATCCTTAACAAGCTCCGTCCACCGGCGCTGTCTCAGATTCAGATCCCGCTGCTGGAAGATGTACTTCAAACTCTTGTGGTCCGTGAATATCTGACACGACTCCCCGTACAAGTAGTGTCTCTAGATCTTCAGCGCAAAGACCACCGCGGCCATCTTAAGATCATGAGTGGGGTAATTCTGCTCGTTCTTCTTCAGCTGCCTAGAAGCAAAAGCAATCACTCTATCATGCTGCATCAGTACACAACCGAGCCCCACTCGAGACGCATCGCAGTAAACCACAAAACCCCCCGATCCAGAAGGCAAAGTTAGAACTGGTGCGGTCGTCAACCGAGTGTTCAACTGCTGAAAACTCTGCTCGCACGCATCAGTCCAAAGAAAAGGAAACCCCTTCCGGGTCAGTCCGATCAGCGGGGCAGCGATACTCGAGAAATCCTGCACGAATCGGCGGTAATAACCAGCTAAGCCCAAAAAGCCGCGGACCTCTGTCATGGATACAGGTATGGGCCAATGCTTTACAGCCTCGATCTTCCTCGGGTCTACAAGAATACCGTCTCCCGTCACCATATGACCCAGGAAGTCAACTCTATCAAACCAAAACTTGCACTTTGAGAATTTACCATACAGCTGGTGCTCTCTCAATATCTGCAAAGCAATCCTCAAATGCTGCTCATGCTCCTCACAACTCCTAGAGTAGACTAGAATGTCACAATAATAAATTGGTCTACGAACGGCCTGAAAATCCGGTTCATCAGATCCATGAACGCTGCTGGGGCATTGGTTAGTCCGAACGACATCACCAGAAACTCATAATTGTTGGATATAGTGCCCTCAAAGTCAATTATTGGGTCGTAGGTACGTGATTGCAATGATTGAGGGAGGACCTATACCGGTATGACAGTTTTACTCGAGATGATAGTATGCTATCTGGTTTGCCTTTATCAGTCGTTCATAGGTTCAGGTGACTGATCACTATTACACGTTGATAGAGCCCTTAGGATCCTGCTTGACTACCAACAGTATGATGGCGATCATATACGTAAGAGTTGGGTAGTCTATAAGCACATCCTTAAAAGTGGTCCCTAGTCATGGGAGTTTCGAGACAGGGCATCGATACTCCGGAGTAGACTAGTGTATACAGTCAAGAACCCGACGATGGGCGGTAGCCGGTCTCACAAGCCACTGGTGTCAGTTGGATCACCTAAGATGTATACAGGTGCTTATTGGGTTATGAGTACACCAGACAGGACTCGCCGGGAACCTGCTAGTTGGTATTTATACCTAGCGTCAGATAGCAGTTCCCTGGTGACATATGTACATGTTAGTTCATCGACCTGAGGTCGTCATTTGTCTCGTGTGAGTTCCCACTGTGCTTTGATTTCTACCCTACCACGGCTTAAAGGAGTCGTGCAAACAGGTCTTTTTTGGGTACAGTCTCGAGCCACATGGAGGCAAGTGAGCGGATCGGCAGGGGATTCGTCTTTCCCGGTATAGGGGGCGAGATCGCGCTGTGTCTAGGAGAGCCATTACACAAAGCTCTCGGCCGAGGCAGGAGATTTACTGGTAGGTACTCCAGTAGTATCTCAGGGTGTTCTGGGCTACACTCTGACACGACTTATACCGCTATTGGGGGTCTGACGTTACCAGCCCCCTAGGCCCGATATGCGATACTCATAGACGAACGGACCGGACTGTATGTATATTGTCACTGTTAAGCTCAGTAGGGTTCTAGGATGAGTTCGTTCATCGGCTTCTCTTGAGGTCAGTGTTAGTGTATATGCCCTAGAGGCCATTACTGTATCATACTAGTATGTATATTACTTAATGGAAGCTTGGGATATTCACCTTGTATTGACAATCTTGCTCAGAATGGTAGTATGCTACTTGGTTTGTTTCTGCTTTAATGTATGCATGTGTTTCTTTTAGCATATCGCCTTTACACATTAGTGAAGCCCTTAGGATCTTTGCTTGATTACCAGCGTTGTGATGGCAGTCACACTCGTGGGGGCTTGGTAATCTATAAGCACATCCTTATGCAGGTCCCTAGTCGCAGGACTATCGAGACAGGTCATCGATACTCCGGAGTAGACTAGCGTATGCGTTTCTTATCCCAGTTTGGGAGACGGTCTGTCCTACAGCCGTCAGTATGTCGTACTTGAGATAGTATGCGGGTGCTCGTTAGGTTACGAGTACACTGGACAGGACTCGTCGGGAACTGTTGGTTGGTATTATACCTATCGTCAGTTATCAGCTCCCAGGTAACATGAGTACAGCTTAGTCCGCTGACTTGACACTGTCACTTCGCCTCGAGTGTGTTCCCACTGTACTTTGATTACTACCCAACCACGGCTTAAAGAAGTCGTGCAAACAGGTAGTTTTTGGGTGCAGTCCCGAAGCACATGGAGGCAGTGACGGTTAGACAGGATTCGTCTCTCCCGGTATTGGGGGTTGACATCGCGCTGTGTCTAGGAGAGCCATTACACGAGTAGTCCCTGGCCAGGGCAAGCGAGATATACTGGTAGGTTTTCAGTGCTATCTCAGGGTGTTCTGGGCTACACTCCGACACGACTTGTACCGCTATTAGGGGACTGACGTTTACCCCTAGGCCCGCCATGCGATGTATCAGACGAACAGACCGGACTGTATAAGGATTGTCACATTCAGGCTCAGTAGGAGTTCAGATGGGTTTCACCTCGTCAGTCTTCTTGTCGGCATCTACCTGGGGACCGTTACGCACAGCTAGTGCCGCTTGCGGTCTGTGGTTAAACCCACTGCCAGCGTAGTGTCGAGTCTTTAGAGTCCCACACAGAAAGCTATTTGCCTTTAGGCAAAAGAGTAGAGGTCGCATGGTTTTGCGACAGGTCGCATGGTTTTGCGACAGGGTTCAGTCACATCCATGCACTTGTGCACGTTCAGTGTCCGGACAGTTAACACTAGCGGGCTTTGGTTTAAACCAGATCCTAGTGTACGTTTTGGGATTAGTTTTATCTCGTTTGTATTCGTGTTCCTCGGAACGCGGATGCGAGTGTGTATGCACAGTTGACAGAGAGACAGAGGTAGAGGATTCTCGTTGGGGTTGTTGACTGTTCACTGTTCACTGTTGACCATTGACTTTTGCTAAACCCTAATGAGAATAAGAAATATGATTAATGATAATATTAATTAAGTATTATTGTGTCATGGTTGAGATGAGGGGTTGACTTTGTTGACTTGTTGACTTTGTTGACCGGTTGACTAGGTTGGACTAGTGGACCATCATCATTACAATGGCTATCATTTCATAGCAAAGACTTTTGCTTGCTTGTTTGTTTTTGCAAAATGAGTGCATGAAATGATATGGCCATTTGACTTGAACCATCACATAATACTCAGTTACTATTATGAGTAATCATGGTTTTGGATTACGAGAGCTTGGATGGTAAAAGAGTTACTCATTCTCTCATTTCATTTCTCTCTCTTGCTTGAGCTCTCCCTCTTGCTCTTCCTCTTGCTCTCTCTCTAGCTCAATACAACACCCTCTCATGAGTTGAGAAACATTGCCTTAGAGATAAAAGAAAACCCAAATAACTTTTCTACTCATCTTAGTTCACAAGGGTTAGCAAACATAGTGTTCTTGTTTCTTCAAGTTCGAAGAAGAAGTCAAAGGTAGAAGCTTTCAGGTGGATCCATCTTCGGCGCAAGGAGACGACGAGGTGAGGCCGATCCGTACACCGAAAAGAGTTGAAGACGAAGGAGTTCAAGAAAGGTATAACCCCCTAACCGAGTAGGTAAAACTCTTGTTAGGTTTGTTAGTTAGTTGTTTAACAAAGATCCGTATTTTTGAGTCCATGTTACCACCCTCTTGAAAATCGTTTTTCACCACTTCCGCAACCCCGTAAGTTCCGGGGAAGGGTAGCATGGACTTACAGTGGTATCAGAGCCAGGTTAAACACTATCTAACAAGTTAGCAAAGTAAATAGAAATTCGATCGGAGAAAAAGTCGCGAAAAATCCCCGAAAAATCAAGTTTCTGTCGATTCTGTATTCTGTTCAAAAATTAATAAATCATGCACCAAAAATTGACTCAGGCTTTTTATGAAACACCCAAGAAATTTGGTCCACTGACTCGGTCAACGCGCCGCGGAACCGCGGCCGAGTTGACTCAGCCGTGGTGCAAATTTCCTGCAGAGTGTTTCTGGGGTTGTTTTGGGATTTTTAAAATATGATTTTTCTGCCCAGATTTTACAGAAAGAAAAATTTGTGTTTGGGGCCTAAAAATCCGTATTTTGATCGAACTTCTAAAGACTAAAGCTAACGGGTTTATATCTGTGATGTGATATATGTATTGAACGTCCGCTAATCGCTATACGTCGATTAGTGGGGGTTATACATATCAGTGATCTGTAATGTTGATGGTATGTGTATATGAATTTATTGGATTGTCGTGGGTGAATAGCCGGGGGGTTGTGAGATGAGAGTTTTCTTTTCTTTCAATTCATGTAAATTTGTAAATTGATGTAATATTATTTATATGGCCGCACAACCGGGTCGGGGTTGTAGCCATCATTGTATAATTTCTTTTTACTATTTTTGCTCCTAGGATAGACCCATGGTGGGGTGCACAAACTACCGGGTATCTCGAAGTGCCGAGTGGCCTACTCACGTCGTTGAAGGAGGTTCTCCGCTTCGGATATTTGGCTGGTAGTTTGCTGCACCCGTAGGGGTCTTGGGTGGGGTATTGGCTATTCACCGCGACCGTGTAATCCGCTTTTCGTTACAGGCTCATACGAATTGCAGATTCCTAGTATATCCAATGTGTTCATCTGTGATCTGAAACGGCTATCATTGCAATATATCTATATATGATATTATTTAGGCGTTGCTTATGTTTTGCATCCGCGCTAGTCCAGCCCCCGCTCTGTCGTTAGTTAAGTAACCTAACGGGTAATGACGGGGCCCCGTGGCGAATGCGGATGGCATAAGCGTATGTCATATTTTGGTTGTTTTCTGCAATGGTAGGATTAAATGATGGGACGCATTGGAATTAATGCAAGAAAAAATAAACCAAGTAAAAGTCGTTGGAACACTTTGAAAACCACTCGGTTCTTTTCAAAACCAAACTTTTAAATGCGGAGCATGAACCACTCCTTCTTGAAAGCTATCTCGTTCCATCGATTATATCAAGTTCACTACGTTCACGGTTTCGCTAAACCATTCGTGGCCCTCCATAGTTTCACATGAATGGTCAATAAGTATTCAAGCTATGTATGTTGGCCAAAGTCAAGTCATAGTGATAGCTATTGGGTATTCATGTGCAGCATAGATAGATGTGTTGGTTTGGGGCAGTCGTTCTACTATTTTGGCCAAAGTCAAGGGTATGTGCGGGTGGGCTCAAATTAACCTGGAGAATGACGGGTAGAACTTGACATGTGACTTATGATATTCTGGCCAAAGTCAAGGTCATAAGAGCATGGAGCAAAAATCCATATCGGGAGTTTCAAAAGAACTGATACTTGCTAGTGTTGCATACCATTTGGAGTGTGATGATTCTGGTAGGATTCCTTCAGTTTTGTCACGCGATGATATTTGGATCCCGATCCTACTGTGAGTAAATGCTACTCCTCGGGAAATTTCTCACTTAACGATCAATGCTATAAACCTAGTAGGTGTCTAGAAAGGTGTTAGCGGGGCTACGCCCCCACGGAAAAGAGGTTCTTAAATTAAGGAACTTCGCGAAAGCGTTGGAAAACCACCCTCGAAGTACCGACACTAGCCTGGCTGAACGGTTAAGTAAGTATTGTACGGTGAGATTGATCCTGACTAATTCTTCCTTTATGGTTTGAGATGGGATTCGAGAAACAGTGGGAGCCATCCTGTTTAGACAAAATAAAAACCACTCTAAACTTGCAAGAGCATCATGCTGAGTGTTTCTTCTCTCTCTCCTAATTGCAGCGACCAATCAACATTACCGGACTTAAGTTACTACTAGATAAAAATATACTGACAGGGCCAAACTACAAAGATTGTCTCAGGAATGTCAAAATGGCAATCACTTATGACAAGTTGGTGTAGCTTCTTACCACCAAAGCTCCCCTTGTCCCAGGTCCCAAAACCAGCGTCGCGGATAGGGAAATACGAAAGACCTGGGAAATCGATTGCGCGAAGGCCAAGTGCCTCGTGCTTGCCTCTATGGACAATGTGTTAGTGTATATGCCCTAGAGGCCATTACTGTATCATACTAGTTTGTATATTACTTAATGGAAGCTTGGGATATTCACCTTGTATAAACAATCTTGCTCAATATAGTAGTATGCTACTTGGTTTGTTTCTACTTCAATGTGTACTTGTGTTTATTTTAGTATATCACCTATACACATTAGTGGAGCCCTTAGGATCTTTGCTTGATTACCAGCGTTGTGATGGCAGTCACACTAGTAGGGGCTGGGTAATCTATAAGCACATCCTTATACAGGTCCCTAGTCGCAGGACTATCGAGACAGGGCATCGATACTCCGGAGTAAACTAGCGTATGCGCTTCTCATCCCAGTGTGGGAGATGGTCTGTCCCACAGCCATCAGTACGTCGTACTGGAGATAGTATACGGGTGCTCGTTGGGTTACGAGTACACTGGAGAGGACTCGTCGGGAACTGACAGGTTGGTATTATACCTATCGTCAGTTATCAGTTCCCAGGTGACATGAGTACAGCTTAGTCCGCTGACTTGACACTGTCACTTCGCCTCAAGTGTGTTCCCACTGTACTTTGATTACTACCCTACCACGGCTCAAAGGAGTAAGTGCACGGCGGCGCCCCGGCCGTCAATCCGACGGCCAAATGCGGAAGCGGTGATAAACTTAAATTTTTACATGAACTGGCAAACCGCCGCGCACTAATACCCGGATCGAACCACTAACTAGTCCTAGCTATCAACAAGAAAGGGAAGAGAAATATACCGACAGATCCGTGTCCTCCGGTCTTCTCGTCGTCGTTCCAATCTCCTGCGGAATGTCCCATCTCCTCCTCGTCGCCGGAAGTGCACCACATCGCCTACTTCTTTTACGGGCTCCCACCTCAATGCCGAGGCAACTCGGGCACGAAGCTGGCTAGTCGACGTGCCCAAGATTTGCTGTAGAATATAATGTGGATTACATGTCTCATTTGGGATTATGGAGTTGCCTTTTTGTGGAGGAATTGAAGTGAACTTTTGGAGAGGGAGTTGTAGGGATTTCTCAAAGCTCAAGATACAAAAATCCCACACACAAAAGAAATGAATCCCCTTCCATTCTCTAGGAATGGCCGCCCCCCCTCCATTTGGTGTGATTGGAGAGAGAGAGAGTAAGGTCAAGAGGGTGGGTGGAATGCAATGATGCAAACAAGTGATGATGAAAGAAAAACAAATGATCACAAGAAAACCCTCACTCCAACACCACCATCACCAACAACCATGATGACTTTAAAAGTCAAGCCATCATGAGGAAGTCAAGAAGTCATGGTCAAGGGATGGGGCTATAATCATGATGCAACAACAATGCAAAGACCCCCTCCACAACCACTTATTTGCAACAATGCAAATAAGCCCTCCTCCACCAATCTTCGGCCAATGAACGGAACAATGGAAATCGGCCGAAACGGAAAACAAACTGGCAACTCCAGAAAACTGGTCCCGTAATAAATTACAGGAAAACCCCGATACTGTGCATACATACCCGCTTTTGTATTTCGACCGAAATACAAAAGCAATGAGACAAAATCTACACTGTACTGTACTAGGATCCGGCTTATACCAAAACCGGCTAGTAGTATCCGTTCGATCCTGATCCGTGCAATACCGCACGTATCTGATCGAACCCTGCCATATATCCATACGGCCTATAGTACAAACTGTCCAATCCTGATCCATGCAATACCGCACGTATCTGATCGGACCTTGCCATATCTCCATACGGCCTCTACAACCTTTTGCCCGAATGCTGAGTAACTGAATGTGGGGGACTCTAAAGACTCGTCAACACCTTGGTTGTGGATTTAACCACTAGCACGTCAGAGGTATAAGCCAATACGTAACGGGCTACCAGGTATTGACTAAAAGGGACGTCTGTGAGCGAACTCAGCCTGACAACCCTACTGAGCCTGTTAGTGACAATATCCGTACAGTCCGGTCCGTTCGTCTATGAGTATCGCATGGCGGGCCTAGGGGGTTGGTAAAAGTCAGACCCCCAAAAGCGGTATAAGTCGTGTCGGAGTGTAGCCCAGAACACCCTGAGATACTACTGGAATACCTACCAGTAAATCTCCTTGCCTCGGCCGAGGGCTTAGTGTAATGGCTCTCCTAGACACAGCACGACCTCATCCCCAATACCGGGAGAGACGAACCCCTGAAGATGCGCTCACTGCCTCCATGTGGCTCGGGACTGTACCCAACTAAAACCTGTTTGCACGACTCCTTTGAGCCGTGGTAGGGTAGTAATCAAAGTACAGTGGGAACTCACACGAGACAAATGACGATCCCCAGGTCGATGAACTAACCTGCACACATGTCACCAGGGAACTGCCATCTGACGTCTGGTATATGACCAACTAGCATGTTCCCGGCGAGTCCTGTCCGGTGTACTCATAACCTAATGAGCACCTGTATACATCTTAGGTGATCCAACTGACACCAGTGGCTTGTTAGACCGGCCACCGGCCCTCGTCGGGGTCTCGACTGTATACACTAGTCTACTCTGGAGTATCGATGCCCTGTCTTGAAACTCACACGACTAGGGACCATTTAAGGATATGCTTATAGACCCCAGCTCCCACTTATATGATCGCCCTCATACTGCTGGTGGTCAAGCAAGAATCCTAGGGGCTCTATCAACGTGTAATAGCGACTTGTCAGGTCACCTAAAGCAGTACACGATGATAAAGGCAAACCAGATAGCATACTATCATCTCGAGTAAGACTGTCCTACCGGGATAGGTCCTCCATCAATCATTGCAATCACGTACCTGTGACCTAATAATTGACTCTGAGGGCACTATCTCCAACAATCCCCCACTTGCACTCAAGGCTAATTATTGCGATGTCGCATACTCACAGCCCGTGTGATACCGAACACCCAACTCCTTTACTAGTCAGTCTCACAAAGCTCGTTTGCGAAACTATTGCGTTCGAGGAATAGCCTAAGTGAGTGGATCCGCTTTGTTGTTTCTTTCTATGTCTCTCTATATCTCAAGTTCGCGGAGAAAACCATCTCCCGAAATGAGCAATACCTGTCTTAGAATGTGTCTGGATGTCTGATGGGACATAGCTCATAAATGAACTCCAAATCCAAACTTATTAGACTGTATCGTCAACTGAACTTAATCAGTATCCTGCGCCATGCCTCCCTCAGTATTGCCTTGGACCACCTGTCCAAAATACTGCCCCTCGTCAGAAGGAAAAACTATAACTCTGACAACCTCCTTGTCGTCCATGTCACTTTGGAAGCCTGGAATGATAACTGTCTCCTGCATGAGGCTATCGTTATCATATCCCTAGAACATCCACTTATGTTCTAAAACTGCTTCCGACTGTTTCTCCAGGATTGGATCAATTGTCAACTTATTGCATCTAGCGCAAGAACAACATCTGGTGTGGTACTTGACATCTCATGATTGACTCAATTGCCTGAGCATGTGATCTGCCAATCATGCACGTCCCTCTCTATAAGACACCTTTGGAGAGGGTGACTCCATCTACTGCAGGTACACTACCGTGCCAGGAGTCGTCCATTCTAGATACTCTTAGAATGCTGTCTAAGTACCCTTAATTGGGAAACCACCCAAATCTAGATCTAAAACCATAGATCCAGTAACCAGTATGTCAGATATAAAATCCAAGTCCTTGGTGGAGAAACTACTGTGTGACGACCAAAGTATAACCAGCGAGTTTTACGAGCGAAACGTCGTAAGACGATTGTAGTGTAAGAATATCACTTCCTACTCTGTGTATGTCATCCAAATACCATGACATCACACCCTACTACCTTTTCAACAGATCCATCCCCTATTCTGATGAAGTCAAACCTATGACTATCAGATCAGAAATTGATGATCTATCACCGCTATATCTGCTTTAGTCTATAAATAGACATAAGCTACCTGTCCACCAATGCTTCCGCTGCTCCCACTGACTACGACAACCCTCTGGCAGAGTCATATACACGTACACTTCTAAAACTGGTTTAGAACGACGCTATACTCATCCTCCCGCCGGGTCTCGCAGCCTGGAACAACAGCAATGGTAATTGTGGGTAAACAAGAACTTCCCTGTCACCGTCCTTGAAGCTACCGTAGTACCTCTCGGGTGCCTGAAGTTACCCACCTCATCTGCGGAGTGGCCAATGGAATGTCAATCCAGATTGAATCTTTAGGTTCCTTATCAAATCTTCAGTAATCGTTTGTAGTTCTGGAATCACTTCCAGTTCTACCATACTCCCACTACTGTTTTCTGAAAAAATCCATTTTTAATAAAACTATGGCGAGTCTAGAACAATATTTCTATTGATCTGCCAGATGGTAGAAAATCAACCCTCGTCATAGCCTGGGTCAACCCACAAACAGCCATTACAGAAACGTGCCTTGAGTAATCCAGAGTCTGGTTTTAATCATAAGCCGGACAACTCCCCGTACTTTAACAACGTTAATATATGAACTGTACTATATCCAATATAGAACCAGAGGCACTGATTTAATTGAACCATATTCAAATCATGCAGCTATCTCCAATGCATGTCTACTAAATGGAAAGAGGCCGATCAGCGTTACACAACTTAGGAGCATTTCCAATTATGAGTAACCTGAAAGAGAAGCAAGTTCTCTTTATCATTACTATCAACTGAATACCATACGTAAGTATCTACATCTTCGATCTCTTTGAAGAATCCCGATACTTGCTATACCTGGTTCTCTACTCTATTCAAATACCCATAACTTCTCAAAATTCGGACCCTGTGTTTCCACGAAACACATGTCTAAAAACTAGAGAAGTCATAAGTAAACCGAATATAGTACGAGGACCAACCCCGCTGTCCTGATGGACCCTGGACAACATACAATACTCTGTATAAGTCCCTTGAGTCTGATAACTCATTCACTGTGTGTCGTAGGTTGAAAACTGTACTTATGGTTAAGAAGAATTACACCGCTGTTTAATGCTCCTTACCTAACCATCCACTGATATAGGTAAATGTCATAGACATAATTTCATAAAGGTATATCTCACTCTATGAAAATAGACGTACAGATATATCAATTTGAAATTGGTGCATAACTGCGGATATTCAAAACCAAATATTTGCCGACTAGCAAACAGCCCAGGTGATTTCCTCAAATATCACCGATTACAACGAATCCCGATATAATGAGGATGATCACCCAATTCCCAATTACTTACTCCCACTCATCATCTGTAAAACCATACAGATGTGAGAATCGTACCTGGTAAATACATACCCTGGAGTAAGTATCTAATCGGGAAATCAGTTTTCCTTTAACAGTACACAGTGAGACTGAAACATTGAAATGTTTCGTAGGGGTATTCTGGTATTCCTAGTAATGCCTCTTCCATTATCCAGATTCACAAGTGTAACCGTGTAATTCCTTGCCACCTCTCCAAATCCCTTCATATGTCTTTAGTCATTACCTTCTGCATACCCCTTTAGGCCAAATGGTTTTCTTCCTTCCCTACCGTTCGGCACCAGCCTATGGTTTGGAAGAAGACTATCCAATAAGCATAATGGGTGTACTGTCCCAATCCTAGGAACACTCGCAATGCGAGAGAAGGTGAAGATAAAAGACACCTGAATAAATCTTATTCGTATTTCTCCTGAACCAGAATCCATCCCCGAACTGGAACAAGTTCCTTTCGAGTTCGTATATAACCATACGATGGAGTATCCAATAAACTGTGGATCTTCGTAGTGATACGGAGTGTCCTGGAGAAATACAAAGGTGATTTAGGATTGGCAAAGGAATACTTGGTTTGGTCGTGAATATCTGTTGCAATTTACTTTGCCCTCTTACTAATCCCTTTCTTTGTCTTAACTTAGTACCTTCTGTACACCATCGTTATGCTAATTGGTTTTCTTCATTCCCCACCGGTCGGCACCAGCCTAAGGTTTGGAAGAAGACTATCCAATTTGCGTAATAGGTGTACTGTCTCCTAAACCAAGGAGTACTCGCAACCTGAGAGAAGGTAAAAGGAAAAGACAACTGAATAATTCTATCCGTTTCCTCCAGAACCTGAAACCATCCTCGAATAAATTCTTTCGAGTTCGTATCTAACCATACGATGGTTTTGTCCAATGGAAGTGGACGTTCGTAGCAATACGGGGTGTCCTGGAGAAAAGGGTAAAAGTAGGAGTGGCAATGAGGTTTGCAACTCTGACAATCCAAAAGCCAGTGTTAAGAAGGTTCGGTCAACTTGGTCACTGAGTCAAATTCTTAGGGTCGGGTCAATGGTCACTGCCAAAGAGAGAGAGAAAAGAAACACTCAGCGTGCACTCTAACCTAGATCAGAATGGTTACCAATTTATCTAATCTGGAAACCTCCCACTGTACCGTCAAATTCTCCTCCAAACCTGAAAGAAGAATTAGTCGGGATCACCCGAGGAGTATACCAACTCATCAGTGGGAATCGGGATCCAACTATCATCGCATGATAACGTGACGGAATCCACTCACGCTATCACACTCCAGAAGGTATGCGCATATCTGGCAAGTTTCAGTACTTTTGAAACTCCCGATGTGATTTCTGCCCTATGCTCTTATGACCTTGGCGAAGGTCAACAAATCATAAGTCACATGTCAAGTTCTACCCGTCATTTTCAAGGTTAATTTGAATCCACCCGTACAAGACCTTGACGAAGGTCAACAAGGCTATACGACTGTCCCAAACCAACGCATCTATCTATGCTGCAGAAAGGCAACAAGCAGCTACCATACACTATGCCTTGACGAAGGTCAACAAACATAGCATGAATACTACTTGCTACCCGTCTGAAACGAAGGAGGGCTACGAATGGTTTCTGGCGAAAACCTTTAACGTAAAGAACTTGATATCGTTGAAGGAACTGATAGCTTTTTGAAAATATAGTGACGAAAACCGTTGCTAAAGAGGTCACTCCCGGTGAAGGGATCTCGGCTCTTTCCCAGTAGAATGGGGTGCAGGATATTCCAAATGAATACCGCGATGCAAAGCAAAAGTAATCGGCTATAGTGAAGTTAATGCCCTGACGCAAACTTTTTGTTCAAGGGGTCACTCCCGGTGAAGGGATCTCGGCCCTTGCCTCGTCGACTGAGGAGCAGGATATTCCAACTGAATATCACGATGCAAAACAAAAGTGAACGTCCTTGCAATAACAGCTTTTTGAAAAAGTGTTCCAACAACATCAGATTAGGTTTGTTTTTAACTTGCACTGATCCGAATCAATGCAGTCCCATCAATTGATCACACCAAAAAGAACGAAAATATACTGTTGTACGTATATGCCATCCGCATTCGCCACTGGGTCCCGTCATTACCCGTTAGGTTAGCTAACTAACGACAGAGCGGGGACTGGACTAGCGCGGATGCAAAACATATACAACATCTACTAATATATATACCAATATATTATATTTCGCTCAAGGCGTGAAAGAAATGCAACATCACAGAAAATGTACAGCATCACAGAAAACAATACAGATATCTGGGAACCCCGGGTTTCACAGAGCCACTACTGAAACCCGACGTTCCCCTGGTCGTGTGGATAGCCTGCGCAATGAAATCCTAGACCCATACGGGCGCGGCAAGTTACCCGCCAAAACCTGAAGCGAGGCAGCCCCCTTCAGCAACGTGAATGGACCACCCAGCACTTCACGGAATCCGGCAACTTGGGCACCCCTCCTGGGTCAACCTGTACCCCCTACGAGTGCGGCGAATAGCCCGCCAATTCTCGAGTGAAGCCCCCTCCGTATCAATGCCATGAGATGCGGGCTTGTTGCCTTCCAGAACCCGGCTATCCGTGCACCCCTCCGCGGGGTAATCCTAGTACAGAAAGTAAAATATACATACAACGGGTACATCGACCGCAAGCAGGTCGTGCCCCAAAATAATAATACAATCAGGCAGTGACGGCAGTCCACATGTCGGACGCTCGCCCCGCAATATCAAAGGTACATAATACAACCACAACTGTACTAGCATTGCATCCAGGCTATCCCCCACGACCAATCCGCAACATCACAGCAAAAACAGAACATCAACGTGAAAGTCACGTTCGCAAATCCGTCTAACCGGGTTATAGCAGTTAGACCGGATTTACCGATCAAGTGACATTCACGGTCGCAGATATAATGTAAATACTGTGAAATAATGTGTTTAAAATATCCGATCGATCAAAATTTAACAAGTGGGCTCCCAAGCTATACTGTAGCAGTCACAGAAATTATGGGCCCAAATTTAACATTCCAAAACCCCTAAAATCACCCCAGAAGCCCACTGTAAAAACCCGACCCACTGAATCTTCCATACTGCGGCGGAACCGCGGCAACAAGTAGGGATTTGCCACGGTTCCGCTCTCCCCTGAAGAGATCAGTGTCTCGAATTTCAACAATAGTCTTAGAATTTCCAGCACAGTACTTTTATACAACCTGAAAAAATTTTCGAGACCAAAAATTTTCGACAGAAACTGATGCTATCAAAATACGGGTTTTGGAACGTTTGATCGATCGGAACTGACAAACACATTAAACCAAGCTAGACTAAGTTAATGGCGAGGCTCTGATACCACTGTAAGTGCACGGCGGCGCCCCGGCCGTCAATCCGACGGCCAAATACGGAAGCGGTGATAAACTTTAATTTTTACATGAACTGGCAAACCGCCGCGCACTAATACCCGGATCGAACCACTAACTAGTCCTAGCTATCAACAAGAAAGAGAAGAGAGATATACCGACAGATCCGAGTCCTCCGGTCTTCTCGTCGTCGTCCCAATCTCCTGCGGAATGTCCCGTCTCGTCCTCGTCGCCGGAAGTGCACCACATCGCCTACTTCTTTTACGGGCTCCCACCTCAATGCCGAGACAACTCGGGCATGAAGCTGGCAAGTCGACATGCCCAAGATTTGCTGTAGAATATAATAAGGATTACATGTCTCATTTGGGATTATGGAGTTGCCTTTTTGTGGAGGAATTGAAGTGAACTTTTGGAGAGGGAGTTGTAGGGATTTCTCAAAGCTCAAGATACAAAAATCCCACACACAAAAGAAATGAATCCCCTTCCATTCTCTAGGAATGGCCGGCCCTCCCCCATTTGGTGTGATTGGAGAGAGAGAGAGTAAGGTCAAGAGGGTGGGTGGAATGCAATGATGCAAACAAGTGATGATGAAAGAAAAACAAATGATCACAAGAAAACCCTCACTCCAACACCACCATCACCAACAACCATGATGACTTTAAAAGTCAAGCCATCATGAGGAAGTCAAGAAGTCATGGTCAAGGGATGGGGCTATAATCATGATGCAACAACAATGCAAAGACCCCCTCCACAACCACTTATTTGCAACAATGCAAATAAGCCATCCTCCACCAATCTTCGGCCAATGAACGGATCAATGGAAATCGGCCGAAACGGAAAACAAACTGGCAACTCCAGAAAACTGGTCCCGTAATAAATTACAGGAAAACCCCGATACTGTGCATACACACCCGCTTTTGTATTTCGACCGAAATACAAATGCAATGAGACAAAATCTACACTGTACTATACTAGGATCCGGCTTATACCAAAACCGGCTAGTAGTATCCGTTCGATCCTGATCCGTACAATACCGCACGTATCTGATCGAGACCTGCCATATATCCATACGGCCTATAGTACAAACTGTCCAATCCTGATCCATGCAATACCGCATGTATCTGATCGGACCTTGCCATATCTCCATACGGCCTCTACAACCTTTCGCCCGAAAGCCGAGTAACTGAATGTGGGGGACTCTAAAGACTCGTCAACACCTTGTTTGTGGATTTAACCACTAGCATGTCAGAGGTATAAGCCAATACGTAACGGGCTACCAGGTATTGACTAAAAGGGACGTCTGTGAGCGAACACAGCCTGACAACCCTACTGAGCCTGTCAGTGACAATATCCGTACAGTCCGGTCCGTTCGTCTATGAGTATCGCATGGCGGGCCAAGGGGGTTGGTAAAACTCAGACCCCCAAAAGCGGTACAAGTCGTGTCGGAGTGTAGCCCAGAACACCCTGAGATACTACTGGAATACCTACCGGTAAATCTCCTTGCCTCGGCCGAGGGCTTCGTGTAATGGCTCTCCTAGACACAGCACGACCTCACCCCCAATACCAGGAGAGACGAACCCCTGAAGATGCGCTCACTTCCTCCATGTGGCTCGGGACTGTACCCAACTAAAACCTGTTTGCACGACTCCTTTGAGCCGTGGTAGGGTAGTAATCAAAGTACAGTGGGAACTCACACGAGACAAATGACGATCCCCAGGTCGATGAATTAACCTGCACACATGTCACCAGGGAACTGCCATCTGACGTCTGGTATATGACCAACTAGTATGTTCCCGGCGAGTCCTGTCCGGTGTACTCATAACCCAATGAGCACCTGTATACATCTTAGGTGATCCAACTGACACCAGTGGCTTGTGAGACCGGCCACCGCCCTTCGTCGGGGTCTCGACTGTATACACTAGTCTACTCTGGATTATCGATGCCCTGTCTCGACACTCACACGACTAGGGACCATTTAAGGATATGCTTATAGACCCCAGCTCCCACTTATATTATCGTCCTCATACTGCTGGTGGTCAAGCAAGAATCCTAGGGGCTCTATCAACGTGTAATAGCGACTTGTCAGGTCTCCTAAAGCAGTACACGATGATAAAGGCAAACCAGATAGCATACTATCATCTCGAGTAAGACTGTCCTACCGGGATAGGTCCTCCATCAATCATTGCAATCACATACCTATGACCTAATAATTGACTCTGAGGGCACTATCTCCAACAAAAGGAGTCATGCAAACAGGTAGTAGTTGGGTACAGTCCCGAAGCACTTGGAGGCAGTGACGGTTAGACAGGATTCGTCTCTCCCGGTATTGGGGGTTGACATCGCGCTGTGTCTAGGAGAGCCATTACACGAGTAGTCCCTGGCCAGGGCAATCGAGATATACTGGTAGGTTTCCAGTGTTATCTCAGGATGTTTTGGGCTTCACTCCGACACGACTTGTACCGCTATTAGGGGACTGACGTTTACCGCCCCCTGGGCCCGCCATGCGATGTATCAGACGAACAGACCAGACTGTACGGAGATTGTCACACTCATACTCAGTAGGAGTTCAGAAGGGGTTCACCTCGTCAGTCTTCTTATCGACATCTACCTGGGGACCGTTACGTACAGCTAGTGCCGCATGCGGTCTGTGGTTAAACCCACTGCCAGCGTAGTGTCAAGTCTTTAGAGTTCCACACAGAGGGCTATTCGCCATTGGGCAAAACAGAGTAGAGGTCGCATGGTTTTGCGACAGGGTTCGTTCTCATCCGCGCACTTGTGCACGTTTGGAGTCCGGACGGATATTACTAGTAGGCTCTGGTTTGAGCCAGATACTGGTATACGTTTTAGGGTTGATTTTATCTCATGGTATTCATGTTCCTCGGAACAAGAATGCGGGTGTGTATGCACAGTTGATTGAGGCGGAGGAAGAGGATTTTCATTAGGGTTTCGGAACGGGTGCGTATGCACAGTTGACAGTCGTCTTTTTCCAAACCCTAATGGAATTATGATATATCAATTAATTATATTAATTAAATGAAATTGTGTCATGGTTGGGTTTTGTTGACTTGTTGACCATGGTTGACTTGTTGACCATGGTTGAAGGTTTGACCATCATCATTACTTTGCAAAGATGCTCTTTGATTCTAGCAAAATTCATTTAAAGAATGTAATGATAATGGTCATTCCAAACCATCCATCAACTATTTCATTTTCTTATTATTGTTAATTGATAATTCTTTTCTTTTTGTGATATGGTTGTAGAATGAGAAAAAGAGCTCATTCTATCATAACACTTCTCTCTCCTCACTTGTTCTTCTTCCTCCTCTAGTTCAAGGAGAATCCTTCTCATGAGTTGAGAATTCCTCTCCTTGAGATAAAAACACCCCAAAGACACTCTCTACTCACTCTAGGGTTAATGGTTTAGCAAGCCGAAGATTCTAGTTCTCTCAAAGTTCGAGAAAGAGCCCGAAGGTTGAACCCTCAGGTGGATCCATCTTTGACGGAAGAAGGCAACGAGGAAAGCACCATCAACCCCTACAAATGTTTCAAGAAGAAGGAGTTCAAGTTAGGTATAACTTCTTTTCAGAGTAGCTAACTCCCTTTAGCATGATAGCTAGTTTTAGTTTAGAAAAGATCCCGACTTTGTTAGTCCATGTTGCCTCATGCGCTAAAAATTTGATTTTTATACCGTTTCCGCCTCCCCGCAAGAACCGGGGGTCGCAACGTAGACTTACAGTGGTATCAAATCCTAACTAAACTTAAACTAGCTTTGTAGTAAAGTGTATGGAAGTTCGATCGAGAAAAATCCCAAAACCGGAAAATCAAAAACCCTAAGTTTCTGTTGAATGTTTTTGTGCTCTAAAAGTAAAATGTTTTACTCCTAAAATCGGCTTAGGGTTTTGTGAAAACACCCACGAAATACGATCGCATGATTCCTTCAAACCGCCGCGGTTCCGCGGCAATGGGTGGCTTAGGCCGCGGAACTGCCGCTGTTTTGTCTCATCTTGTGATCATGTTTTGTGCAGTGTTCTTCTGGTAGGGTTTTGGTATTTTTCAGATATGTTATTTGTGCCTAGATTTTCCAGAAAAGAAATTTGTTTTTGGGGGCCTATAAATCCGTATTTTTATCGAACTTCACTGCATTTTGACTACAATGGTTATATCTGTGATGTTTGCATGTATTGAACGTCGACTAATCGCTATATGTCGATTAGTCGGGGTTATACACATCTGTGATCTGTGTTTGTTGATGGTATGTGTATATGAATGCGTTGGACTGTCGCGGGTGAATAGCCGGGGTGGATGTGAGATGAGCTTTTGTTTTTCTTTCATTCATTTGTAATTTGTAAATTGATGTAATATTATTTTTTGTATGGCCGCTCAACCGGTTCGGGGTTGTAGCCGTCATTGTATAATTCTTTTTACTGTTTTTGCTCCTAGGTTAGACCCATGGAGGGGGTGCACAAACTACCGGGTATCTCGAAGTGCCGAGTGGCCTACTCACGGTGGTGTGGGAGGTTGCTTCGCTTCGAATACTTGGCGGGTAGTTTGCCGCACCCGTAGGGGTCTTGGGTGGGATTTTGGCTATTCACCGCGACCGTGTAATCCACTTTTCGTTGCAGGCTCGAACGGATTGCGGATTCCTAGTATATCCAATGTATTCATCTGTGATCTGTAATGTCTATCATTGCTTTACATTTATAACTATTTAGGCGTTGCTTATGTTTTACAGCCGCGCTAGCCCAGCCCTCGCTCTGTCGTTAGTTAAGTAACCTAACGGGTGATGACGGGGCCCCGTGGCGAATGCGAATGGCATAAGCGTACGTCATATTTTGGTTGTTTTCTACAATGGTAGGATTAAATGATGGGACGCATTAAAAGAACTAATGCAAGAATATCACGCATTAAAAGAACTAATGCAAGATAATAAACCAAGCAAAAGTCGTTGGAACACTTTCGAAAAACCACTCGGTTCTTTTCAAAACTAACTTTTAAATGCGGAGCTTGAGCCACTTCTTTTAAAAGCTATCTCATTCCATCGATTATATCAAGTTCACTACATTCACGGTTTCGCCAAAACCATTCGTAGCCCTCCGTCGTTTCGTATGAATATTCAATAGTATTCAAGCTATGTTTGTTGACCTTCGTCAAGGCATAGAGATTGGTAGCTGTTGGGTGTTCATATGTAGCATAGATAGATGTGTTGGTTTGGGACAGTCGTATTGCCTTGTTGACCTTCGTCAAGGGTATATACGGGTAGGTTCAAATTAACCTGGAAAATGGCGGGCAGAACTTGACATGTGACTTATGATTTGTTGACCTTCGTCAAGGTCATAAGAGCATGGGGCAAAAATCCACATCGGGAGTTTCATAAGTATTGAAACTTGCTAGATTTACATACCATTTGGAGTGTGGTGATTCTGGTAGGATTCCTTCAGTTTCGTCACGCGATGATATTCGGATCCCGATCCTACTATGAGTATATGCTACTCCTCGGGAAATTTCTCACTAAACGATCAATGCTATAAACCTAGTAGGTACCTAGAAAGGTGTTAGCGGGGCTACGCCCCCAGGGAAAAGAGGTTATTTAATTAAGGAACTTCGCGAAAGCGTTGGAAAACCTCCCTCGAAGTACCGACACTGGCCTGGCTGAATGGTTAAGCAAGTATTGTACGGTGGGATTGATCCCGACTAATTCTTCCTTTATGGTTTGAGGAGGGATTCGAGAGACAGTGGGAGCCATCCTGTTTAGAAAAACTAAAAACCATTCTAAACTTGCAAGAGCATCGTGCTAAAGTGTTTCTTCTCTCTCTCCTAATTGCAGCGACCAATCGACAAGACTGGACTTAAGTTACTTCTAGATAAAAATACACTGACAGGGCCAAACTACAAAGATTGGCTCAGGAATGTCAAAATGGCAATCACTTACGACAAGCTGGGGTATCTTCTTACCACCAAAGCTCCCCCCGTCCCAAGTCCCACCTCCAGCGTCGCGGATAAGGAAATCCGTAAGACCTGGGAGATTGATAGCGCGAAGGCCAAGTGCCTCGTACTTGCCTCGATGGACAACGAACATCAGAGGAGGCACGAGAATATGGACCTTGAATCCATATTTCTCCATACAAAAGAACTGTATGGGGAGCAGTCTCGTATCGCAAGATACGAAGTGTCGAAGAAGTTATTTTCGGCAAAATTGTCCGTCGGATCATCGGTAGCGGACCACGTGCTTAAGATGATTGGCTACATTGAGGAGCTCGCGGAACTTGGGACCACGTTGGAAAGTGAACTCTATACGGATTTAATTCTCCAGTCCCTTCCATCCACTTACGCCCAGTTTATAATGAACTTCAACTTACAAGAAAAAGAAGTTGAACTTTCAGAACTCCTCAACATGCTGAGGAGCGCAGAGGGCACCCTACAGAAAGGTTGGGAAACATCCACTTTGTTTGTAGGAGGATCTTCTTCTTCTAGGTCCAAGGCGAAAGCCAAGGGAAAGAAGAGGAAAGCCCCCGCCAAACCAAAGGGCGGTGTTAGTAAAGTGGATACGAAGGGAAAGGCAAAGGCAACAATGATAGCGGGGAAGCTTATAGGTAAAGAAGAATGCTTCTATTGTCATAAGAGTGGACACTGGAAGAAAGATTGCAGGGCTTGGAAGGCCAGGACACAGGAAATGAAGCAGGTTGCGGCTTCAGCTTCAGGTGTGTATGTTATTGAAAACTGTCTTTCGATAAACTCTACTTCCTGGGTATTGGATACCGGATCAGGATCTCATATCTGTAATTCTTTGCAGGCGTTGAGAAACCGTAGGGTTTTGAAGGCAGGTGACATGACCCTCAGAGTTGCAAACGGAGCTAGCATGGATGCTAAAGCCGTAGGGGACTATCACCTGGGAATGTCAGATGGGCATGTTTTGGTTTTGCGTAATTGCTTTTTTGTACCCAACACAACTTGTAATATCATTTCTGTATCTTTGGTTTCTAAAGAAGGTTATGAATTTGCGTTTGTAAGTAATGTTGTAAACATTCACCTTAATCAAGTTCTGATTGGGTCAGGTATATTGAGCAATGGTATATACGTGTTAAACCAACCACAGATTTTCAATGTCCAGAATACACACAAAAGAAAGTCTCCAGATATAAATCAGGCTTTCTTATGGCATTGTAGACTGGGTCACATCAATGAGACACGGTTGACTAAGTTACATAAAGAAGGATACTTGGATCCGTTCGAGTATCAGTCTTATGCCACTTGTGAATCTTGTCTCATGGGAAAGATGACAAAGACTCCGTTCACTGGACACGGAGAAAGAGCGAGCGAGCTCTTGGGACTCATACACAGTGACGTGTGTGGTCCAATGTCTACACATGCGCGAAGCGGTTATTCATACTTCATTACTTTCACAGATGATTTCTCTAGGTATGGACATGTCTTCTTAATGAAGCACAAATCCGAGGCCTTTGAGAAATTTCGGGATTACAAGAATGAAGTTGAAAAACAAACAGGCAAAAGTATCAAGATTCTAAGATCGGATCGAGGTGGAGAATACTTAAGTGCCGAGTTCCTGAATTACTTAAAAGAGAATGGAATTCTCTCTCAGCTTACTCCTCCATACACTCCGCAACATAACGGTGCATGGGAGAGACGGAATCGAACCCTATTGGATATGGTTCGTTCCATGATGAGCAAGGCTGAGTTACCGCGATCTTTCTGGGGTTATGCACTAGAAGCAGCTGCATATCTCTTGAACAAGGCTCCAACCAAGACTGTGCCTACCACCCCATATCAGATGTGGAGTGGGAAGAAACCCTGTCTTAAGTATCTTAAGATATGGGGATGTCCAGCTTTTGTAAAAAAGCAGCATGAGGACAAGCTCGAGGCACGTTCAGTACAGTGTAAGTTTGTGGGATACCCAAATAACTCCAGGGGGTATCTGTTCTATTCCGCAGAGGAACAAAAAGTTCTTGTTTCTCAACATGCCCGCTTCTTGGAAACTGAGTTTTTAGAAACCCAGATAAGTGGGAGCGCAATAGAACTGGAAGAAATTCCAGAACCACAAGCTATTACTGAAAGCTTGGAAGAGCCAGTAGGTTCAAAAGAACAGGACATTCCTATCCCGCTCCGCAGAAGTAGTAGGCAGTCTCATCCGCCCGAGAGATACTACGGTTTTCTCATAGACGGGGATAAAGAGGATTGCATCATAGATTATGATGAGCCTACTTGCTTCCAGCAGACCGTTCAGAGCGTTGACTCGGTAAAATGGCTGGATGCAATGCGGACCGAAATGGAGTCCATGTACACCAACAAAGTATGGACGTTGGACGTTGCTCCGGACGGGGTAAAACCCGTAGGATGCAAGTGGATCTTCAAAATGAAGATTGGTATAGATGGACAGGTTGAGACCTATAAAGCTAGACTTGTAGCTAAGGGTTTCCGTCAAAGACATGGTTTGGACTATGACGAAACCTTTTCTCCAGTGGCTATGCTGAAATCCATTCGGATCCTTCTTGCCATTGCTGCCTTCCACGATAATGAGATTTGGCAAATGGACGTAAAAACCGCTTTTCTAAATGGAAATTTAGAGGAGTCTGTCTATATGGACCAGCCAGAGGGTTTCATTCAGAGTGGGAGCAGCGGAAAGGTGTGCAAGTTGCTTAAGTCCATCTATGGACTAAAGCAGGCATCGCGGAGTTGGAACATCTGCTTTGATGAGACGGTCAAGGAATTTGGCTTTATCAAAAATCCAGATGAACCATGCATCTATAGTAGATTTGTAGCGAGAACTGTAGTATTCCTCGTTTTATACGTGGATGACATTCTCTTAATAGGAAATGACATTCCTATGCTACAATCTGTCAAGGGGTTCTTGTCACACGGGTTCTCCATGAAAGACCTGGGTGATGCCTCATACATCCTGGGGATCCGGATCCATCGTGATAGATCCAAGTGGATATTAGGACTTTCTCAGTCCAGGTACATCGACACCATACTGAAAAGACTCAGTATGGAAGATTCCAAGCGCGGTAACCTACCGGCTTGTCACGGGATCACCCTCTCTAAAGAGATGTCCCCCAAGACTGATTTGGAGAGAGATCGCATGTCTATTATACCCTACGCTTCTGCGGTAGGCTCTATAATGTATGCGATGTTGTGTACCAGACCGGATGTAGCTTATGCACTGAGTGTGGTAAGCCGGTATCAGTCAAACCCTGGGGAGAAACACTGGATAGCGTTAAAGAACATTCTCAAGTACCTGAGAAGGACTAAGGAGATGTTCTTGGTGTATGGCGGAAAAGACCACCAGATCGAGGCCTTTGCTGACTCCAGCTTCCAGAGTGACAAGGATGATCCCAAGTCCATGTCGGGTTTTGTCTTTACCCTCAATGGAGGGGCAGTGTGTTGGAAGAGTTCCAAACAGAAAACCGTTGCAAACTCGACGATGGAAGGGGAATACATCGCTGCATCTGATGCCGCAAAAGAAGCTGTCTGGATGAGGAAGTTCTTGAAAGAACTTCAGGTGGTTCCGTCCATTGTTGACCCAATACCTCTGTATTGCGACAACAATGGGGCTATAGCTTTAGCGAAGGAACCCAGGTCCCATCAGAGATCCAGGCACATCTTGAGGCGGTATCACCTGATCAGGGAGATCATGGATCGCAAGGAGATCAAGGTTCGGTGGGTTGCTTCAGAAGAAAACACTGCAGATCCATTCACCAAGGCCTTACCCCAGACTCAGTTCGAGCGGCTGATCGAGATGATAGGTCTTCGATACGCCAGTACATGGCCTTAGTGCAAGTGGGAGATTGTTAGTGTATATGCCCTAGAGGCCATTACTGTATTATACTAGTTTGTATATTACTTAATGGAAGCTTGGGATATTCACCTTGTATAAACAATCTTGCTCAATATAGTAGTATGCTACTTGGTTTGTTTCTACTTCAATGTGTACTTGTGTTTATTTTAGTATATCACCTATACACATTAGTGGAGCCCTTAGGATCTTTGCTTGATTACCAGCGTTGTGATGGCAGTCACACTAGTGGGGGCTGGGTAATCTATAAGCACATCCTTATACAAGTCCCTAGTCGCAGGACTATCGAGACAGGGCATCGATACTCCGGAGTAGACTAGCGTATGCGCTTCTCATCCCAGTGTGGGAGATGGTCTGTCCCACAGCCATCAGTACGTCGTACTGGAGATAGTATACGTGTGCTCGTTGGGTTACGAGTATACTGGACAGGACTCGTCGGGAAATGACAGGTTGGTATTATACCTATCGTCAGTTATCAGTTCCCAGGTGACATGAGTACAGCTTAGTCCGCTGACTTGACACTGTCACTTCGCCTCAAGTGTGTTCCCACTGTACTTTGATTACTACCCTACCACGGCTCAAAGGAGTCGTGCAAACAGGTAGTAGTTGGGTACAGTCCCGAAGCACTTGGAGGCAGTGACGGTTAGACAGGATTCGTCTCTCCCGGTATTGGTGGTTGACATCGCGCTGTGTCTAGGAGAGCCATTACACGAGTAGTCCCTGGCCAGGGCAATTGAGATATACTGGTAGATTTCCAGTGTTATCTCAGGGTGTTTTGGGCTTCACTCCGACATGACTTGTACCGCTATTAGGGGACTGACGTTTACCGCCCCTTAGGCCCGCCATGCGATGTATCAGACGAACAGACCGGACTGTACGGAGATTGTTACACTCAGACTCAGTAGGAGTTCAGATCGGGTTCACCTCGTCAGTCTTCTTATCGACATCTACCAGGGGACCGTTACGCACAGCTAGTGCCGCTTGCGGTCTGTGGTTAAACCCACTGCCAGCGCAGTGTCGAGTCTTTAGAGTTCCACACAGAGGGCTATTCGCCATTGGGCAAAACAGAGTAGTGGTCGCATGGTTTTGCGACAGGGTTCGTTCTCATCCGCGCACTTGTGCACGTTTGGAGTCCGGACGGATATTACTAGTAGGCTCTGGTTTGAGCCAGATACTGTTATACGTTTTGGGGTTGATTTTATCTCATGGTATTCATGTTCCTCGGAACAAGAATGCGGGTGTGTATGCACAGTTGATTGACGCGGAGGAAGAGGATTTTCATTAGGGTTTCGGAACGGGTGCGTATGCACAGTTGACAGTCGTCTTTTTCCAAACCCTAATGGAATTATGATATATCAATTAATTATATTAATTAAATGAAATTGTGTCATGGTTGGGTTTTGTTGACTTGTTGACCATGGTTGACTTGTTGACCATGGTTGAAGGTTTGACCATCATCATTACTTTGCAAAGATGCTCTTTGATTCTAGCAAAATTCATTTAAAGAATGTAATGATAATGGTCATTCCAAACCATCCATCAACTATTTCATTTTCTTATTATTGTTAATTGATAATTCTTTTCTTTTTGTGATATGGTTGTAGAATGAGAAAAAGAGCTCATTCTATCATAACACTTCTCTCCCCTCACTTGTTCTTCTTCCTCCTCTAGTTCAAGGAGAATCCTTCTCATGAGTTGAGAATCCCTCTCCTTGAGATAAAAACACCCCAAAGACACTCTCTACTCACTCTAGGGTTAATGGTTTAGCAAGCCGAAGATTCTAGTTCTCTCAAAGTTCGAGAAAGAGCCCGAAGGTTGAACCCTCAGGTGGATCCATCTTTGACGGAAGAAGGCAACGAGGAAAGCACCATCAACCCCTACAAAGGTTTCAAGAAGAAGGAGTTCAAGTTAGGTATAACTTCTTTTCAGAGTAGCTAACTCCCTTTAGCATGATAGCTAGTTTTAGTTTAGAAAAGATCCCGACTTTGTTAATCCATGTTGCCCTGTGCGCTAAAATTTTGATTTTTATACCGTTTCCGCCTCCCCGCAAGAACCGGGGGTCGCAACGTGGACTTACACAATGAACATCAGAGGAGGCACGAGAATATGGACCTCGAATCCATATTTCTCCATACAAAAGAACTGTATGGAGAGCAGTCTCGTATCGCCGGATACGAAGTGTCGAAAAAGCTGTTTTCGGCAAGGTTGGCCGTCGGATCATCGGTAGCGGAACACGTGCTTAAGATGATTGGCTTCATAGAGGAGCTCACGGACCTTGGGACCACGTTGGAGAATGAGCTCTATAAGGACTTGATTCTTCAGTCCCTTCCTTCCACTTACGCCCAGTTCATCCTGAATTTCAACTTGCAAGAAAAGGAAGTTGAACTTTTAGAGCTCCTCAACATGGTGAGGAGTGCAGAGGGCACCCTATAGAAAGGTAGGGAAACATTCACTTTGTTTGTAGGAGGATCTTCCTCTTCTAGGTCCAAGACGAAAGCCAAGGGAAAGAAGAAGAAAATCCCCGCCAAACCAAGGGGCGGTGTTAGTAAGGTGGATACGAAGGGAAAGGCAAAAGCAACAAAGATAGCGGGAAAACTTATGGGGAAGGAAGAGTGCTTTTACTGTTATAAGAGTGGGCACTGGAAGAAAGATTGCAGGGCTTGGAAGGCCAGAACACAGGATCTGAAGCAAGTTGCGGTCAGGTGTGTATGTTATTGAAAACCGTCTATCAATAAACTCTACTTCCTGGGTATTGGATACCGGATCAGGATCTCATATCTGTAATTCTTTGCAGGCGTTGAGAAACCATAGGTTTTTGAAGGCAGGTGACTTGACCCTCAAAGTTGCAAACGGAGCTAGCTTAGATGCTAAGGCCATGGGGGACTATCACCTGGGAATGTCAGATGGACATGTTTTGGTTTTACGTAATTGCTTTTTTGTACCCAACGCAACTTGTAATATCATTTCTGTATCTTTGACTTCTAAAGAAGGTTATAAATTTGCGTTTATAAGTAATGTTGTAAACATTCACCTTAATCAAGTTCTGATTGGGTCAGGTACATTGAGCAATGGTATATACGTATTAAACCAACCACAGATTTTCAAATCCAGAATACACACAAAAGAAAGTCTCCGGAAATAAATCAGACTTTCTTATGGCATTGTAGACTGGGTCACATCAATGAGAGAAGATTGATGAAGTTACATACAGAAGGATATTTGAATCCGTTCGAATATCAATCATATACCACTTGTCAATCCTGTCTCAAAGGAAAGATGACAAAGACTCTGTTTACTGGACACGGAGTAAGAGCGAGCGAGCTCTTGGGACTCGTACACAGCGACTTGAGCGGTCCAATGTCTACACATGCCCGAAGCGGTTATTCTTACTTCATTACTTTTACGGATGACTTTTCAAGGTACGGTTATGTCTTCTTAATGAAACATAAATCCGAAGCCTTTAGAAAATTCCAGGAATATAAGAATGAAGTAGAAAAACAAACCAGCAAAAGTATCAAGACACTAAGATCTGATCGAGGTGGTGAATACTTGAGTGCCGAGTTCCTGGATTACTTAAAAGAGAATGGAATTCTCTCTCAGCTTACTCCTCCATACACTCCGCAACATAACGGTGTATCGGAGAGACGGAACCGAACCCTATTGGATATGGTACGGTCGATGATGAGTAACGCTGAGTTACCGCGATCATTCTGGGAATATGCACTAGAATCAGCTGCATACCTTTTGAACCGTTTTCCAACTAAGACTGTGCCTACTACACCATATCAGATGTGGTGTGGGAAGAGACCTTATCTTAATCACATTAAGACATGGGGAAGTCCAGCTTTTGTCAAAAAGCAGCATGCGGACAAGCTCGAGGCACGCTCAGTACAGTGCAAGTTTGTGGGATATCCAAAGAACTCCAAGGGATATTTCTTCTATTGCGAAGAGGAACAAAAGGTTTTTGTTTCTCGGCATGCCCACTTCTTGGAAACTAAGTTTTTAGAGAATCAGATAAGTGGGAGAGCAATAGAACTGGAAGAAATTTCAGAACCACAGACTATTACTGAAAGCTTAGTAGAACCAGAGGGTTCGAAAGATTATGGCATTCCTACGCCACTCCGTAGGAGTAGTAGGCAATCTCATCCGCCCGAAAGATACTACGGTTTTCTCATAGACGGGGATAGAGAGGATTGCATCATTGATTATGATGAGCCGAATAGCTTCCAGCAGGCCATTCAGAGCGTTGACTCGGTAAAATGGCTGGATGCAATGCGGACCGAAATGGAGTCCATGTACACCAACAAAGTATGGACGTTGGACATTGCTCCAGATGGGGTAAAACCCGTAGGATGCAAGTGGATCTTCAAAAGGAAGATTGGTGTAGATGGACAGGTTGAGACCTATAAAGCTAGACTTGTTGCAAAGGGTTTCCGTCAAAGAGCTGGCTTGGACTATGACGATACCTTTTCTCCAGTGGCTATGCTGAAATCCATTAGGATACTTCTTGCCATTGCTGCCTTCCACGATTATGAGATTTGGCACATGGACGTAAAGACTGCTTTTCTAAATGGAAAGTTAGAAGAGTGTGTCTATATGGACCAGCCAGAGGGTTTCATTCAGAGTGGGAGTAGTTGAAAGATGTGCAAGTTGCTTAAGTCCATATATGGACTAAAGCAGGCATCGCGGAGTTGGAACATTTGTTTTGATCAGACGGTCAAGGAATTTGGCTTTATCAAAAATCCAGATGAACCATGCATCTATAGTAGATTTGTAGCGAGAACTATAGTATTCCTCGTTTTATACGTGGATGACATTCTCTTGATAGGAAATGACATTCCTATGCTACAATCTGTCAAAGGGTTCTTATTGTTGGAGATAGTGCCCTCAGAGTCAATTATTGGATCATAGGCTCGTGATTGCAATGATTGAGGAAGGACCTATCCCAGGAGGACAGTCTTACTCAAGATGATAGTATGCTATCTGGTTTACCTTTATCATCGTGTACTGCTTTAGGTGACCTGACAGGTCGCTATTGCACGTTGATAGAGCCCCTAGGATTCTTGCTTGACTGCCAGCAGTATGAGGGCGATCATATACGTGGGAGCTGGTAGTCTATAAGCACATCCTTAAAAGGTCCCTAGTCGTAGGAGTTTCGAGACAGGGCATCGATACTCCATTAGTAGACTAGTGTATACAGTCGAGACCCCGACGAGGGGCGGTGGCCGGTCTCACAAGCCACTGGTGTCAGTTGGTTCACCTAAGATGTATACAGGTGCTCATTGGGTTATGAGTACACCGGACAGGACTCGCCGGGAACATGCTAGTTGGTCTTATACCAGATGTCAGATAGCAGTTCCCTGGTGACATGTGTACAGGTTAGTTCATCGACCTGAGATCGTCATTTGTCTCGTGTGAGTTCCCACTGTGCTTTGATTACTACCCTACCACGGCTCAAAGGAGTCGTGCAAACAGGTTTTAGTTGGGTACAGTCCCGAGCCACATCGAGGCAGTGAGCGGATCTGCAGGGGTTCGTCTCTCCCGGTATTGGGGGTGAGGTCGCGCTGTGTCTAGGAGAGCCATTACACAAAGCCCTCGGCCGAGGCAGGAGATTTACTGGTAGGTATTCCAGTAGTATCTCAGGGTGTTCTGGGCTACGCTCCGACACGACTTGTACCGCTTTTGGGGGTCTGACTTTTACCAACCCCCTAGGCCCGCCATGCGATGCCCATAGACGAATGGACCGGACTGTACGGATATTGTCACTGACAGGCTCAATAGGGTGTCAGGATGAGTTTGCTCATCGATGTCCCTTTTGGTCAATAGCCGGTGGCCCGTCATGTATTGGCTTATACCTCTGACGTGCTAGTGGTTAAATCCACAGCCATAGTATTGACGAGTCTTTAGAGTCCACCACACTTACAGTTACTCAAGTTTCGGGCGAAACGCTGTAGAGGCCGTATAGAGATATGGCAGGGTTCGATCAGATACGTGCGGTATTGCACGGATCAGGATCGGACGGATATTACTAGCCGGCTTTGGTTTAAGCCGGATCCTAGTATAGTACAGTATAGATTTTGTCTCATTGCATTTGTATCCGGTCGGAATACAGATGCGGGTGTGTATGCACAGTATCGGGGTTTTCCTATAATTTATTACGGGACCAGTGTTCTGGAGTTGCCAGTTTGCATTCCGTTCCGACCGGTTTTCCTTTGTTCTTTCCCGGCCGGACTTTTCCGATGGAGGGGGTTATTTGCAAGTTTGCAAATAACATTTTTTGGAGGGGTTTCTTGAATATGGATTGATTATGAAAGCATCTTTTGATACCATTCTTTTCTATCATCATTTCTTGCATTCATGGTGATTAAAGTTGATTAGGAATTGATTTGAGATGGTTATCATTGCTTTGGATGTGGTCACCCTCCACCTTTTACTACACTCACCTCCCTCTTGTATTAGTTTTTTCCCACCACCATTTCATTGGAAGAGGGGGGCCGGCCACACTTGAGAAAAAAGATGAGAGAGTTTGATTTTGATGGTGGCACATTTTTTCTTCATCTCATTCTTCTTGTTTTGGAAAAATGAAAGCACCATTTTTCCTTAACCTCATTCCTCCATCACCAATGGCAACTTCACTACCCCAAATGAGACTACCATTCTACACTAGCCTACAGCACTTCTTGGACGCGTCGGCTAGCCTACTTCACGCCCGAGTTGCCTCGGTCTAGAGGTGGGAGCCCGTAAAAGATTCCGGCTATGTGGTGCCCTTTACGACGAGAAGACGACGAATGGTGATTCCGCGGGAGATTGGAGTGGAGACGAAGACCGAAGGACACGGATCATTTGGTATAGCTCTCTTCCCTTCTCTTGTTAGCTAGCATTAGGTTAATGGTTACGATCCGGGTTTATTGTCCGCGGTAGCGCCAGTTTAAAAGTTAAGAAAAATTTTTGATTCCGCATTTTGGCCTCGGATAGACGGCCGGGGCGCTGCCGTGGCGCAACACTTGTCACACAGGTTCTCTAAGAAAGACCTGGGTGATGCCTCATACATTCTGGGGATCCGGATCTATCGTGACAGATCCAAGAGGATATTAGGGCTCTCACAGTCCAGGTACATCGACACCATACTGAAAAGGTTCAGTATGGAAGATTCCAAGCGCGGTAACCTACCGGCTTGTCACGGGATCACCCTCTCCAAATAGATGTCTCCCAAGACTGATTTGGAAAGGGATCGCATGTCTATTATACCCTACGCTTCTGCGGTAGGCTCTATAATGTATGCAATGTTGTATACCAGACCAGATGTAGCTTATGCACTGAGTGTGGTAAGCCGGTATCAGTCAAACCCTGGGGAGAAACACTGGATAGCGGTAAAGAACATTCTCAAGTACCTGAGAAGGACTAAGGAGATGTTCTTGGTGTATGGCGGAAAAGACCTCCAGATCGAGGCCTTTGCTGACTCCAGCTTCCAGAGTGACAAGGATGATTCCAAGTCTATATCGAGTTATGTCTTTACACTCTATGGAGGGGCGGTGTGTTGGAAGAGTTCTGAACAGGAAACCGTTGCTGACTAGACGATGGAAGTGGAATATATCGCTGCTGCAGATGCCGCAAAAGAGGCTGTCTGGATGAAGAAGTTCCTCACGGAGCTTCAGGTGGTTCCTATCATTGTTGATCCAATACCGCTGTATTGTGACAACAACGGAGCTATAGCTTTAGCAAAGGAACCCAGGTCCCATCAGAAGTCCAGACACATCTTGAGGCGATATCACCGGATCAGGGAGATCGTGGGTCTCCAGGAGATCGAGGTTCGGAGAGTTGCTACGGAAGACAACACTGCTGATCCATTCACGAAGGCCCTACCCCAGACTCAGTTCGAGCGGCTGATCGAGATGATAGGTCTTCGATACGCCAGTACATGGCCTTAGTGCAAGTGGGAGATTGTTAGTGTATATACCCTAGAGGCCATTACTGTATCATACTAGTATGTATATTACTTAATGGAAGCTTGGGATATTCACCTTGTATTGACAATCTTGCTCAAAATGGTAGTATGCTACTTGGTTTGTTTCTGCTTTAATGTGTGAATGTGTTTCTTTTAGCATATCGCCTTTACACATTAGTGGAGACCTTAGGATCTTTGCTTGATTACCAGCGTTGTGATGGCGGTCACACCCGTGGGGACTGGGTAATCTATAAGAACATCCTTATGCAGGTCCCTAGTCGCAGGACAATCGAGAAAGGGCATCGATACTCCGGAGTAGACTAGCGTATGCGCTTCTTATCCCAGCTTGGGAGACGGTCTGTCCCACAGCCGTCAGTACGTCGTACTTAAGATAGTATGCGGGTGCTCGTTAGGTTACGAGTACACTGGACAGGACTCGTCGGGAACTGTTGGTTGGTATTATACCTATCGTCAGTTATCAATTCCCAGGTGACATGAGTACAGTTTAGTCCGCTGACTTGACACTGTCACTTCGCCTCGAGTGTGTTCCCACTGTACTTTGATTACTACTCTACCACGGCTCAAAGGAGTCATGCAAGCAAGTAGTTTTTGGGTGCAGTCCCGAAGCACTTGGAGGTAGTGACGGTTAGACAGGATTCGTCTCTCCCGGTATTGGGGGTTGACATCGCGCTGTGTCTAGGAGAGCCATTACATGAGTAGTCCCTGGCCAGGGCAAGCGAGATATACTGATAGGTTTCTAGTGCTATCTCAGAGTGTTCTGGGCTACACGCCGACACGACTTGTACCGCTATTAGAGGACTGACGTTTACCGCCCCCTAGGCCCGCCATGCGATGTTTCAGACGAACAGACCAAACTGTATAGAGATTGTCACATTCAGGCTCAGTAGGAGTTCAGATGGGTTTCACCTCGTCAGTCTTCTTGTCGGCATCTACCTGGGGACCGTTACGCATAGCTAGTGCCGCTTGCGGTCTGTGGTTAAACCCACTGCCAGCGTAGTGTCGAGTCTTTAGAGTCCCACACAGAAAGCTATTCGCTTTTAGGCAAAAGAGTAGAGGTCGCATGGTTTTGCAACAGGTCGCATGGTTTTGCGACTGGGTTCGGTCACATCCATGCACTTGTGCACGTTCAGTGTCCGGACAATTAACACTAGCGGGCTTTGGTTTAAGCCAGATCCTACTGTACGTTTTGGGATTGGTTTTATCTCGTTGGTATTCATGTTCCTCGGAACGCGGATGCGGGTGTGTATGCACAGTTGACAGAGAGACAGAGGCAGAGGATTCTCATTGGGGTTGTTGACTGTTGACTGTTCACTGTTGACTATTGACTTTTGCTAAACCCTAATGAGAATAAGAAATATGATTAATGATAATATTAATTAAGTATTATTGTGTCATGGTTGAGATGAGGGGTTGACTTTGTTGACTTGTTGACTTTGTTGACCGGTTGACTAGGTTGGACTAGTTGACCATCATCATTACAATGGCTATCATTTCATAGCAAAGACTTTTGCTTGCTTGTTTGTTTTTGCAAAATGAGAGCATGAAATGATATGGCCATTTGACTTGAACCATCACATAATACTCAATTACTATTATGAGTAATCAGGGTTTTGGATTATGAGAGCTTGGATGGCAAAAGAGTTACTCATTCTCTCATTTCATTTCTCTTTCTTGCTTGAACTCTCCCTCTTGCTCTTCCTCTTGCTCTCTCTCTAGCTTAAGGCAACACCCTCTCATGAGTTGAGAAACATTGCCTTAGAGATAAAAGAAAACCCAAATCACTTTTCTACTCATCCTAGTTCACAAGGTTTAGCAAACCTAGTGTTCTAGTTTCTTCAAGTTCGAAGAAGAAGCCAAAGGTAGAAGCTTTCAGGTGGATCAATCTTCGGCGCAAGGAGACGACGAGGTGAGGCCGATCCGTACACCCAAAAGAGTTGAAGACGAAGGAGTTCAAGAAAGGTATAACCCCCTAACCGAGTAGGTAAAACTCTTGTTAGGTTTGTTAGTTAGTTGTTTAACAAAGATCCGTATTTTTGAGTCCATGTTACCACCCTCTTGAAAATCGTTTTTCACCATTTCCGCAACCCCGTAAGTACCGGGGAAGGGTAGCATGGACTTACAGTCAGTACATGGGCAGCCGTTACGCACAGCTAGTGCCGCTGACATACTTGTGGTTAAACCCACTGCCAGGGTACTGATGAGTCATTAGAGTCCCCACAGATAGTTTCCCAAGTTCGGGCGAAACGTTGTAGAGGCCGTATTGTTTTATGGCAGGGTTCAGAAAATGCACGTGCGTTTACGCACGTGTCATATTTCGGGCAGATAATACCGGTGGGCTTTGGTTTAAGCCGGATCCATGTATTATATTGAGTCGGAATATTTTAGTCTCTCGTATTCGTATTCGGTCAGAATACGGATACAGGTATGTATATACAGGTGAGGGGTATTTTCATAATCCGTTACGAGAATATTTTAGAAGATGTATTTCTTTTTGGATTAATCATTTTGGTTTAAATGATTATTTGGTTTTGGAAATGGTTACTCATTATGGATGACACATTATTCTAGCATGTTCATTAGTGACTCATGCTAATGAGTCACTAAGTGAGTCATGAAGAATTTAATGTGTTTTGTTTTGGGTTTAGATATTTGAGGAGATATTTTCATTAGATATTTGTTTATGGTTTTGATTATATATCCTCTCATATCTATTCACAAGAGAAGGATGATGATAACACAAATTTTTTGAGCTTAGTTTTCTTTTGGCTCACTAGTGTTTCTTGAGTTCACCATTTCCAAACCCTAGAATCTTCTTCTACCTCTACCTTACCCCTCTCATGCGATGAGAACCCTAAGGTGTTTGAGAAAAAGTATTATAATCGTTCTCTACTTCATCTTGGTCATCTCTTTTGGCAGACTTGATGACCGAGTTGCCTCGGTATAGAGGCGGGAGCCGGTTTAAAGATCCGTAGATGTGGTGCCACCTCGACGAGGAGCAAAGAGATCGGAGTTGCCACAAAGGAGCGTGGGATGATGGATAAAGACCGAAGGACTCGGATCGATCGGTATAGCCTTTCTACCTCTTTACAGTTTGTTAGTTTAGCGTTAATGGTAAGATCCGGGTTATAGTATGCGATAGCGCCAGTTATAAAAGTTTTTGTTCCACGTTTGGCGTCAGAATGACGGCCGGGGTGCTGCCGTAGACTTACATGGTATCAGAGCCATGCCATTAACCTTTACTAACTTGTTCTAACGTGTTTAAAACAACGATCGAACGAAATTTCCAAAACCGCATTTTCCAGTGTAAAGTTTCTGTCTATTTTTTAAACAGGTCTAAAAATCATTTTGAGCATCTCAGAAAATCGACCAGGCTTTTTTAAGAATTCTGGTGAAATTTAGTCGACTAACCCTACAGTACTGCCGCGGAACCGCCGCACAAACCAGTGTTTGGTCGCGATTCCACCGCAGGTTTGGAGCATCAGACTACCATTTTTCTACAGTAACCTCCTGCATAGAAAATTGTGGTTTCTGGAATATTTCGTTTGGGTCCAGATTTTGTTTGTGTACTGCAGATGTACATGGGGCCCACTTCAGAAAGTTTTGTCAATCGGAATTTTAAACTTGTTAGTTTACAGTACTTACATTATATCTCCGACCGTGAATGTCATTCGAGCGGTAAATTGCGTCTAATTGCTATAACTCTTTTAGACGGGTTTGCGAACGTGACATTCGCGTTGATGTTCTGTGTTGTGCTGTGATGTTGTGGATTTGTCGTGGTGGATAGCAGTGTGCAATGGTAGTGCAGTTTGGATTTATTTATACATTTGATATTGCGGGGCGAGCGTCCAACAAGTGGACTGTCGTCACTGCCTGTTTGTATAATATTCTTTTGGGTCACGACCGGGCTGAGGTCGACGTACCCGTTGTACATATTTTTCATTTATGTACTAGGTTTTACCCCGCGACGGAGTGCACGGATAGCCGGGTTCTGGAGGGCAACAGGTCCGCATCTCATGGCTTTGAGAGGTAAAGGGGCCTCACTCTAGAATTAGCAGACTATTCGCCGCACTCGTAGGGGGTACCGGTTGATCCAAGGAGGGGTGCCCAAGTTACCGGATTCCGTGAAGTGCTGGGTGGTCCATTCACTTTGCTGTAGGGGGCTGCCTCGCTTCAGGTTTTGGCGGGTAACTTGCCTCACCCGTAGGGGTCTAGGTTTTCATTGCAGAGGATATCCACACGACCAGGGGACGTCGGGTTTCAACAGCGGCTCTGTGAAACTCGGGGATCCCAGATTATCTGTATTGTTCTGTGATGTTTATTACTTTTCTGTAATGTTGCATTTATCACGCCTAGAGCGATTATTGTATATTGGTATATATACTAGTAGATGTTGTATATGTTTTACACCCGCACTAGTCCAGTCCCCGCTCTGTCGTTAGTTAAGTAACCTAACGGGTGATGACGGGACCCAGAGGCAAATGCGGATGGCATATACGTACATTTTATTTTCGTTCTTTTCTGGTGTGATTAATTGATGGGAATGCGTTGATTTTGATCAATGCAAAGGAAAACAAACCTGTTTGGATGTTGTTGGAACAGTTTTAAAAAGTGTTATTACAAAGACGTTTCCTTTTGTTTTGCACAGTGGTATTCAGTTGGAATATCCTGCACCTCATTCGACGAGGCAAGGGCCGAGATCCCTTCACCGGGAGTGACCCCTTGGGCAGAAGTTTGTGTCAGGGTAATAACTTCACTATAGTCGATTACATGTTGCTTTGCATCGTGGTTTTCAGTTGGAATATCCTGCACCTCATTCCACGGGGAAAGAGCCGAGATCCCTTCACCGCGAGTGACCTCTTTAGCAAAAGGTTTTCGCCACTATATTTTTATAAAAGCTATCAGGTTCCTTCAGTGAGATCAAGTTCAATACGTTAAAGGTTTTTCGCCAAAAACCAGTGTAGCCCTCCGTCGTTTCAGACAGTAGCACGTAGTATTCATGCTATGTTTGTTGGCCTTCATCAAGGCATAGTGGATGGTAGCTACTTGTTACTTTTCTGTTGCATAGATAGATGAGTTGGTTTGGGACAGTCGTATTACCTTGTTGGCCTTCGTCAAGGGTATGTACGGGTGGGTTCGAATTGACAAGATAATGATGGGTAGAACTTGATATTTGACTTATGATTTGTTGGCCTTCGTCAAGGTCATAAAAATATGGGGAAAAAATTACATCGGGAGTTTCTAAAGAAACTGAAACTTGCCAGGCATGCGCATACCTTCTGGAGTGTGATAACGTGAGTGGATTCCGTCACGTTATCATGCCATGAGAGTTGGATCCCGATTCCCCCTGATGAGTTAGTTTACTCATCGGGTGATCCCGATTGATTTTTCTTTCAGGTTTGGAGGAGAATTTGACAGTACAGTGGGAGGTTTCCTGATTAGATAAAGTGATAACCATTCTGATCTAGGTTAGAGTGCACGCAGAGTGTTTCTTTTCTCTCTCTCTTTGGCAGCGACCTTTGACCGACCCTAGACCGTGACTTAGTGACCAAGTTGACCGAACCTTCTTAAAATACTGGCTTTTGGATTGTCTAAGTTTCATAAGTCATTGCCACTCCTTCTTTTAACCTTTGGATTTCTCAGAACACCTCGTATCACTACGAACATCCACTTCCATTGGATAGATCCATCGTACGGTTATATACGAACTCGAAGAGACTTCTTCGAGGATGGATCCAGGTTCAGGAGAAATTGAATTGGTTTATTCAGTTGTCTTTTATTATCACCTTCTCTCAGGTTGCGAGGGCTCCTTAGTTTAGGAGAGTACACCTATTACGCTTATTGGATAGTCTTCTTCCAAACCATAGGCAGGTGCCGAATGGTAAGGAATGAAGAAAACCAATTAGCCTAAGTATGGTGTGCAGAAGGTAATAAGTAAAGACAAAATAAAGGGATTAGAACGAGGGCAAAATAAGTTGTGACTGCTATCATTCATGACCAAACCGCGTACTTCATCGCCATTTATCCTAGTTCCGGAGAATTAGAATAAGGTATTATTCAGTTGTCTTTTATCATCACATTTTCTCAGGTTGCGAGTACTCCTTGGTTTAGGAGGGTACACCTATTACGCTTATTGGATAGTCTTCTTCCAAACCATAGGCTGGTGCCGAACGGTTGGGAAGGAAGAAAACCATTTAGCCTAACAATGGTGTACAGAAGGTAACGACTAAAGACAAATAAAGGGATTTGGAGAGATGGCAAAGAAATATACAGTTACAGTCATGAATTAGATTATGGAAGAGGCATTACTAGGAATACCAGGATACCCCTATGAAACATTTTCATGTTTCAGTTTCACTGTGCATTGTTAAAGGAAAACTGATTTCCCGATTAGATACTAACTCCAGGGTATGTATTTACCAGGTTTGATTTTCACATCTGTATGGTTTTACAGATGATGAGTGGGAGTAAGTTATTGGGAATTAGGTGATCATCCTCATTATATTGGAATTCGTTGTAATTGGTGATATTTGAGGAAATCGCCTGGGTTTTTGTCGGACGGCAAGTATTTGGTTTTGAGTATCCGTTGTTGTGTACAAATTTCAAAATGGTATATCTGTACATTTATTTTTATAAAGTGAGATATAGTTTTTTGAAATTATGTCCTTGACATTTACCTATATCAGTTGACGATTGGGTAAGGAGCATTGAACAGCAGAGTAGTTCTTAACCATAAGTACAGTTTTCAACCTACGATGCACAGATTTTGAGTTATTCAACTCAACGGCCTTATACAGAGTATTGTATGTTGTCCAGTGTCCATCAGGACAAAGGGGTTGGTCCTCGTACTATGTTCTGTTTACTTATGACTTTCTAGTTTTAAGACAAGTGTTTCGTAGAAATGCAAGGTCTAAGTTTTGAGAAGTTGTGGGTATAAGAATAAAGTAGAGAACCAGATGTCGCAAGTATCGGGATTCTTCAAAGAGATCGAAGGTATAGATACTTGTGATTGGTATTCAGTTGATAGTAATAGTTTTGAGAAACTTGTTTCTCTTTCAGATTACTCATAATTGGATGTATTCCTAAGTTGAGTAATGCTGATTAGCCTCTCTCCATTAAGTTGATATGCACTGGAGACAGCTCCATGATTAGAATCTGGTTCCAATTAAATAAGTGCCAAAGTTTCTATATTGGATATAGAATGGTTCATATCTTAACGATGTTAAGGTACGGGGAGTTGTCCGGCTTTTGCTTAAAACCAGACTCTGGATAACTCAGGGTACGTTTCTGTAATGGCAGTTTGTGGGTTGGCTCAGGCTATGACGAGGGTTGATTTTCTACCATCTGGAAGATCAATGGTCATATTGTTCTTAACTCGCCACAGTTTTAGTAAAATGGATTTTTTCAGAAAACGGTAGTGGGAGTATGGTAGAACTCGAAGTGATTCCAGAACCGCAAACGATTACGGAAAATTTAATAGGACCTAAAGATTCAATCATGTTTGACATTCCATTAGCCACTCCGCAGATTTGGTGGGTAACCTCAGGCACCCGAGATGTACTTTGGTAGCCTCAAGGATGATGACAGGGAGGTTCTTGTTTACCCAGACTTGAAACTACTGTTGTTCCAGGCTATGGGACCCGGTAGGAGGTTAAGTATAGTGTCGTTCTAAGCTAGCTTTAGAAGTGCACGTATATATTATTCTGCCAGAGGGTTGTTGTGGTCAGTGGGAGCAGCGGAAGCATTGTGGGCAAGAAGCTTATGTCTATTTATAGACTTGAGCAGATATAGCGGAGATAGATCATCTAATTTTGATATGACAGTCATGGGTTTGACTTCATCAGAATAGGGGATGGATCTATTAAGAAGGTAGTAGGGTGTGATGTCCTGGTATTTGGATGACATACACAGAGTAGGAAGTAAAATTCCTATACTATGATCGGTTGTACTGTGGTTGTCACACAGTTGTTCTCTACACACGATATGGATATAATATCAGACATTCTGATTACTAGATCTATAGTTTTAGATCTAGATTTGTGTAGTTTCCCAATATGGGTACTTTGACAGTATTCTAATAGTATTTTGGAATAGATGACTCCTGACATGGTGGTGTACCTGCAAGTGATGGAGTCACCCTCTCTAAAGGTGTCTTACAGACTAAAGGGGAGAGGGATGTGCATGATTGGCAGATCACTTGCTTAGGCAATTGAGTCAATCATGAGATATCAAGCACCACACCAGATGTTTTTTTTGCACTAGATGCGATAAGTTTATATTAATCCAATCCTGAAGAAACATAAGTGAATGTTCTACGGATTTGATTACGGCAGCCTTCTTCGGGAGACGGTTATCATTCCAGGCTTCAAAAGTGACATGGATGACAGAGTGATTGTCAGAGTTATAGTTTTCCCTCTGACGAGGGACGATATTATGGACATGTGGTCCAAGAGGATACTGTGGGAGGCATGGTGCTAGATACTGATTAGGTTCAGTTATCGATACAGTCAAAGAAGTTTGGATTTGGAGTTCATTTATGAACTAGGTCCTATCAGATATCCAGACATATTCTAAGACAGGTATTACTCAATTCGGGAGATGTCTTTCTCCGCGAACTTGAGATTAAGAGAGACATAGAAAGAAACATCAGGGCGGGTCCACTCACTGAGGCTATTTCTCGAACATGAGAGTTTTACAAACGAGCTTTGTGAAACTGATTAGTAGAGGAGTTGGGTGTTCGGTATCACACGGGTTATGAGTATGCGACATCGCAATAATTAGCCTTAAGTGCAAGTGGGATATTGTTGGATATAGTGCCCTCAAAGTCAATTATTGGATCGCACGTACGTGATTGCAATGATTGAGGGATGACCTATACCGGTAAGACAGTCTTACTCGAGATGATAGTATGCTATCTGGTTTGCCTTTATCAGTCGTGTATAGGTTCAGGTGACTGATCACTATTACACGTTGATAGAGCCCTTAGGATCCTGCTTGACTACCAACAGTATGATGGCAATCATATACGTGAGAGTTGGGTAGTCTATAAGCACATCCTTAAAAGTGGACCCTAGTCATGGGAGATTCGAGACAGGGCATCGATACTCCGGAGTAGACTAGTGTATACAGTCGAGACCCCGACGAGGGGCGGTGGCCGGTCTCACAAGCCACTGGTTTCAGTTGGATCACCTAAGATGTATACAGGTGTTCATTGGGTTATGAGTACACCGGACAGGACTCGTCGGGAACCTGCTAGTTGGTATTTATACCTAGCGTCAGATAGCAGTTCACTGGTGACATGTGTACAGGTTAGTTCATCGACCTGAGGTCGTTATTTGTCACGTGTGAGTTCCCACTGTTCTTTGATTTCTACCCTACCATGGCTCAAAGGAGTCGTGCAAACATGACTTTTTTGGGTATAGTCTCGAGCCACATGGGGGCAAGTGAGCGGATCGGTAGGGGATTCGTCTCTCCCGGTATTGGGGGTGAGATCACGCTGTGTCTAGGAGAGCTATTACACAAAGCCCTCGGCCGAGACAGGAGATTTACTGGTATGTACTCCAGTAGTATCTCAGGATGTTCTGGGCTACACTCTGACACGATTTATACTGCTATTGGGGGTCTGACGTTACCAGCCCCTAGGCCCGATATGCGATACTCATAGACGAATGGACCGGACTGTATGTATATTGTCACTGTTAGGCTCAGTTGGGTTCCAGGATGAGTTCGCTCATCGGCTTCCCTTGAGATCAGTACATGGGCAGCCTTTACGCACAGCTAGTGCCGCTGACGTGCTTGTGGTTAAACCCACTGCCAGGATGTTGATTAGTCATTAGAGTCCCCCACAGATAGTTTCCCAAGTTCGGGCGAAACGTTGTAGAGGCCGTATGGTTTATGGCAAGGTTCGGAAAATGCACGTGCGTTTACGCACGTGCATTTTTCGGGCAAATAATACTGGTGGGCTTTGGTTTAAGCCGGATCCATGTATTATATTGAGTCGGAATATTTTAGTCTCTCGTATTCGTATTCGGTCAGAATACGGATACATGTATGTATATATAAGTGAGGGGTATTTTCGTAATCCGTTACGAGAATATTTTAGAAGATGTATTTCTTTTTGGATTAATCATTTTGGTTTAAAGGATTATTTGGTTTTGGAAATGGTGACTCATTATGGATGACACATTATTCTAGCATGTTCATTAGTGACTCATGCTAATGAGTCACTAAGTGAGTCATGAAGAATTTAATGTGTTTTGTTTTGGGTTTGGATATTTGAGGAGATATTTTCATTAGATATTTGTTTATGGTTTTGATTATATATCCTCTCATATCTATTCACAAGAGAAGGATGATGATAACACAAATTTTTTGAGCTTAGTTTTCTTTTGGCTCACTAGTGTTTCTTGAGTTCACCATTTCCAAACCCTAGCATCTTCATCTACCTCCACCCTACCCCTCTCATGCGATGAGAACCCTAGGGTGTTTGAGACAAAGTATTCTACTCGTTCTCTACTTCATCTTGGTCATCTCTTTTAGCAGACTTGATGACCGAGTTGCCTCGGTATAGAGGCGGGAGCCTGTTTAAAGATCCATAGATGTGGTGCCACCTGTACGAGGAGCAAAGAGATCGGAGTTGCCGCAAAGGAGCGTGGGATGATGGCTAAGGACCGAAGGACTCGGATCGATCGGTATAGCCTTTCTATCTCTTTACAGTTTGTTAGTTTAGCGTTAATGGAAAGATTCGAGTTATAGTATGCGATAGCGTGTTGGGTTCCTAGGCACACCCATGAGGTTCTACAAGTGATCAAACATGGACAATTCAAAATTTTTCTATGTGCCGAGAAACCCTAAACTAGATCATTACTAGAGGTAAGACGATGCAAGCAAGCAAATAACTTTATTGCTAAAGGAAAGTGACTACAACCTTTGTAGATCCGGTCCTCCACTTTCTTGGCTCCGTGATGACGTCCCTCCGCTGTACCCATCGGAATCCTAGACTCTGGCGGTGGTTTCATTGGAGAAATGATCGGGCTAGGTCGTCGACTTCGATGCCGAAGATGATCTACGTCGAGGCAACTCAAGATCAAGCTCCAACTTCACCAAGTCATGAAACTTGTGAAGAAAACACCCTATACTACATGGCAAGTGGTAGAGGATGAAGAAATAGGAAGTGGGTTCACTTTGGATTTGAATTTCTCACTCTTTTTCTCAAGTCACCATTGAAGATAGCAAAGGTTTTCTTCATCTTGAAGAAGAAGAAGAAGAAAGAATATTAAAATCAATTGATTAATTATAATAAATCAAGTGACCTTATCATATAGCAACCATGGTTAAGTGTATAGAATAAGCTAGGGTTAGGTGAATGGTTAGGTTAAGGAAAAAACAAAATGGTATATAAAGCTAAGAAGCTTCATGAAGCTTAAGTAAAGAACAAATTTTGCCACCATTTCATTTTTACCAAAACATAACTAAAATGAATAAGAAATTAAGAAAAGATTACTAAACCCTAACCATTAACCTAAACAAGGTTTAAAGCATACACATACCCAAGTTTGCATGTATCATCAGACATTATACAAACTAGTGCACAAAACTATATCATATATACAATGTGCACATCAAGTGAGACAATCCATCCTAAGTGAACCAATACTAGTTAATGCAAAGTAAAATATCAAATATATATAATTATGCATTAAATCATTAAATTAACACTCGATTTAATGATCCGGTCATACTGCATATAACCGACTAATATCAAGTGTATCAATGTATCGAATCAACATTTAATTCGGTAACCCGGCTATATCACATATAACCGTCCCATGATACATATCGCGAGAATAGTGTAGGGTTCCTAGGCACACTAATGAAGTCTCACAAGTGATCAAACATGGCCAATTAATATTTTACAAGTGCCGAGAAACCCTAATACGGATCGTTAACTAGATATATAGGCGATACGATGCAAATAAACAACTTTATCTAAAAGGAAAGTGGCTACAACCTTTGTAGATCCGGTCCACCACTTCCTAGGCTCCGCGATGATGTCTCTCCGCTGTCCAAATCGGATTCCGGACTCTAGCATCAGCTTCATCGGAAAAATGGGCGGGCTTGGTCGTCGGCTTCGATGCCGAAGATGATCTACGTCGAGGCATCACAAGATCAAACTCCCACTTCACCAAGTCATGAAACTTGTGAAGGAAACACTCTATACTACTTGGCGAGAGGTAGACGATGAAGAAATAGGAAGTGGGTTCACTTAGGAATTGGATTTCTCACATGATTTCATCACTTGCCATTGATGAGGCAAGCTTTTCTTTCTTGCTCATGAAGAGGAAGATGAAGAAAGAATATGATAAGTGTTAAAGAATAATTGAAAAAGAATTGATTCTTATCATATTCTAACCTTAGTTAAGTGTAGAGAATAGACTAGAGTTAGTTTAAATGGTTAGGGTTAAGGATGAGAACAAAAAGGTCATTTAGTCAAAGCTTCATGAAGCTTCAACTAAAAACAAATCAAGCCACCATTCATTTATCTTTCAATTTATTCAAAATGAATAAACAAATAAGATAAATGAATAAGTAAAACCCTAATCAACAACTTAACCATGGTTTAATTCTTTACACTTAACCAAATATGCATGTATCATCAAACATGATACAATCAAGTGCACAAAAGTATATCACATATACAACTTGCACAAATCAAGTGAGAAAATCCACTTAAAGTGAACCAATACAAGTTGATGCAAAGTAATATATCAAATATATAATTATACATTAAATCATTAAATCAACACTTGATTTAACGATCCGGTCATATCGCATATAACCGACCAGTATCCTATGTATTGGCTTATCGAATCAATCCTTGATTCGATAACTAGGTTATATCGCATATAACCAATCGATAAATTCATCGTGAGAATGAAATACGATATCACATACACGCATTATTCTCGGTCCTGCACATATCTCATATGCGCTCCTATTTCGTTTCGCTTGAGCCAGGAAACCTCTGTGTAGGACTCTAAAGACTCGTCAATACACCGGCAACAGGTGATGATCATATCAAACACCCACAAGCCGCAAGCGGTCTGCTAAACGTAACGGCCACCCGGGTATTGAGCGATCAGAAGATCGACGAGCAAGCCCGCTCACACTCCTGTGAATCCAACCAGTAACACTTACCGTACAGTCCGGTCTGTTCGTCTGATATGTCGCATATCTCGCCTAGGGGTGGTAAACGTCAGACCCCAGTAGCTTGATAAGTCATGCCGACGTGAGGTCCATAACATTCGTGAAACTACTGATAACTCTTACCAGTATATCACTGCAACCCTGTCCAGGGATTTCCTGTTATGGCCAGTCGAGCATAGTGCAACATCAACTCCCAATACCGGGAGAGACGAATCCCCTCCTATCGCTCATTGCCTCCATGTGAAACGGGACTGTACCCAAAAACCACCTGTTTGCACAACTCAGTAGAGCCGTGGTAGGGTGGAAATCAAAGCACAGTGGGAGACACACAAGACTCTATGACGATCTCGGGTCAACAGACTAAGCTGTACCAGTGTCACCAGAGAACTGCTATCTGACGTGAGGTATAATACCATCTGGGAGTTCTCGGCGAGTCCGTTCAGTGTACCCAGTCTCCACTGAGCACCCGCATACCATCTCTGATGTCAAACACCAATGGATATGGGATCATCCATCGCCCATCACATGGGTCAAGAAGATATACGCTAGTCTACTCTGGAATGTCGATGCCCCGTCTCGATATTCCCACGACTAGGAACAATGAAGGATGTACTCATTGACTACCCTGGCCCCACTAGTATGATCTTCATCACAGTCCTGGAAGTCGAGTACACATCCTAAGGGCTTTATCAACATGTAATCAGAGAGACAGAAAGTAGACATGTTAAGATAAAGAGAAACTAGATAGCGTACTATCATGTCGAGCAAGAAAGTCCTACCTATATATGTCCCAGCATCCACTACAATATACATCCAATGTACAGTAGTGGCCTCTAGGGCATACATATAACTAACAATCTCCCACTTGCACTAGGGCCATCTGTAGCAGTAGTTGTAGTATCTAATACTCAACCATCCCCTAAAAGTCTCTCTTTGGGAAAAAGCCTTCGTGAGTGGATCCGCCGTGTTGTCCTCTGAGTCTATTCTCTTTACCTCGATCACCCTGGAGATCAACTATCTCCATGATCAGGTGATGCTGCCTCAGAATATGTCTGGGTCACTGATGGGATCATGGTTCCTTGGCCAAAGCCACACTTCCATTGTCACACAATGGTGGGAACCTAGTTCATCTTATGAACCAATATACACCCAAACTTCCTCTTTTGTAGTATCTTTAATAGCGATGTTACCAGCCTTTATCGTCTCGTTTGCCACGGTATCTCGCTTGGAACTCTTCCAACATACCGTCCCTTCACTGAGGGTAAAGACAATGCCTGCGACTGACATTCAATCATCCTTATCACCCTGGAACCTTTCCAGTGATTCTCCCCAGGATCAACTGATACCATCTCACTTCAATTAGTGAGAATCCTAACATCCATTTAGATCTATCTCATAGATCCAAAACCTAGGATTTAGGAGGTATCACTTTGATCCTATATGGAGAATCTATGTGATAAGAGGAGATCGACCGATTGTAGCATAGGAAACTCCTTTCCTATCAAGAGTATGTCATCCACGTACTCTATGAGGATCATTACCATACTCCATACTACCCTTTTGTACATACAAGGTTTATCTACCATTTTGATGAAGTTAAACTCTTTGACTACCACATCAAAACAGATGTTCCAACTCCGCGATGCCTGCTTTATCCTGTAAAGCAACTTGCACACGTTTCCGCTGCTCCCACTGTTTACGAAGCTCTCTGGTTGTGTTCTTAATGACGTTCTCTTCTAAATCATTATTTAGAAAAGTAGTCATGGCACCCAACCACCAGATATCACAGTTATGGTATGTAGCAGTGGCAAGTAGGATCTGGATGGACTTAAGCATAGTCCCTAGAAAAGGTTTCATCATTATCCGCACCTGGTTGATGACTAAAACCTTTAACAAGTCTAGCTTTGAAAGTCTCAACTTTTCCATCTACACTAAGTAATCTTCTCAAGATATACTTGCTCCTGATGGGGATTTAACCCTTCAGATATAGCAACCAAAGTCCATACTTTGTTGGTGTACATGGATTCCATCTCAGATCGCTAAGCATCCAGCCATTCTTACACAGTCCCTACTCTCGATGACCTGCTCGATACTAGTTGGGTCATCATCTCATGATGCATTCCTCGCTCCCACTGTCATCGAGAAACCGAGGTATATCTCAGGCAGGTGAGGAACCCTACCAGATCGGCGGAGAGGCTGAGGTTCGTCGGGGACTATAGAATCCTTTGGTTCTGTCAAATCATCAACTGCAGTTTTGTATAGCTGGAACCTTTCCAGTTCTACAGAACTGACCTTGCCTCGATCTTGTCCGGATTTTGCCTTAGACATAGGCCGGACAATCCCAAATCTTAACTTACTTAAGAGATAGGCTCTTCCCATACCATATCTCATATGGAATTGTAGGCAGTGATCTGATTCGAACCTAATTCAATAGGTATGCAGCTTCTCAAGCGCATAACTCTCAAAAGGAAATAGGAAACTCAGTAGTACTCATCATAGAGCACACCATATCTAATATTGTGCGATTGCTCCACCCCGATACACCGTTGTGCTGTGGTGTATTCAGAGGAGTAACATTAAGAGAGAATCTCATTCTCCTTTAGAATAGTCCAGGAATTCTATACACAAGTATTCTCCTCCCTGATCTCATCATAGGACATAATACTTATACCCAGTTATTGGTTCTCTACTTCTAACTTATATTCTGTGAATACCTCAAAAGCTTCGGACTTATGTTTCAATAGAAACATATGGCTGAATCTTGAGAGATTATCAGAGAATATAATGAAGTATAAAAAACCAGTCCTGGCATATGTAGACAGGAGACCTTACATACATCATCATGTATCAGTCCCAAGAGTTCATTAACTCTTTCTCTGTTTCCAATAAACAGGGCTATGGGAATCTAATCTTTGTGACATGACTGGCAAGTTTCACAATATGTAAATTCAAACTGATTTAAATATGCATCTACAATATAACTTCAGCCAGTCGGGTCGCATTGATATGACCTAGTCTACAATGCCTCAAGAAGGATTCGTTCATTTCTGAACTCTTCCTCTTGTGTGTGTTCTGAATACTAAGAACTGTAGCTTGATTTAGAACGTCAATGCTTTTAGATAACGTGCCTGAACCGATCAACTTTTGATAAAGGAAATGTTCAAAACATTATCCAACAATACAAAATTATATCCTTTCTTTACTAATAAAGAGACTGATATGATTTTGTATATCAGGTTCGGTATCTAATAACATTCGTTCAGAATCAATGTATTGGTAATACAGGGTGACAGTGACCAACAGACTTGGCTGCAACACTTGCCCCGATTTCTGTCTCATGAAACTTATCACCCGTTCTCTGTTTTTCTACCTTTTTGTAGCCCTATGTAACAGATTACATATCTGGGATCCTGATCCAGTATCAAATACTCAGGATTCAGAGGATACTGAGAAACAGTTCTTTATAATGAACACACCCGAAGGAGATGCATCATATGCACTTTCTTCGTTTGGGCGGCATAGGAATTCTGGTATTCCCCTATTTCCTGCTCTGTCTTATAACAATTATAAGTTGGAGCGGGACCAACGTTCTCCAGCTCAGTATAACAAGCGGGTTCGGTCAATACATCCATATTATTATCTTGATTAAGGCGTGATATGGTCGCTACCTGGAGAGAGAGAGAAGAAAACACTCTGCGTGCGCTCTTGCAAGATTAGATTGGTTATATATTTTATCTAATTAGGATGGCTCCCACTGTTTTTATCAAATCTTCCTTCAAACCCTAAAAGGAAAGACTAGCCGGGATTAATTACACTCTACAAGTTCGCCGATCTTTCAGCCAGGCCAGTGTCTGTACTTTGAGGGAGGTTCCCCGTGCTTTCGTACGGACCTAATTACAGTAAACCTCGTTTTTCCAGAGGCGTAACCCCGTTGATACCTTTCTAGACACCTACTTGATCGGCTAATTGCAAAGTGCAAAACTCTCCCAGGAGTAACAATTACTCGCAGTGGGTATTGGGATCCAACTATCATATAGAAGGTATGCAATCTCATTACAAATTTCAACACTTGAAACTCCCGATAAAGGTTTTTACCCCTCGCACCTATGACCTTAACTATGGTCAACAAATCATAAGCTCTAGTCAAGTTCTACCCGTCATTTCGTGATTAATTAGACCCACCCACATGACCCTTAACTAAGGTCAACAAAGTCACACGACTGTCCTAACTAATCGCATCATATGCGGTGTAGGAAGACATCACTTAGCTACCGTATACTGTGCCTTGACTATGGTCAACAAACACAGCACGAATACTAAGTACTCTACTTCCTAAAATGACGGAGGGTTGCGAATGGTTTTTTATGAAAACCTTTAACGCTTTGAACTTGATCTCGTTGCGGAATCAAATGGTTTTTAAATGGAATGTTTTTGAAGCTTTTCTAGTTTTGCTAAAGGGGTCACTCCCGGTAAAGGGATCGTCGGCCATTTCCTCGTCGAATAAGGTGCGGGATATATCATATATATCACTGTGCAAAGCAAAAACTATAGAAGTAATCAAAAGACAAACCGAGAGTTGTAGCATCTGCCAGTTATTGCTAAAGGAGTCACTCCCGGTGAAGGGATCTCGGTCCTTTCCTCATCGAATAAGGTGCAGGATGTTCTACTAGGAACACCGCGATGCAAAGCAAGAACTGTAGCTACCTATTTATTTTGAAATTCGATTCCACAACATCTTTTAGGTTTATTTTCTTTCATTAATCTCATTAATGAATATCCCATCATATAAGTCCACCTAAACATCACAGATAAATATAACGTACGCTTATGCCATCCGCATTCGCCTCGATGTCCCCTCGTGCACCATTAGGTTAGGTAACTAACGGCAGAGCGGGGCAGGGCTAGCGCGGGTGTAAAACATAAGCAACGTCTATATAATATATCATATATACTATATACTATATATATCACAGAACATCACATGATCACATCACAGATATCGCAGCAGAAGAAACATATGAAATATTGGATATACTAGGACGTCCGTATTTTCAATACGAGCCAGTATAAAACATGGATTCCACGGTCACGATGAATAGCCAAACCCACACCCCTAGACCCCTACGAGAGCGGCAAGCAACCCTACCAATTCTAGAGTTAGGAGACCCGGACTCGACTCCTCGAGTTGGTCTCCTACTGGACTCCAGAACCCGGTTACTTGTGCCCTCCTCCTTGGGTCTATCCTAGTGCGGAAAAGTAAATAATATACATCAACGGTGACAACTTCTGCAACCTGGAAGTCCCCCAATAAAAGAATATTACATACAAGTTTTTACATGAATGAAAATGAAAAACACTCGTCTCACATAAAAAAAAACCGGCTATTCGAACACGACGATCCAATATAACATATCCAGCAACACATAACATCACATGTCATCAACGTAAGTAAATATGCGCGTCCCAATTGTCGTTGACATATAGCAACGAAACCGACGATATCACATATTACACGTACGGTCACATAAAAGAAAGTGTAAAACTACAACAGTTGGAATCCGCAATCTCTTTAGACATCGCATGCCTAGTCAAATGAATTCCTTAAACATCGCATGCCTAACAATTATAAACCCCGCATTTTAGTCTCATTATCGAAAACACTTTTCAATATCAAGTCGGGCAATTCAACAAGATTCCCGAAAAACCGATCGAATGCTCGTCGCAAACTTTAGTAGGCGGCCGCACCCCTGATACGGTCGACGAAGTGCACCAAGGCGGAACACCGCTGCAGCGAGCACCCGGACGGATGCTTTCGGCGACGGGGTTCTCCTACAGTCACTTGGTCGGGGTTATGGAGTGAGGCTGTCTATTAAGTTTACCAGGCGAGTATCCGCGTACACTACGTGATTGCGACGGACTTTTGATCACATCAAAATTCCGTGGAAACCGATCAAGTGAGACTAAACTGCTATGTTTATAACATTCATCCAGTCATCTCATAACTATTTGCGAATTCCAAGTATTGTATCACATTCCGGATAAATAGAAAATGTTAAACTTTCCGATTGAACAATCGAACACCCAAGTTTTCCCGAAACAGTCCAACACATGAAATAAGTCTAAAAACATTCAGTTCGTGTCTCAGTACCAACGGTCCAGCCGTAGAATGGTCAAGCCAACGCCTCACATGTGGCACGCCATACTGCCCCAAACCCTAAGGTTCAAAGGGCAGTTCAAGACGGTCACATAATCGAGTTAAGGTTTGTTGTCTTCTAGAGGGACCATCGCGTTACTTGCACTACTCAGAACGTCCTTAAACCTCGGAAAAGTCCAACACATGGAAATTTTCCGGCAAGGGAAAAAGTGGGTATTTATATCCGGTCGAACTTTTTAACATATTCTAAAATTACCCGGAAAAACACACACTGAGAAAATTAGACAATCCGGTCGAAACACCGAGTCCCCAATAGAACCCAGAAAATTCAACTCTTGAATAAATATTAAAAATTCCCAGGAAAACTAGTACTGCAAAATAGGAATTACTGTGCAATTTTTAAAACGTGATATGACAACTTGGCCGCGGAACCGCCGCAGAAGCCAGGCTTCAGCCGCGGTTCCGCCGTGACTTAGTCTAATTGGCAACTCGAATTTTACAGTAACTCTTAGATATTCCTGCTGATTTTTCTGCATATTTTTAATTCTCAAAAAACCATGATTTCAGAAAATGTACAGAGAGCATTTTTTGGGTTTGGGTTTCGGTTCGATCGGACTTCTAACTCCGTCTACGCATCGCCTAAGGCTCTAGCTAGGCTCTGATACCACTGTAGGCTTCCTAGGCACACTAATGAAGTCTCACAAGTGATCAAACATGGCCAATTAATATTTTACAAGTGCCGAGAAACCCTAATACGGATCGTTAACTAGATATATAGGCGATACGATGCAAATAAACAACTTTATCTAAAAGGAAAGTGGCTACAACCTTTGTAGATCCGGTCCACCACTTCGTAGGCTCCGCGATGATGTCCCTCCGCTGTCCAAATCGGATTCCGGACTCTAGCATCGGCTTCATCGGAAAAATGGGCGGGCTTGGTCGTCGGCTTCGATGCCGAAGATGATCTACGTCGAGGCATCACAAGATCAAACTCCCACTTCACCAAGTCATGAAACTTGTGAAGGAAACACCCTATACTACCTGGCGAGAGGTAGAGGATGAAGAAATAGGAAGTGGGTTCACTTTGGAATTGGATTTCTCACATGATTTCATCACTTGCCATTGATGAGGCAAGCTTTTCTTTCTTGCTCATGAAGAAGAAGATGAAGAAAGAATATGATAAGTGTTAAAGAATAATTGAAAAAGAATTGATTCTTATCATATTCTAACCTTAGTTAAGTGTAGGGAATAGACTAGGGTTAGTTTAAATGGTTAGGGTTAAGGATGAGAACAAGAAGGTCATTTAGTCAAAGCTTCATGAAGCTTCAACTAAAAACAAATCAAGCCACCATTCATTTATCTTTCAATTTATTCAAAATGAATAAACAAATAAGATAAATGAATAAGTAAAACCCTAATCAACAACTTAACCATGGTTTAATTCTTTACACTTAACCAAATAAGCATGTATCATCAAACATGATACAATCAACTGCACAAAAGTATATCACATATACAACTTGCACAAATCAAGTGAGAAAATCCACTTAAAATGAACCAATACTAGTTGATGCAAAGTAATATATCAAATATATAATTTTACATTAAATCATTAAATCAACACTTGATTTAACGATCCGGTCATATCGCATATAACCGGCCAGTATCCTATGTATCGGCTTATCGAATCAATCCTTGATTGGATAACTAGGTTATATCGCATATAACCAATCGATACATTCATCGTGAGAATGAAATACGATATCACATACACGCATTATTCTCGGTCCTGCACATATCTCATATGCGCTCCTATTTCGTTTCGCTTGAGCCAGGAAACCTCTGTGTAGGACTCAAAAGACTCGTCAATACGCCGGCAGCAGGTGATGATCATATCAAACACCCACAAGCCGCAAGGGGTCTGCTAAACGTAATGGCTACCCGGGTATTGAGCGATTAGAAGATCGACGAGCAAGCCCGCTCACACTCCTGTGAATCCAACCAGTAACACTTACCGTACAGTCCGGTCTGTTCGTCTGATATGTCGCATATCTCGCCTAGGGGTGGTAAACGTCAGACCCCAGTAGCTTGATAAGTCATGCCGACGTGAGTTCCTTAACATTCGTGAAACTACTGATAACTCTAACCAGTATATCACTGCAACCCTGGCCAGGGATTTCCTGTTATGGCCAGTCGAGCATAGCGCAACATCAACTCCCAATACCGGGAGAGACGAATCCTCTCCTATCGCTCATTGCCTCCATGTGAATCGGGACTGTACCCAAAAAACACCTGTTTGCACAACTCAGTAGAGCCGTGGTAGGGTGGAAATCAAAGCACAGTGGGAGACATACAAGACTCTATGACGATCTCGGGTCAACAGACTAAGCTGTACCAGTGTCACCAGAGAACTGCCATCTGACGTGAGGTATAATACCATCTGGGAGTTCTCGGCGAGTCCGTTCAGTGTACCCAGTCTCCACTGAGCACCCGCATACCATCTCTGATGTCAAACACCAATGGATATGGGATCATCCATCGCCCATCACATGGGTCAAGAAGATATACGCTAGTCTACTCTGGAATATCGATGCCCCGTCTCGATATTCCCACGACTAGGAACATTGAAGGATGTGCTCATTGACTACCCAGGCCCCACTAGTATGATCTTCATCACAGTCCTGGAAGTCGAGTACACATCCTAAGGGCTTTATCAACATGTAATCAGAGAGACAGAAAGTATACATGTTAAGATAAAGAGCAACCGGATAGCGTACTATCATGTCGAGCAAGAAAGTCCTACCTATATATGTCCCAGCATCCACTACAATATACATCCAATGTACAGTAATGGCCTCTAGGGCATACATATAACTAACAAATAGAATACAGTATAACATACTGGTATTATTCTCGGTCCTGCACATATCTCATATGCGCTCCTATTTCGTTTCGCTTGACCCAGGAAACCTCTGTGTAGGACTCTAAAGGCTCGTCAATACGCCGGCAGATGGTGATGATCATATCAAACACCCACAAGCCGCAAGCGGTTTGCTAAATGTAACAGCCACCCGGGTATTGAGTGATCAGAAGATCGACGAGCAAGCCCGGTCACACTCCTGTGAATCCAACCAGTAACAATTACCGTACAGTCCGGTCTGTTCGTCTGATATGTCGCATATCTCGCCTAGGGGTGGTAAACGTCAGACCCCAATAGCTTGATAAGTCATGCCAACGTGAGGTCCATAACAATCGTGAAATTACTGATAACTCTTACCAGTATATCACTGCAACCCTGGCCAGGGATTTCCTATTATGGCCAGTCGAGCATAGCGCAACATCAACCCCCAATACCGAGAGAGACGAATCCCTTCCTATCGCTCATTGCCTCCATGTGAATCGGGACTGTGCCCAAAAACCACCTGTTTGCACTACTCAGTAGAGCCGTGGTAGGGTGGAAATCAAAGCACAGTGGGAGACACACAAGACTCTATGACGATCTCAGGTCAACAGACTAAGCTGTACCAGGGTCACCAGAGAACTGCCATCTGACGTGAGGTATAATACCATCTGGGAGTTCTCGGCGAGTCCGTTCAGTGTACCCAGTCTCCACCGAGCACCCGCATACCATCTCTGATGTCAAACACCAATGGATATAGGATCATCCATCGCCCATCACATGGGTCGAGAAGATATGCGCTAGTCTACTCTGGAATATCGATGCCCCGTCTCGATATTCCCACGACTAGGAACATTGAAGGATGTACTCATGGACTACCTTGGCCCCACTAGTATGATCTGCATCATAGTCCTAGAAGTCGAGTACACATCCTAAGGGCTTTATCAACATGTAATAGAGAGACAGAAAGTATACATGTTAAGATAAAGAGCAACCAGATAGCGTACTATCATGTCGAGCAAGAAAGACATACCTATATATGTCCCAGCATCCACTACAATATACATCTAATGTACAGTAATGGCCTCTAGGGCATACATATAACTAACAATCTCCCACTTGCACTAGGGCTATCGGTAGCAGTGGTTGTAGTATCTAATACTCAACCATCCCATATAAGTCTCTCTCTGGGAAAACGCCTTTGTGAGTGGATCCGCCGTGTTGTCCTCTGAGTCTACTCTCCTAACCTTGATCACCCTGGAGATCAACTATCTCCATGATCAGTTGATGCTGCCTCAGACTATGTCTGAGTCACTGATGGGACCAGGGTTCCAGGGCCAAAGCCACACTTCCATTGTCACTCAATGGTGGGAACCTAGTCCATCTTATGAACCACTATACACCCAAACTGCCTCTTTGGTAGTATCTTTGATAACGTTGTTACCAGCCTTTATCGTCTAGTCTGCCACGGCATATAGCTTGGAACTCTTCCAACATACCGTCCCTTCACTGAGGGTAAAGACAATGCCTGCGAGTGACATTCGGTCGTCCTTATCACCCCGGAACCTTTCCAGTGATTCTCCCCAGGATCGATTGATACAATCTTAGTACTGCTAGTGAGAATCCTAACATCCATTTAGATCTATCTCATAGATCCAAATCCCAGGATTTAGGAGGTATCACTTTGATCCTGTATGGAGAATCCTTGTGATAAGCCGAGATTGACCGAGCGTAGCATAGGAAACCCCTTTCCTATCAAGAGTATGTCATCCACGTACTCTACGTGGACCATTACCATACTCCATACTACCCTTTTGTACATACAAGGTTCATCTACCATTTTATGAAGTCAAACTCTTTGACTACCACATCAAAACAGATGTTCCAACTCCGCGATGCCTGCTTTATCCTGTAAAGCAACTTGCACACGTTCCCGCTGCTCCCACTGTTTACGAAGCCCTCTGGCTGTGTTCTTATAGACGTTCTCTTCTAAATCATTATTTAGAAAAGTGGTCATGGCACCCAACCACCAGATATCGTAGTCACGGTATGTAGCAATGGTAAGTAGGATCTGGATGGACTTAAGCATAGTCCCTGGAAAAGGTTTCATCATTATCCACGCTTGGTTGATGACGAAAACCTTTAACAAGTCTAGCTTTGAAAGTCTCAACTTTTCCATCTACACCAAGTAATCTTCTCAAGATATACTTGCTCCTGATGGGGATTTAACCCTTCAGATATCACAACCAAAGTCCATACTTTGTTGGTGTATATGGATTCCATCTCAGATCGCTAAGCACCCAGCCATTCTTACAGAGTCCCTACTCTCGATGACCTGCTCGAATCTAGTTGGGTCATCATCTCATGATGCAATCCTCGCTCCTACTGTCATCGAGAAACCGAAGTATCTCTCAGGTTGGTGAGGAACCCTACCAGATCGGCAAAGAGGCTGAGGTTCGTCGGGGACTATTGAATCCTTTGGTTCTGTCAAATCATCAGTTGCATTTTTGTATAGCTGGAACCTTTCCAGTTCTACAGAACTGACCTTGCCTCGATCTTGTCCGGATTTTGCTTTTGACATAGGCCGGACAATCCCAAATCTTAACTTACTTAAGAGATAGGCTCTTCCTATACCATATCTTATATGGAGTGGTAGGCACTGATTTGATTCGAACCCAATTCAATAGGTATGCAACTTCTCAAGTGCACAACCCCTTTAAAAGAAACAGGTAACTCAGTAATACTCATCATAGAGCACACGATATCATATAGGGTGCTATTGCTCCGCCCCGATACACCGTTGTGCTGTGGTATATTCAGAGGAGTGATACGAAGAGAGAATCTCATTCTCCTTTAGAACAATCCAGGAATTCTATGCACAAGTATTCTTCTCCCTGATCTTATCATAGGACATAATACTTATACCCGTATTTTGGTTCTCTACTTCTAACTTATATTCTGTGAATATCTCAAAAGGTTCGGACTTATGTTTCAACAGGAACATATGACCGAATTTTGAGAGACTATCAGAGAATGTAATGAAGTATATAAAGAACCGGTCCTGGCATGTGCAGACAGGGGACCTTACATACATCATCATGTATCAGTTCCAAGAGTACACTAACTCTTTCTCTGTTTCCAATAAACAGAGCTATGGTCATCTTATCTTTGTGACATGACTGGTAAGTTTTACAAGATGTAAATTCAAACTGATTTAAATATGCATCTAAAATGTAACTTAAGCTAGTCGGGTCACATTGATATGACCTAGTCTACAATGCCTCAAGAAGGATTCGTTCATTTCTGAACTCTTCCTCCTGTGTGTGTTCTGTATACTAGGAACTGTAGTTTGATTTAGAACGTCAATGCTTTTAGATAACGTGCCTGAACCAATTAACTTTTGATATAGGAAATGTTCAAAACATTATCCAATAATACAAAATTTTATTATTTCTTTACTTATAAAGAAACTGATATGAATTTGTATATCAGGTTCGGTATCTAATAGCATTTGTTCAGAATCAATGTATTTGTAATACAGGGTGACAGTGACCAACAGATTTGGCTGCAACACTTGCCCCGTTTTCTGTCTCATGAAACTTATCACCCGTTCTCAGTTCTCTACCTTTCTGTAGCCCATGTAACGAATTACATATCTGGGATCATGTTCCGGTATCAGATACCCAGGACGCAGAGGATACTGAGAAACAGTTCTGTGTTATGAACACACCCGAAGGAGATGCATCATATGTACTTTCTTCGTTTGGGCGGCATGGGAATCCTGGTATTCCTCTATTTCCTGCTCTGTCTTATAACCATTATAAGTTGGAGCGGGACCAACGTTCCCCAGCTCAGTATAACAAGCGGGTTTGGTCAATATCCGTATTATTATCTTGATTAAGGCGTGATATGGTCGCTACCTGGAGAGAGAGAGAAGAAAACACTCAGCGTGCGCTATTGCAAGATCAGATTGGTTATATATTTTATCTAATCAGGATGGCTCCCACTGTTTTTATCAAATCTTCCTTCAAACCTTAAAAGGAAAGACTAGCCGGGATTAATTACACTCTACAAGTTCGCCAATCTTTCAGCCATGCCAGTGTCGGTACTTTGAGGGAGGTTCCCCGTGCTTTCGCACGGACCTAATTACAATAAACCTCGTTTTCCCAGAGGCGTAACCCCGTTGACACCTTTCTAGACACCTACTTGATCGGCTAATTGTAAAGTGCAAAACTCTCCCAGGAGTAACAATTACTCGCAGTGGGTATCGGGATCCAACTATCACATAGAAGGTATGCAATCTCATTGCAAATTTCAACACTTGAAACTCCCGATAAAGATTTTTACCCGTAGCACTTATGACCTTAACTATGGTCAACAAATCATAAGTACTAGTCAAGTTTTACCCGTCATTTCTTGATTAATTAGACCCACCCACATGACCCTTAACTAAGGTCAACAAAGTCACGCGACTGTCCTAACTAATCGCATCATATGCGGTGTAGGAAGACATCACTTGGCTACCGTACACTGTGCCTTGAATATGGTCAACAAACACAACACGAATACTAAGTACTCTACTTCCTAAAATGACGGAGGGTTGCGGATGGTTTTTAAGAAAACCTTTAACGCTTTGAACTTGATCTCGTTGCGGAATCAAATGGTTTTTAAATGGAATGTTTTTGAGGCTTTTCTAGTTTTACTAAAGGGGTCACTCCCGGTGAAGGGATCGTCGGCCCTTTCCTCATCGAATGAGGTGCGGGATATATCATATATATCACTGTGCAAAGCATAAACTATAGAAGCAATCAAAAGACAAACCGAGTGTGCAGCATCTGCCAGTTATTGCTAAAGGAGTCACTCCCGGTGAAGGGATCTCAGTCCTTTCCTCATCGAATAAGGTGCAGGATGTTCTTCAAGGAACACCGTGATGCAAAGCAAGAACTGTAGCTACCTGTTTTTATTTTGAAATTCGATTCCACAACATCAATTAGGTTTATTTTCTTTCATTAATCTCATTAATGAATGTCCCATCAATTAAATCCACCTAAACATCACAGATAAATATAACGTACGCTTATGCCATCCGCATTCGCCTCGATGTCCCGTCTGCACCGTTAGGTTAGGTAACTAACGGCAGAGCGAGGCAGGGCTAGCGCGGGTGTAAAACAAAAGCAACGTCTATATAATATATCATATATACTATATATAATATCTATCTGAACAAATAACATGATCGCATCACAGATATCGCAGCAGAAAATATCATATGAAATATTGGATATACTAGGACGTCCGTGTTTTTAATACGAGCCAGTATAAAACACGGATTCCACGGTCATGATGAATAGCCAATCCCACACCCCTAGGCCCCTACGAGAGCGGCAAGCAACCCTACCATTTCTAGGGTTAGGAGACCCGGACTCGACTCCTCGAGATGGTGTCCTACTGGACCCCAGAACCCGGTTACTTGAGCTCCCCTCCTTGGGTCTATCCTAATGCGGAAAAGTAAATAATATACAAATGGTGACATCATCCGCAACCTGGAAGTGCCCCAATAAAAGAATATTACATACAAGTTTTTACATGAATGAAAATGGAAATCACTCATCTCACATAAAAATCCCCGGCTATTCAAACACGACGATCCAATATAACATATCCAGCAACACTTAACATCATATGTCATCAACGTAAGTAAATATGCGCATCCCAATTGTCGTTGACATATAACAACGAAACCGGCGATATCATATATTACACTTACGGTCACAGAAAAGAAAGTGTAAAGGTACAACAGTTGGAATCCGTAAACTCTTTAGACATCGGATGCCTAACCAAATGAATTCCTTAGACATCGCATGCCTAACAGTTATAAACCCCGCATTTTAGTCTCATTATCGAAAACTCTTTTCAATATCAAGTCGGGCAATTCAACAAGATTCCCGACATCCTGATCGAATGCTAGTCGCAAACTTTAGTAGACGGCTGCACCCCCGACGCCGTCGACGAAGTGCACCAAGGCGGAACACCGCTGCCGCGAGCACCCGAACGGATGGTTTCGGCGACGGGGTTCACCTACAGTCACTTGGTCGGGGCTATGGGGTGAGGCTGTCTATTAAGTTTACCCGGCGAGTATCCGCGTACGCTACGTGATTGCGACGGACTTTTGATCGCATCAAAATTCCGTGGCAACCGATCAAGTGAGACTAAAGTGCTATGTTTATAACATTCATTCAATTATCTCATAACTACTTGTGGATTCCAAATAATGTATCCCATTCAGGATAAATAGAAAATGTTAAACTTTCCGATCGAACATTCGAACATCCAAGTTTTCCCGAAACAGCTCAACACATGATATAAGTTTAAAAACATTCACTTCATGCCTCAGTACCAACGGTCCAGCCGCAGAAGGGTCAAGTCAACGCCTCACATGTGGCACGCCGTACTTTCCTAAACCCTAAGGTTCAAAGGATAGTTCAAGACGGTCACATAATCGAGTTAAGGTTTGTTGTCTTCTAGAGGGACCATCGCGTTACTTGCACTACTTAGAACGTCATTAAACTACGGAAAAATCCAACAATTGGAAATTTTCCCGGCAGGGGAAAAAGTGGGTATTTATATCTGGTCGAACTTTTTAACATATTATAAAATTACCCGGAAAAACACATAGACAAAGTTTGATAATCCGATCGAATCTACGAACTCCCAATACAACCCAGAAAACTCAACTCTTGAGTAAACATTAAAAATTCCCAGAAAACTCAGCAATGCAAGAAAGAAGTTACTGTGCAAAAAGGTATGAACAAAGTGACCATATGGCCGCGGAACCGCTGCACGAGCCCTGCTTGTGCCGCGGTTCCGCGGCGCTTTGAACGATTCAGAAGCTCGTTTTGCACAATATTTCTTTGAAAATCCTGCTGATTTTTCTGCATATTTTTAATTATCAAAATGCCACAATTTTCAAAATTGTACAGAGAGTGGTGAAATCTAGGGTTTCGGGGTTCGATCGGGTTTCTAGCTTCGTCTACGCATCGCCTAAGGCTCTAGCTAGGCTCTGATACCACTGTAGGGTTCTTAGGCACACCCATGAGGTTCTACAAGTGATCAAACATGGCCGATTCAAAAATTTTCTATATGCCGAGAAACCCTAAACTAGATCGTTACTAGAGGTAAGGCGATGCAAGCAAGTAAACAACTTTATTGCTAAAGGAAAGTGACTACAACCTTTGTAGATCCAGTCCTCCACTTCCTTGGCTCCGAGATGATGTCCCTCCGCTGTACCCATCGGAATCCTAGACTCTGGCGGTGGTTTCATCGGAGAAATGATCGGGCTAGGTCGTCGACTTCGATGCCGAAGATGATCTAAGTCGAGGCAACTCAAGATCAAGCTCCAACTTCACCAAGTCATGAAACTTGTGAAGAAAACACCCTATACTACATGGCAAGTGGTAGAGGATGAAGAAATAGGAAGTGGGTTCACTTTGCATTTGAATTTCTCACTCTTTTTCTCAAGTCACCATTGAAGGTAGCAAAGGTTTTCTTCATCTTGAAGAAGAAGAAGAAGAAAGAATATGATAAAAATATTAAAATCAATTGATTAATTATAATAAATCAAGTGACCTTATCATATAGCAACCATGGTTAAGTGTATAGAATAAACTAGGGTTAGGTGAATGGTTAGGTTAAGGAAAAAAAAAAATGGTAGATAAAGCTAAGAAGCTTCATGAAGCTTAAGTAAAGAACAAATTTTGCCACCATTTCATTTTTACCAAAAGATAACTAAAATGAATAAGAAATTAAGCAAAGATTACTAAACCCTAACCATTAACTTAAACAAGGTTTAAAGCATACACATACCCAAGTTTGCATGTATCATCAGACATGATACAAACTAGTGCACAAAACTATATCATATATACAATGTGCACATCAAGTGAGAAAATCCATCTTAAGTGAACCAATACTAGTTAATGCAAAGTAATATATCAAATATATATAATTATGCATTAAATCCTTAAATCAACACTTGATTTAATGATCCGGTCATACTGCATATAACCGACTAATATCAAGTGTATCATTGTATCGAATCAACATTTGATTCGGTAACCCGGCTATATCACATATAACCGTCTCATGATACATATCGCGAGAATAGTATACAGTATCACATACTGGTATTATTCTCGGTCCTGCACATATCTCATATGCGCTCTTATTTCGTTTCGCTTGAGCCAGGAAACCTCTGTGTAGGACTCTAAAGACTCGTCAATACGCCGGCAGCAGGTGATGATCATATCAAACACCCACAAACCGCAAGCGGTCTGCTAAACGTAACGGCCACCCGGGTATTGAGCGATCAGAAGATCGACGAGCAAGCCCGCTCACACTCTTGTGAATCCAACCAGTAACACTTACCGTACAGTCCGGTCTGTTCGTCTGATATGTCGCATATCTCGCCTATGGGTGGTAAACGTCAGACCCTAATAGCTTGATAAGTCATGCCGACGTGAGGTCCATAACAATTGTGAAACTACTGATAACACTTACCAGTATATCACTGCAACCATGGCCAGGGATTTCCTGTTATGGCCAGTCGAGCATAGCGCAACATCAACCCCCAATACCGGGAGAGACGAATCCCCTCCTATCGCTCATTGCCTCCATATGAATCGGGACTGTGCCCAAAAACCACCTGTTTGCATGACTCGGTAGAGCCGTGGTATGGTGGAAATCAAAGCACAGTGGGAGACACACAAGACTCTATGACGATCTCGGGTCAACAGACTAAGCTGTACCAGTGTCACCAGAGAACTGCCATATGACGTGAGGTATAATACCATCTGGGAGTTCTCGGCGAGTCCGTTCAGTGTACCCAGTCTCCACTGAGCACCCGCATACCATCTCTGATGTCAAACACCAATGGATATGGGATCATCCATCGCCCATCACATGGGTCGAGAAGATATGCGCTAGTCTACTTTGGAATATCGATATTCGTACGATTAGGAACATTGAAGGATGTACTTATGGACTACCTAGGCCCCACTAGTATGATCTGCATCATAGTCCTGGAAGTCGAGTACACATCCTAAGGGCTTTATCAACAAGTAATAGAGAGACAGAAAGTATACATGTTAAGATAAAGAGCAACCAGATAGCGTACTATCATGTCGAGCAAGATAGTCCTACCTATATATGTCCCAGCATCCACTACAATATACATCCAATGTACAGTAATGGTCTCTAGGGCATGTAAGTCCACGTTGCCACCCCCGGTTCTTACGGGGAGGCGGAAACGGTATAAAAATCAAATTTTTAGGGCAAGAGGCAACATGGACTATGCATGGTCGGGATCGTTGTCTAAACTAAACTAGCAAATACACTAAAAGGAGTTAGCTACTATGGAAGATGGTTATACCTAAACTTGAACTCCTTCTTCTTCAAACCTTGTAGAGGTTGATGGTTCTCTTTACGTCGCCTTCTCCCGTCGAAGATGGATCCACCTCGAAGGTTCGACTTTGGGCTCTTCCTCGATCTTTGAGTGAACTAGGGTTTCCGGTTTGCTAAACCTTCATCCTAGATTGAGTAGAGATAGATTAGGGCTTGCTTTTCTTTCTAAAGAGAATGATTCTCAACACATGAGAAGGTTTCTCTTTTCAAGAGGAAGAAGAAGATGAAAATGAGGAGAGAGAGAGGTTATGATAGAATGAGCTCAATTATTTCTTTCTTGCAACCATATTGCAAAAGAAATGAATTATCTAAATGATAATAATTGAAATAAGAATAGTTGATGGTAATTTTTGAATGACCACAACCATGCTTCATTTAATAAAAAGTAAGCATGAATCAAGGAAGACTTTCAAGGCATGAAAGTGGTCAATGGTCAACAAGTCAACCAAGGTCAACAAGTCAACAAAAACAACCATAACATAATTCTCATTTAATTATTATTATTAATAGATAATATATAAATCCATTAGGGTTTGGAAAATGAAGACTGTCAATTGTGCATACGCACCCGTTCCGAAACCCTAATGAAAAACCTCATTCTCTGCCTCAAGCAACTGTGCATACACACCTGCATTCTCGTTCCGAGGAACAAGAATACCAAGATATAAAAGCAACCCCAAAAACATATACCAGTATCTGGCTCAAACCAGAGCCTGCCAGTATAATCCGTCCGGACTCCAAACGTGCACAAGTGCGCGGATGAGAACGAACCCTGTCGCAAAACCATGCGACCTCTACTCTGTTTTGCCCAGAGGCGAATACCCTCTGTGTGGGACTCTAAAGACTCGACACTACGCTGGCAGTGGGTTTAACCACAGACCGCAAGTGGCACTAGCTGTGCGTAACGGTCCCCAGGTAGATGCCGACAAGAAGGCTGACGAGGTGAAACCCCATCTGTACTCCTACTGAGTCTGAATGTGACATTCTCCGTACAGTCCGGTCAGTTCGTCTGATACATCGCATGGCGGGCCTAGGGGGCGGTAAACGTCAGTCCCCCAATAGCGGTACAAGTCGTGCCGGAGCGAAGCCCAAAACACACTGAGATAACACTGGAAACCTACCAGTATATCTCGTTTGCCCTGGCCAGGGACTACTCGTGTAATGGCTCTCCTAGACACAGCGCGATGTCAACCCCCAATACCGGGAGAGACGAATCCTGTCTAACCGTCACTGCCTCCAAGTGCTTCGGGACTGCACCCAACCACCACCTGTTTGCACGACTCCTTTGAGCCGTGGTAGGGTAGTGATCAAAGTGCAGTGGGAACACACTCGAGGCGAAGTGCCAGTGTCAAGTCAGCGGACTAAGCTGTACTCATGTCACCTGGGAACTGATGACTGACGATAGGTATAATACCAACCTGTCAGTTCCCGACGAGTCCTGTCCAGTGTACTCGTAACCCAACGAGCACCCGTATACTATCTCCAGTACGACGTACTGATGGCTGTGGGACAGACCATCTCCCACACTGGGATGAGAAGCGCATACGCTAGTCTACTCCGGAGTATCGATGCCCTATCTCGATAGTCCTGCGACTAGGGACCTGTATAAGGATGTGCTTATAGATTACCCAGCCCCCACTAGTGTGACTGCCATCACAACGCTGGTAATCAAGCAAAGATCCTAAGGGCTCCACTAATGCGTATAAGTGATATAGTAAAATAAACACAAGTACACATTGAAGTAGAGACAAACCAAGTAGCATACTACTATTTTGAGCAAGATTGTATATACAAGGTGAATATCCCAAGCATCCATTAAGTAATATACAAACTAGTATGATACAGTAATGGCCTCTAGGGCATATACACTAACAATCTCCCACTTGCACTAAGGCCATGTACTGGCGTATCGAAGACCTATCATCTCGATCAGCCGCTCGAACTGAGTCTGGGGCAGGGCCTTGGTGAATGGATCTGCAGTGTTGTCTTCTGAAGCAACTCTCCGAACCTCGATCTCCTTGCGATCCACGATCTCCCTAATCAGGTGATACCGCCTCAAGATGTGCCTGGATCTCTGATGGGACCTGGGTTCCTTCGCTAAAGCTATAGCCCCATTGTTATCGCAATACAGAGGTATTGGATCAACAATGGACGGAACCACCTGAAGTTCTTTCAAGAACTTCCTCATCCAGACAGCTTCTTTTGCGGCATCAGATGCAGCGATGTATTCCGCTTCCATCGTCGAGTCTGCAACGGTTTCCTGTTTGGAACTCTTCCAACACACCGCCCCTCCATTGAGGGTAAAGACAAAACCCGACATGGACTTGGAATCATCCTTGTCACTCTGGAAGCTGGAGTCAGCAAAGGCCTCGATCTGGAGGTCTTTTCCGCCATACACCAAGAACATCTCCTTAGTCCTTCTTAGGTACTTGAGAATGTTCTTTACCGCTATCCAGTGTTTCTCCCCAGGGTTTGACTGATACCGGCTTACCACACTCAGTGCATAAGCTACATCCGGTCTGGTACATAACATCGCATACATTATAGAGCCTACCGCAGAAGCGTAGGGTATAATAGACATGCGATCCCTCTCCAAATCAGTCTTGGGAGACATCTCTTTAGAGAGGGTGATCCCGTGACAAGCCGGTAGGTTACCGCGCTTGGAATCTTCCATACTGAATCTCTTCACTATGGTGTCGATGTACCTGGACTGAGAAAGTCCCAATATCCTCTTGGATCTATCACGATGGATCCGGATCCCCAGGATGTATGAGGCATCACCCAGGTCTTTCATGGAGAACCTGTGTGACAAGAACCCCTTGACAGATTGTAGCATAGGAATGTCATTTCCTATTAAGAGAATGTCATCCACGTATAAAACGAGGAATACTACAGTTCTCGCTACAAATCTACTATAGATGCATGGTTCATCTGGATTTTTGATAAAGCCAAATTCTTTGACCGTCTCATCAAAGCAGATGTTCCAACTCCGCGATGCCTGTTTTAGTCCATAGATAGACTTAAGCAACTTGCACACCTTTCCGCTGCTCCCACTCTGAATGAAGCCCTCTGGCTGGTCCATATAGACACACTCCTCTAAATTTCCATTTAGAAAAGCTGTCTTTACGTCCATTTGCCAGATCTCATAATCGTGGAAGGCAGCGATGGCAAGAAGGATCCGAATGGATTTCAGCATGGCTACTGGAGAAAAGGTTTCGTCATAGTCCAAGCCAGGTCTTTGACGAAAACCCTTTGCTACCAGCCTAGCTTTATAGGTCTCAACCTGTCCATCTACACCAATCTTCCTTTTGAAGATCCACTTGCATCCTACGGGTTTTACCCCGTCTGGAGCAATGTCCAACGTCCATACCTTGTTGGTGTACATGGACTCCATTTCGGTCCGCATTGCATCCAGCCATTTCACTGAGTCAACGCTCTGAACGGCCTGCTGGAAGCTAGTAGGCTCATCATAATCTATGATGCAATCCTCTCTATCCCCGTCTATGAGAAAACCGTAGTATCTCTCGGGCGGATGAGACTGCCTACTACTTCTGCGGAGCGGCGTAGGAATGTCCTGTTCTGTTGAACCCTCTGGTTCCACCAAACTTTCAGTAACAGTCTATGGTTCTGGAACTTCTTCCAGTTCTACTGTGCTCCCACTTATCTGGTTTTCCAAAAACTCAGTTTCCAAGAAGTAGGCATGACGAGAAACAAGAACTTTTTGTTCCTCTTCACAGTAGAAGAAATATCCTTTTGAGTTCTTTGGATACCCCACAAACTTGCACTGTACTGAGCGTGCCTCGAGCTTGTCCGCATGCTGCTTTTTGACAAAAGCCGGACATCCCCATGTCTTAATGTGCTTAAGATAGGGTTTCTTCCCACACCACATTTCATATGGTGTGGAAGGCACAGTCTTAGTCGGAACTCGGTTCAAAAGGTATGCGGCTGATTCTAGCGCATATCCCCAGAATGATCGCGGCAACTCAGCGTTACTCATCATGGACCGCACCATATCCAATAGGGTGCGGTTCCATCTCTCCGATACACCGTTATGTTGCGGGGTGTATGGAGGAGCAAGCTGAGAGAGAATTCCGTTCTCTTTTAAATAGTCCAGGAACTCGGCACTTAAGTATTCTCCACCTCGATCCGATCTTAGAATCTTAATACTTTTGCCGGTCTGTTTCTCTACTTCATTCTTATACTCCTGGAATTTTCCAAAGGCTTCGGACTTATGTTTCATTAAGAAGACATAACCGTACCTTGAGAAGTCATCCGTAAAAGTAATGAAGTAAGAATGTCCGCTTCGGGCATGTGTAGACATTGGACCGCACACGTCACTGTGTACGAGTCCCAAGAGCTCGCTCGCTCTTTCTCCATGTCCAGTAAACGGAGTCTTTGTCATCTTTCCCTTGAGACAGGATTGACAAGTGGCATACGACTGATATTCGAACGCATTCAAATACCCTTCTGTATGTAACTTCGTCAACCTTCTCTCATTGATGTGACCCAATCTACAATGCCATAAGAAAGTCTGGTTTATTTCTGGAGACTTTCTTTTGTGTGTATTCTGGACATTAAAAATCTGTGGTTGGTTTAATACGTATATACCATTACTCAAAGTACCTGACCCAATCAAAACTTGATTAAGGCGAATGTTTACAACATTACTTACAAACGCAAATTCATAACCTTCTTTAGAAACTAAAGATACAGAAATGATATTACAAGTTGCGTTGGGTACAAAAAAGCAATTACGCAAAACCAAAACATGTCCATCTGACATTCCCAGGTGATAGTCCCCCACGGCTTTAGCATCCATGCTAGCTCCGTTTGCAACTCTGAGGGTCATGTCACCAGCTTTCAAAACACTACGGTTTCTCAACGCCTGCAAAGAATTACAGATATGAGATCCTGATCCGGTATCCAATACCCAGGAAGTAGAGTTTATAGAAAGACAGTTTTCAATAACATACACACCTGAAGCTGAAGCTGCAACCTGCTTCAATTCCTGTGTTCTGGCCTTCCAGGCCCTGCAATCATTCTTCCAGTGTCCTTTCTTATGACAAAAGAAGCATTCTTCCTTATCCACAAGCTTCCCCGCTATCTTTGTTGCTTTACCTTTTCCCTTCGTATCCACTTTACTAACACCGCCCCTTGGTTTGGCGGGGGCTTTCTTCTTCTTTCCCTTGGCTTTCGCCTTGGACCTAGAAGAAGATGATCCTCCTACAAACAAAGTGGATGTTTCCCTACCTTTCTGTAGGGTGCCCTCTGCGCTCCTCAGCAGGTTGAGGAGCTCTGAAAGTTCAACCTCCTTTTCTTGTAGGTTGAAATTCATTATAAACTGGGCGTAGGTGGAAGGAAGGGACTGGAGAACTATATCCGTATATAGCTCACTCTCCAATGTGATCCCTAGGTCAGCGAGCTCCTCAATGTAGCCGATCATCTTTAGCACGTGCTCGGCTACTGATGATCCGGCGGCCATTCTTGTCGAAAACAACTTTTTCGACGCTTCGTATCTTGCGATACGTGATTGCTCTCCATACAGTTCTTTTGTATGAAGCAATATGGACTCCATGTCCATATTCTCATGCCTCCTCTGATGTTCGTTGTCCATCGAGGCAAGCAGGAGGCACTTGGCCTTCGCGCTATCAATCTCCCAAGTCTTGCGGATTTCCTTATCCGCGACGCTGGAAGTTGGACCAGGGACAGGGGGAGCTTTGGTGGTAAGAAGATACCCCAGCTTGTCATAAGTGATTGCTATCTTGACATTCCTGAGCCAATCTTTGTAGTTTGGCCCTGTCAACTTGTTTTTATCTAGGAGTAACTTAAGTCCAGTCATGTTGATTGGTCGCTGCAATTAGGAGAGAGAAGAAGAAACACTCAGCATGATGCTCTTGCAAGTTTAGAGTGGTTTTTAATTTGTCTAAACAGGATGGCTCCCACTGTTTCTCGAATCCCTCCTCAAACCATAAAGGAAGAATTAGTCAGGATCAATCCCACCGTACAATACTTGCTTAACCGTTCGGCCAGGCTGGTGTCGGTACTTCGAGGGAGGTTTTCCAACGCTTTCGCGAAGTTCCTTAATTAAAGAACCTCTTTTCCCTGGGGGCGTAGCCCCGCTAACACCTTTCTAGGCACCTACTAGGTTTATAGCATTGATCGTTAAGTGAGAAATTTCCCGAGGAGTAGCATATACTCACAGTAGGATCGGGATCCAAATATCATCGCGTGACGAAACTGAAGGAATCCTACCAGAATCACCACACTCCAAATGGTATGCAAATCTAGCAAGTTTCAGTACTTATGAAACTCCCGATGTGGATTTTTGCCCCATGCTCTTATGACCTTGACTTTGGCCAACAAATCATAAGTCACATGTCAAGTTCTACCCGTCGTTCTCCAGGTTAATTTGAATCCACCCGTACCCACCCTTGACTTTGGCCAACAAGGCAGTACGACTGTTCCAAACCAACGCATCTATCTATGCTGCACATGAATACCCAATAGCTACCAATCACTATGCCTTGACTTTGGCCAACAAACACAGCTTGAATACTATTGACTATTCATGTGAAACGACGGAGGGCTACGGATGGTTTTGGCGAAACCGTGAACGTAGTGAACTTGATTTGGTCGATGGAACGAGATAGCTTTTAAAAGGAGTGGCTCAAACTCCGCACTTAAAAGTTGGTTTTGAAAAGAACCGAGTGGTTTTTCGAAAGTGTTCCAACGACTTTAACTTGGTTTATTATCTTGCATTAGTTCTTTTAATGCGTGATATTCTTGCATTAGTACTTTTAATGCGTCCCATCATTTAATCCTACCATTGCAGAAAACAACCAAAATATGACGTACGCTTATGCCATTCGCATTCGCCACTGGGCCCCGTCATTACCCGTTAGGCTACTTAACTAACGACAGAGCGGGGGCTGGGCTAGCGCGTCTGTAAAACATAAGCAACGCCTAAATAGAAAGCAATGATAAACATTTCAGATCACAGATAAATACATTGGATATACTAGTAATCTGTAATTTGTACGAGCCTGTAACAAAAAACAGATAACACGGTCGCGGTGAATAGCCAATACCCCACCCAAGACCCCTACGGGTGCGGCAAACTACCCGCCAAGTACCCGAAGCGTAGCAACCTCCCTCATCTCCATGAGTAGGCCACTCGACACTTCGGCATACCCGGTAGTTTGTGCACCCCTCCATGGGTCTATCCTAGGAGCAAAAACAGTAAAAGAATTATACAATGACGGCTACAACCCCGACCCGGTTGTGCGGCCAAACAAATAATAATTATTACATCAATTTACATTTACAATGAATTGCAAGAAAAGAAAACTCTCGTCTCACAACCCCCCGGCTATTCACCCGCGACAATCCAACATATTTATATACACATTCCAGTACATTACAGATCATGTATAACCCCGACTAAACGTCTTATAGCGATTAGTCGACGTTCAATACATGCAAACATCACAGATACAACCATCATAGTCAAAATGCAGTGAAGTTCGGAAAAATACGGAATTATAGGCCCCCAAAAGTAAATTTTAGTTCTGGAAAATCTGGGCATATAATTTATATCCTAAAAATCCCAAAATCAACACAGAAAGACACTGCACGAAAAACGATGCAGAGAGGACATCAAGTCGCGGCGGTTCCGCGGCGGCCAAGAAGGCTCACGCGGCGGAAGGGCGGCGGCTTCGATGAATCTCTGTGTCGTTTTTCATGGGTGTCTTTAAAAAACCCTGAGATGAATTTACAAATATAAAGTTTTTCATTTCGAGCCCAAAAAATTTCAACAGAAACTCAGGTTTTGGAAAAATACGGTTTTTGGGTTTTTTTCGGTTCCGAACTTCGTTACACTTCACTACCAAGCTAGTTTAAGTTTAGTTAGGCTCTGATACCACTGTAAGTCCACGTTGCCACCCCCGGTTCTTACGGGGAGGCGGAAACGGTATAAAAATCAAATTTTTAGGGCAAGAGGCAACATGGACTATGCATGGTCGGGATCGTTGTCTAAACTAAACTAGCAAATACACTAAAAGGAGTTAGCTACTATGGAAGATGGTTATACCTAAACTTGAACTCCTTCTTCTTCAAACCTTGTAGAGGTTGATGGTTCTCTTTACGTCGCCTTCTCCCGTCGAAGATGGATCCACCTCGAAGGTTCGACTTTGGGCTCTTCCTCGATCTTTGAGTGAATTAGGGTTTCCGGTTTGCTAAACCTTCATCCTAGATTGAGTAGAGATAGATTAGGGCTTGCTTTTCTTTCTAAAGAGAATGATTCTCAACACATGAGAAGGTTTCTCTTTTCAAGAGGAAGAAGAAGATGAAAATGAGGAGAGAGAGAGGTTATGATAGAATGAGCTCAATTATTTCTTTCTTGCAACCATATTGCAAAAGAAATGAATTATCTAAATGATAATAATTGAAATAAGAATAGTTGATGGTAATTTTTGAATGACCACAACCATGCTTCATTTAATAAAAAGTAAGCATGAATCAAGGAAGACTTTCAAGGCATGAAAGTGGTCAATGGTCAACAAGTCAACCAAGGTCAACAAGTCAACAAAAACAACCATAACATAATTCTCATTTAATTATTATTATTAATAGATAATATATAAATCCATTAGGGTTTGGAAAATGAAGACTGTCAATTGTGCATACGCACCCGTTCCGAAACCCTAATGAAAAACCTCATTCTCTGCCTCAAGCAACTGTGCATACACACCTGCATTCTCGTTCCGAGGAACAAGAATACCAAGATATAAAAGCAACCCCAAAAACATATACCAGTATCTGGCTCAAACCAGAGCCTGCCAGTATAATCCGTCCGGACTCCAAACGTGCACAAGTGCGCGGATGAGAACGAACCCTGTCGCAAAACCATGCGACCTCTACTCTGTTTTGCCCAGAGGCGAATACCCTCTGTGTGGGACTCTAAAGACTCGACACTACGCTGGCAGTGGGTTTAACCACAGACCGCAAGTGGCACTAGCTGTGCGTAAAGGTCCCCAGGTAGATGCCGACAAGAAGGCTGACGAGGTGAAACCCCATCTGTACTCCTACTGAGTCTGAATGTGACATTCTCCGTACAGTCCGGTCTGTTCGTCTGATACATCGCATGGCGGGCCTAGGGGGCGGTAAACGTCAGTCCCCCAATAGCGGTACAAGTCGTGCCGGAGCGAAGCCCAAAACACACTGAGATAACACTGGAAACCTACCAGTATAACTCGTTTGCCCTGGCCAGGGACTACTCGTGTAATGGCTCTCCTAGACACAGCGCGATGTCAACCCCCAATACCGGGAGAGACGAATCCTGTCTAACCGTCACTGCCTCCAAGTGCTTCGGGACTGCACCCAACCACCACCTGTTTGCACGACTCCTTTGAGCCGTGGTAGGGTAGTGATCAAAGTGCAGTGGGAACACACTCGAGGCGAAGTGCCAGTGTCAAGTCAGCGGACTAAGCTGTACTCATGTCACCTGGGAACTGATGACTGACGATAGGTATAATACCAACCTGTCAGTTCCCGACGAGTCCTGTCCAGTGTACTCGTAACCCAACGAGCACCCGTATACTATCTCCAGTACGACGTACTGATGGCTGTGGGACAGACCATCTCCCACACTGGGATGAGAAGCGCATACGCTAGTCTACTCCGGAGTATCGATGCCCTATCTCGATAGTCCTGCGACTAGGGACCTGTATAAGGATGTGCTTATAGATTACCCAGCCCCCACTAGTGTGACTGCCATCACAACGCTGGTAATCAAGCAAAGATCCTAAGGGCTCCACTAATGCGTATAAGTGATATAGTAAAATAAACACAAGTACACATTGAAGTAGAGACAAACCAAGTAGCATACTACTATTTTGAGCAAGATTGTATATACAAGGTGAATATCCCAAGCATCCATTAAGTAATATACAAACTAGTATGATACAGTAATGGCCTCTAGGGCATATACACTAACAGGGCATACATATAACTAACATAGCGCCAGTTATAAAAGTTTTTGTTCTGCGTTTGGCGTCAAAATGACGGCCGGGGCGCTACCATAGACTTACAATAATGCCCGTAGAGTGTACGAAAAGCAGTCTTCGGAATGTCATCATTCCGAACCCGCCCGATGATAACCCAAACGCAAATCAATCTTAGAAAAATGTTTCGCGCCCTGGAGCTGATCAAATAAATCGTCAATGCGAGGTAAAGGATACCTATTCCGCACCATAACTCGGTTCATTTGACGATAATCAATACACAACCTCAAACTGCCGTCCTTCTTCTTGACGAACAGCACAGGAGCTCCCCAAGGAGAAACACTCAGACGCACAAGTCCTTTATCAAGCAACTCTTGCAATTGATCTTTAAGCTCTCTAAGCTCTGCCGGAGCCATCCGGTAAGGCGGTATAGAAATAGGTCCCGTGCCAGGAATCAGATCAATGCAAAACTTAATATCGTGCTCTAGCGGCAATCCAGGTAACTCATCAGGAAAAACGTCGGGAAACTCTCGCACGATAGGAACCCAGTTCAAGGAATCTACTATGGCTCTAGTATCACAAATGAACGCCAAGAATCCCTGACATCCTCTCCTCTAAAGCCGACTAGCGCAAAGGGCAGAAATCAAACTATAAGGGGCGGCACCACGGTCCCCCTGCACAACCCGAACAGACTTGCCCGGAAAACTAAAACTGGTTGTCTTCTTACGGCAGTCCACATACGCATAACAAGCTGCTAACCAGTCCATACCAAGGAGAACGTCAAAGTCCAACATATCTAGAAGGATCAAGTCGACGGCCGAATCTCTATCTCCAATACAAACGGCAAACGACCGAAACACATGTCGCTCAACAAAAGAATCGCCAATAGGAGTAATCACAACAAGCGGCTGATCTAGCAAACACGACTCTCAGCCCAACCTCGGCATGAAGTGCGTAGAAACATACGAATGCGTAGATCCCGGATCAAATAAAACATGCGCATCATAAGAACATACAGAAAAGTGTACCTGAAACCACTGTATTAGACACCTGCGCGTCCGATGAGTCAAGGCAAACACCCGTTCCTGCCCTCTACCGGCAACTAGTTGTCCTCTGCCTCTGCCATCCCGTCCTCTCTGAAAAAACCCTTCGCGACCACGACCTCTCTGAGCATAAGTCTGACGCGGAGCAACTACAGGCACAAGAGGCAACGCTCTCTGAGGTGGAGAAGGCGGTAAGGTAACATGTGGTACGGTTGTCTCTCTCTGGCGTATCGCGGTACAATCCTTAACGAGGTGATATAGACTGCCACACCCAAAGCACCCACGCGTCAACTGCTGACCCTCATGGGGATAGGTGCTGAACAACTGGACTCGTCCCACGTCTCTGCTACTCCCCGTGCCTGAAATAACGCTGTCGCGGCGTCTAGACATCTGTCTCCGGGCTGATATACCAGCACAAACCCTCTTCGGTTCCGGAACAACCGACGACTCAGAAAGACGCTCCTCAACTAATAGGGATGCGTCCACCGCTGCTGTATACATGTCATAATGCTGTACGCTGAAGGCGAGGATCAACCGGGTAAGCAGGCCTCGAACAAACCTCTTGACCCGCATCTCTTCAGTAGCTACCAAATATGGAGCATACACAGACAGCTCGGTAAACTGCACATCGTACTCGGCCACCATCATACCCCGAGTCTGGCGTAACGACTCGAAACTGCGTGCTCGAGCATCCCTGATGCTCTGCAGAAGAAAACGTGTAAGAAACACCGTCACAAACTCAGCCGAGGTCATAGGAGAAAGACCTGTGGCTCCGCCCTTCTCTAAGGACTCGCACCACTTCTGGGACAAACCCTCCCGACGGAAGCTCGCGAACTCTACCCATCTCGCGTCGGAGCATCTCAGCGAACGACATATCCTGGCCATCCGATCGATAAACGACTGTGGATTCTCAGCTGCATCGGTGCCAGTGAAAACCGCAGGCCTCAGCCTCATGAACTCCGATAACGATACGGTGATCACCTCCGTAGCTGCAGATAGGACTGTCGGAACAGTAGGCACCAACACGGTCCCCGTAACGGGTGGAACAACCTCCTGCCTCTGTGCTCGAATGGCCTCAACTAACGACCCCACCATCTGGCGCAAATCGGGCATACCGGCCCCCAGCATAGCAATATGGTCTGTCGAAGGTGGAACAATCTGCTCCTGCACAATGGGCTTACCGCCCGAGTCAGTCCTCGTCTAGGACGAGACAACTCTGACCTCAGCCCTCGCGGCCGCTCCTTGCGCCCTCGTAGTCTTCGGTGGCATAAAGGCTGAAATGGAAACAGGATTCGATAAGAACACGGGAATCGAATCACAAGGATGTATATAATTATGGATGGAATTTCAACAATAAGTCCTAAGGTCACTTAGGCGAAGTACCGTGTCGTAAGTATGCCGCGGAACATACACACGCTACGTTACTCTGCTTAAGCTACCTACTCCATCATACCAAGGTCATGCTATATCCCGAAAGGTAAAACCCAGCGCTCTGATACCAACTTTGTCATGACCCAAATTTAGGTACATGACCGGCACTTAGACTACGTAATGTCAACAGGCGTAACGCAATTTAAGTAAGCCGAAAACCCAACAATCTAAACCATTACAAGCAGTAAAGGACAGAAACACTTTTAAAAATCTCAAGTAAGAACTTAAAGCTAAATGTTTGTTTTTCATAAAATTTTCGGCAGCACCTCCTTTGTAAAAACTAGCCCCGAAACGGGTACAAACATCAGATATAAGTAAAGCATCCCCAAACAGGAGCAAATCTCGCCCAAAGGCGTAAAAAACCACCACAACAGATATACGACGTCGTAGCGAAGAAAAGAGATAATCAACATATATAAAGGCCGGCTCACACGAGCACGACAACCAGAGTCATAAGAATATACAACATCGATACTCGCAACTCGTCGCTAAGTTAAAACATGAAGGTGGTAGATGGAGAGTACTAGATACAAAAGATATACAACGACATCATCGGATAACCGCAACCCACCTAAGACAAAAGGCCTCACAGCCAACCATAGCGGTATCCGCAAAAGTAGAGATAAAAAGGCGCCCTGTCGTGACTACCTCGAGGATAAGACCTGCAAAACACTGTGGCACAACGAGGGTGAGTTGCCAACTCGTGAATAGTAAATAACATCATACTGAAATCGCAAGTATGCACTAACAGCGATAATCTATCACATGTAATCTGATAGCATAAGTATGGCAATATGAATATACAACTATCATGATCAAGGTACACCACCAGGGTAATATATCTACATGAATCAAATGCATATCAAATAAATCCTGAGTGTGGGATAAATAATAAACCTCATGCACAAATCATCAGCATGAAAAACCCCAGTGTCCCTCACTGACACGTCAAATCCCAAAATCCTCAAGCACCGCATCCTCAGATCGGCCCTCATATCCTGTAAGTCTCATGGAACCTGAGTGTCCAACATCGACACCCGAAAACATCATAAAAACTAGTGTCCAGCATCGACACGTAAATACTCATCTGTCAGGCGCCGTCACCACGACTGGCCCTGATGTCATGTCCGTACATAACTCCGGTCGGTATCCCCACGATAACCGCTGAGTCCAAATACTATCACCGGTAGGTACTAGCTGTTAGTTATATGTATGCCCTAGAGGCCATTACTGTACATACGATGTATATTGTAGTGGATGCTAGGACATATATAGGGAGGACTTTCTTGCTCGATATGATAGTATGCTATCTGGTTGTACTTTATTTTAACATGTACTCTGATTGTCTCTATATTACATGTTGATAAAGCCCTTATGATATGTACTCGACTACTGGGACTATGATGAGATCATACTAGTGGGGCCACGGTAGTCGACGAGTACATCCTATAACTGTTCCTAGTCGAGGGTGTATCGAGACAGGGCATCGATACACCAGAGTAGACTAGCATATACGCATCTTGACTCATATGATGGGCGATGGATGATCCCATATCCATCGGTGTTTGACATCAAGGATGGTGTACAGGTGCTCAGTGGAGACTGGGTACACTGGACGGACTCGCCGAGAACTCCCAGATGGTATTATACCTCACGTCAGATGGCAATTCTCCGGTGACACTGGTACAGAGTAGTCTGTTGACCCAAGATCGTCATAGAGTCTTGTGTGATTCCCACTGTGCTTTGATTTCCATCATACCACGTCCAAGAGGGCGTGCAAAAAGGTGGCTTTTGGGTACAGTCCCGAATCACATGGAGGCAATGAGCGATAGGAGGGGATTCGTCTCTCCCGGTATAGGGAGTTGATGTTGTGCTGTGTTCGATTGGCTATAATCGGAAATCCCTGGCCAGGGTTGCTGAGATTTACTGGTAAGTGTTATCAGTAGTTTCTCGAACCGTTATAGACCTCATATCGACACGACTTATCGAGCTACTGGGGTCTGACGTTTACCACCCCTAGGCGAGATATGCAACATATCAGACGACGAGACCGGACTGTACGGGAGTGTTACTGTTTGGATTCACAGGAGAAGTTACAGGGTTGCTTGTTGATCTTCTGAGCGCTCAATACCTGGGTAGCTGTTACGTTTAGCTGATCGCTTGCAGCTAGTGGGTGTTTGATATGATCATCACCTACTGCCGGCGTATTGACGATTCTTTAGAGTCCTATACAGAGGTTTCTTGACTCAGGCAAAACGGAGTAGGGGCACATATGTGATATGTGCGGGACCGAGGATAATGCGATATGTGATACCGTATTCTATTCTCGCGATATATAATATCAGCCGGGTCATCGGATCAAGTGCTGATTCGATGAATCGGTATGGATAAATATTAGTCGGTTATATGCGATATTGCCGGATTGTCGGATCAAGTGTTGATTCGATAATTTAATGTATTATAATATATATGATATATTAAATTACATTAACTAATATTAGCTCACTAAAAGATTCTTTTTCTCGCTCGGGTAATACATTGATATATATGCGATATATGTTAATTGTATTATTTTATTTGGTTACAATAAATATTATATATGTGATATATAATATTGTAACATGATATGATTACTAATGCAACATGTTTAGTAGAGATTAAACATGGTTAAGGTTTGATTAGGGTTAAACCTTTCTAGAAGGTTTTCTTTTTTGTTTTGGAAAAGATATTTTAGCATGATATTTCTTAACCCAACCACACCCTTTAACCCTAGTTCAATCTCTACAATGGTTACTTGACCATGGTTGCATAATTCATCATTATCTCCTTTGCATTATTCATCACAAAAGGAATTCTATCATATTGTTCATCTTTTTCCTTCTTCTTCTTTGCTTACAAAGCTTTCTTGCTTTGATATTTGTGATGAAAATATGTGAGAAAAAGATAAATAAAGAGAGCAAAAATCCTACTTCATCATCCTCATCTTCCCTTGCCATTTAGATGAGGGTGTTCACATCATTTCATGAGTGTTAGCTTGTGTTAACGAAACTTCAAGGTAGATCATCTTTGTATCGAAGATCGGAAGCAAAGGTTGCATCTTTCTCTTCGTAGAACCTCTCGAGAGTCCGGAACCCGATGATCGCAGCGAAGGGACCACAACACGGAGCATATGAAGTGAAGGACCGGATCTACAAAGGTTGTAATCCCTCTCACTTAGTGTTAAATTTGTTAACATGTTAGTTTCCGCCTAATCTCTAGTTTAAAGATCCGGCTTCGGGTAGTTCGGCACGGCTAAAATTTTATCCGGGCATGGTTGATGCCTCGTAGACCCTTGTGCGCGTGCCTAGCAACCCTACACTAGCCCACCAGCCAGGCTCATCGTCTATACCACGAAAATCATCTCTTGCCCCGGGGAACCATACCGGGTCCACCATGTACCCGTAGACGGTGCCCACCGCTCCTCGAATCGGATCTAACACAAGTCTCAGAACTGAGAAAACTCATTGTGGACGCACTGAAATATCATATCAAGAGAAATCGGGTTTTCAAGCAATACATGTCTTTCTTGAAATACCCCCACGGTTCTCAAATCCATAAATCACATGAAATCCATATCTCAATGCGTAAATCCATGAAATATAATATATGCAACATAACACAGTAATATGAGCATATCAAGGAAAAACCGCTATTTAAATGCATCAAGTTATTAAATATATCATGTGGTTCCTAATTTCTCCAAAATCCAAGCAACCAAAATCCAAGCAACATCATATAAAGGTGAACATGTAACTATAGCAAGATATGAGTATATACCTATCAAGAATGATGTAATACCATACAGGTATATGTGTAGTTATATCAAGGTATATGGGTGTACACGTAAGTATGTATGCATGATGTACATGTAGCTATATGTCATATGTGTATACACCTGTCAATAATGATGTAATACCCTCCAGGTATATGTGTAGCATGTAGCAAGGTATGTGTATATACATGTCAATAATGATGCAGTACCCTACAGGTATATGTGTAGCATGTAGCAAGGTATGTGTATATACATGTCAATAATGATGCAGTACCCTCCAGGTATATGTGTAGCATGTAGCAAGGTATGGTACCCTCCAGGTATATGTGTAGCATGTAGCAAGGTATGTGTATATACATGTCAATAATGATGCAGTACCCTCCAGGTATATGTGTAGCATATAGCAAGGTATGTGTATATACATGTCAATAATGATGCAGTACCATCCAGGTATATATGTGTAGCATGTAGCAAGGTATGTGTATATACATGTCAATAATGATGCAGTACCATCCAGGTATATGTGTAGCATGTAGCAAGGTATGTGTATATACATGTCAATAATGATGCAGTACCATCCAGGTATATGTGTAGCATGTAGCAATGTATGTGTATATACATGTCAAAAATGATGCAATACCCTCCAGGTATATGTGTAGCAAGGTATGCTATATATACATGTCAAAAATGATAATACCCTACCACTTAGGGGTAAATGTAGCTATAGCAGGATATATGTAAGCATATAGGTATGCATGCAACTGTATTTCATATGCGCAACCGCACAAGAATCAATGATTCAATGTCACTAATCAATACCATATCACATATGTATGTGTGTTGTGCGTATCATGGCAATTACCGATTGTGTGGGTGTAGCATAAAATTAGTGCCCGTGCAACATGAACTGTCATTAATAGTGCAGTGTCCAATGGGTACAAGTCCAGGCACAACAAGTAAATAAGATGCAATGATGTCCATGCACAATCTCTATGTATGCAAATAAGCAAATAAGATGCAATGCAGCTAATATCATATCATATCATATCTAGCCCTGACGCTTAACGCCATACGGGTGATTTTCCCATAGATGTTAAATCTACTCACCGACAATCTCGAGCTAGGTAGATCCAATCATCTGCTTCCTGTTAGTTATATGTATGCCCTAGAGGCCATTACTGTACATACGATGTATATTGCAGTGGATGCTTGGACATATATATGGAGGACTTTCTTGCTCGACATGATAGTATGCTATCTGGTTGCACTTTGTCTTAACATGTACTCTGATTGTCACTATTTTACATGCTGATAAAGCCCTTAGGATGAGTAGTTGACTACCAGGACTATGATGCGGATCATACTAGTGGGGACAGTGTAGTCATCAAGTACATCCTTCAAATGTTCCTAGTCGTGGGTGTATCGAGACAGGGCATCGATATACCAGAGTAGACTAGCGTATGCGCTTCTTGACCCATATGATGGGCGATGGATGATCCCATATCCATTGGTGTTTGACATCAGAGAAGGTATATGGGTGCTCAGTGGAGACTGAAGACACTGGACGGACTCGCCGAGAACTCCCAGATGGTATTATACCTCATGTCAGATGGCAGTTCTCTGGTGACACTGGTACAGGTTTGTCTGTAGACCCGAGATCGTCATAGAGTCTTGTGTGATTCCCACTGTGCTTTGATTTTCATCATACCACGTCCAAGAGGGCGTGCAAAAAAGTGGCTTTTGGGTATAGTCCCGAATCACATGGAGGTAATGAGCGATAGGAGGGGATTCGTCTCTCCTAGTACAGGGAGTTGATGTTGCGCTGTGTTCGATTGGCTATAACTGGAAATCCCTGGTCAGGGTTGCTGAGATTTACTGGTAAGTGTTATCAGTAGTTTCTCGAACTGTTACAGACCTCATATCGACACGACTTATCAAGCTACTGGGGTCTGGCGTTTACCACCCCTAGGCGAGATATGCGACATATCAGACGAAGAGACCGGAATTTACGGGAGTGTTACTGATTGGATTCGTAGGAGAAAGTACATGCTTGGTTGTTGGTCTTCTGATCGCTCAATACCTGGGTGGCTGTTACGTTTAGCTGTCCGCTTGCAGCTTGTGGGTGTTTGATATGATCATCACCTACTGCCGGCGTATTGACGATTCTTTAGAGTCCTAGACAGAGGTTTCCTGGCTCAGGAAAAATGGAGTAGGAGCACATATATGATATGTGCGGCACCGAGAACAATACGTGTATGTGATACCGTATTAGATTCTCGCGATATGAGATATCGGCCGGGTATATGTGATATAGCCGGGTCATCGGATCAAGTGTCGATTCGATGAACTGATACAGATTATATTAGTCGGTTATTTGTGAAATAGCCGGATTATCGGATCAAGTGTTGATTCGATAATTTAATGTATAATTATATATTTGATATATTAAATTACATTAACTGATATAAGCTCACTAAATGATTCTTTTTCTCACTCGGGTAATACATTGATATATATGCGATATATGTTAATAGTATTATTTTATTTTGTTACAATAAATATTATATATGTGATATATAATATTGTAACATGTTATGGTTATTAATGCAACATGATTAATGGAGATTAAACATGATTAAGGTTTGATTTGGGTTAATTTTTCTTGAAGCTTCTAGAAGCTTTTGTTTTTGTTTTTGCAATGATATTTTGTAAAGATATTTTTGTTATGATATTTGTTAACCCAACCCAACCCTTAACCATGGTTCATTCTCTACATGGGTTAAGTTATCATACTTAACCCATGGTTGCATTTCTAACCTCACATATTTCATTATTCATCACAAAAGAGAATGGTTCTTCTTCTTCCTTCTTCTTTCATGAAAAAGCTTTCTAGCTTTTTATGAAATGATGAAAATGAGTGAGTTAAAGAAAATAAATGAGAGCTAAATTCCTACTTCATCATCCTAATCTATCCTAGCCATTTAGATTAGGGTGTTCACTTCATTAGTGAGTGAGAGCTTGTGTTAAAGAAACTTCAAGGTAGATCATCTTAGTTATCGAAGATCGGAAGCAAGCTTGCATCTTTCTCTTCATGGAGCCTTTCTAGAGCCCGGATACTCGATGATCGCAGCGAAGGGACCTCAACACGGAGCTTTAGAAGTAAAGGAACGGACTACAAATGTTGTAATCCCAAACTCTTAGAAGTAAAGTTGTTTACTTGATTTACTTGCCTAGTAACTCTACAGTGGTATCAGGGCCAAGCTAGAACTTTAGGCGAAGTCTAGGCGAAGTTTAAAGTCTGATCGAACTCCGAATACCCGTAAAACCCTAGTTTCTGGAAAAAAATTCAAATGTTGATTTTTTCTGTATTAAAAATACTCAGAAAATTAAGCAGGGTATTTTAGGAATTACTGTGCAAAACGAGACACTAATCCCACTAAAGCGCCGTGGAACCGCGGCAATACCATGCCTTTTGCGGCGGTTCCGTGTACGAATAGGAGAATTAGGGTTTACTGTTTGCACAGTAACATCCGCAGGCACTTGATTTGAGAGTGATTCAGCGTGCTCGCGCTTTCTAAAAGATAGATCAAAAATATTTGTAACCGCAATCAAGAACGGCGTCGCTCTGCAGCTACCCGGTGAGTACGGGTCGGTCCACAGGGATGTTGTGAATTTCCGATTCTTTCTTACGAGTTAATTCCGAAGGGTGTTCGGAGTTATTAAATCTAAAAACCTAATTATTCTAGTGCAATTAACTAAATCTATTCTTTCTAGGGCTAGGTTTAGGGATGATTTGGAAATGGTAGTAAATCTCAACGCTTTCTTTACCCGAATGAAGATCTGTGAGGAGTTATGGTAATTATCAATAAAGTGGATTAGATCCGTTCGGGAAGGTGTTCCTTCCTCTTGGTTCTTGTCCTTCCTTTAGAGATCCTTACCCTAACCTCCATAGAAAACATCACACCCGGGCCTTTATACTACGGTATCACCGCTACCTCGAGGGATAGAGTGCCGTAGGGAGCGGTATGTGCATATATGCATGGAGTCCTATTGTAAATATTTGATGGGTAAGAAAGGGATGAGAGATCTCATCTCTCAAAATCCTTCCCAAAAGCTAAACCCTAAACAAGTTCCTAGGGCATGAAATTAAATCTACCTAGGGCAAGGAATTAAAATCTACTCTAGGGCAAGAAATTAAATTACTTACAGATGGCTCTCTCCAAACATCAAAGCAGGGTTGTCAGATCTGAATTTCTGAATTAAATAGAGGCACCGATGCTCTCCAAAAGATTTCTAAATTTTATTAATGAAGGGAGGCATAAAGTTTACAATGAATTAGAGTCCCTATTTATAGAAGATAGTAAACCCTAGGGTTACAATGACTTGCATGTTTGCATTTACAAAAATAGCCCTCTAGGAAGACCGGTCAACAAAGCCACTGAATTTTGGTAAAAAATAATTCTCTTTTTGTCTTCTTCTGGGCGCGGAACCGCGGCAATGGTGGGCTTGGGCCGCGGTTCCGCGGCCCTTTAGTTGGCTCACATGCTGAAATTTCAGGGTTTTGTTCTTGGTCCTTTTTGGCTTCTGGTTCTTTGGTTCTTTTACAAATTGGGCTTCTACATTAGCTCCAGATCTTCAGTGAATAATTATGGTAAACTTTAACCGTTGCTTTGTGTTGACGTCTTGAACCTTGCTTTGTGAACTGTTTCTTATGTAGGCTTGATCAAGATCTTCTGTTCATTGGTTAAAATTCACTTTTTCATCGTCTTTACCTCGTTTTCACTGTTTTCTGTCCAAGAATCTGTAACCTGTAACATGTAGCAGACATGCGTCAAAAGCACCTGTTTTCATTGTAAAATGCATAAGAATGGGGAATATAAAATACAATATTATGGTGTGAACAAATACCCCCAAACTTATCTTTTGCTCGTCCTAGAGCAAACTTATTGTTTTATTCTCTACAAAAAACTAACCGCACTTTCGCAGCGAAACGCGATTGCACTGAGCTCGTGCAACAAGCCGTTAAACCTCTAGGTGTCCTTAGTAGAAGGAGTGTTGTCTCCTGAGGGTTTTCAGCGGATACTACCCACAAAATCCTATCAATTTGGTTTTCCGACTTTTGTTCTCCAATTAGGTTTTCTAACAAGGAATTCTATTATCGTCGACCCGCAAATTATCCACCCATATTCTTCACACTTCCTCATTATTTAACTTAAGATTATATATATCTTGCAGATCTACTTAGCTTTCGGCATTTCCTAAGTTTTCCTTCTAGGGTTCCATCTCCACTTAGGAATTTTTATCAACTCTAATAAAGATACAAGTTCTATTTTTCATTCCTTTCTCTTATCTAAACTCTAATCACATATCCCCACGTGTGTGTAAATATCACCCCTACATTTGGAAATTCAAATCAAGCAATCGTACTCCCGTCCATTATCCAAAGCACTTGTGAAATTTCGCTTTCACATCCTTCATGCGACTGTTAATACTTCTTGAGGTACCAACAACCGATTACAAGATGCGTTGGCACTTTTAAGGCGTACTTCCTAGTTTTGCACACCCAAGGCTTTTAGCAGTGACTCCCAAACCAGTTGGTCTAAGGCACTAGGTGATGAAGCACCCTCGCTAAATATTTTTCTATTTTTTTTTTTGCAGCCTTAAATAATCACAAAAACCAGTGTCCATTTTTTTCTTTATTCACACTTTTTCATACTAAGGACTTTAGACAAGAGCATTTCAAGGTCTCTTCTACTATTCTAAGTTTCAAGGTGCGTGATTGTGCAAATTGTAGGGTATACGTTTTCAGAATCTAGACTTAAGCTAGGAACTATTTTTCAAACTTATACTCTAATAAGAACATCAATACTCTTCCCTTGTTTCGACTTAGCCCAAGAAGTGAACCCAAAATTTGCCTATTTCTAAATAAAGCACAAGGCATATACTTTCTACCGTTAAACTCTAAGGAAGGTTATTTTTAGGGTTTTAATTTACTAAGTTTAAGATCTAGTTGTTCCTAGCCAGTTGACCTATTTGTCAAACTCTAGTCAATTAGCCAAAATTGAATACATTAATTTTTATAATTTTTCAAATTTTTATGGGTTTTCAAATAAGTATGCAAATGCAAAAATATGTACAAATGAATGCGAAGGAAGAAGACGTACCGAGCATACCCCTAAACTTGAACTTGACAGTGTCCTCACTGTCATGCTAAACCAAGAGTGTAAAAATGCCGGCACTCCCCTGTTTATTTAATTATAATTTTTTTTTTTATATTTTTAATGTTTTGAATCTTTTTTTGTTTTTTTTATAGAAAAAGAAAACAAAAATAAATATACATATATACAAAGATTCCCCCAAACTTAAGCTTGGCCTTGCACAAGCCAAAAGTTAACACCAACCATTCAAAGATCTTATCATGGTAATGGTAGAGTTGGTGCAAGAATGGGATGGAAAGAAAAGATATGAAAAGCACGCGAGACCGTGTGGAAAGAAGAATGGTAGAATATGGTCTCGGTGGGGGAGAAGAAAGACGGAAAGAAGAAGGAAGTGGAGTGCGATCTTGAGGGTGTAAATCGAGTGAATAAATTAGCGCAATATGTGATGACCGATGTGTTAAAAGCGATTGCGCTAACCTATCAACCCGTCGGGAAATGGGGTCAAATCCCTCAAGCTTCGCAAGAAAACATGGGTACGCCGAATTTGGTATAGGAGATGAAAGCGTAACGGTCATTTGTTCGGTCGGAACAATAGGAAAGACGAAAGGGAGTGAATTAGGGATGGTCTCATTCTCACCATAGTAAACTGTGTCGAACTGGAAAGATTCCATCAATGGTTCGAAACGACTGTGAGCAACCTAGTCTGATGGATTAACTAACTCATCTGCAATGGACTCAAACTCGGGCGGTGATACTTCAACATCGTCCGAAAAAGTGAAACACTTGTAAGTGTCATCGGCTGTGGGAACTGTGTCAGATTCGAAGGAAAAGTTTTCAAGCTCACAGTCGTCAAGTGTGAAATGAGGCGTGGTCGGAACGATGGAAAAGAGGGAGGGTGATTTAGGTAAAGGTTCAAGAGGATGAATTGGAAAATCCGACACATCAAAGAAGAATGGTTCAACCTCAATATGATCCTCACCACTCTCCTCAATATTATCCTCATAATTTTCCTCGATATTCAACTTATCTATGCCATTATCATCAAAATCAAGACGCATATGAGATTCGGGAGAAACATTTAATAACTCGGGATGATGATTTGAACATAAAACTTCAATTAAATCAACAGGTTCATCATCCGAAATATTCCCGGCGTCTATATCCTCAATCAAGTGAAAGTCAATTTCTTTAGACACCTCCTCAAAAGCATGGATGTTTATCAATGTAGGTTCTAGAGTGGAAGTGTAAAGGTCAAACGGATTAGGTGCTGTTTCACTCGAAGGGGGTTCCTCACAATTTGGCAAATCAAACACTACAAAGTCGCACAACTCGTTTTTATTTTGAACTTGTGAATCATTTAGGACATTTGATGGAAAACTGGAGTTGTGGGCTTCAATTGGGTAAGGGTAGATGTGATTTGGAAATCCTCTCTCATTCTCACTCTGTCCAACTGCCGCCTCATACATTGAAAAATTTGGAGCTAGCGGAAAACTAGCTACCGGTTCAGCAGGTTGCATAAGGGTGGCCACGGACGCTTCCACATTCCTAACCATTTTGTTTGTTGCTGCGATATACGCCTCCAACGCCTCTTCCAAACTAGACTTGGGTGGTGAGGGGGTTTCGGTAAAAGATTCAAAATTGTTTGGATATGTGAAACTCCCAAAAGGCTGTGTAGGAACAGGGTCTAGTGACGGTGGGAAAGTCGAGTAGGACTGGTAGGAAGTGGGTGGTTGGACAGGGGTAGGGTCAACATGTGGATAAAAAGGTGAATAGTCGTGCGAATCCCTAGAACTAGCTGAGTGGAGAGGGGTGAAAGATCGACTGCGAGATTGAGCAATATGCTCAGCAATGGACATCGGCCTAGGAGTTACAGCAGGACTTGGAAATGTGGTGTCAACATATGTAGGTGGTAAAGGTTGACTAGGTTGACACAAAGTGGGTTGAAAAGTCAAACTGTTTCTCCTAGACTCCTCTATGTGATCTTTCAAAGATTTTTTAGGCATGAAAGGATCGTCTTTAAATTGACCGAACAAATTGCCGAACGACGCAAAATTAGGTTCAGGATACCAAAGTTCGGCAAGTGATTTATTATGTGGGGTACCCATGTTAGAAGAAAGGATGAAAGAAAGAAAGTTGGGTGATGGTGCAAGGATTTATTTGCGGCAAAAGTTTGCAAGTTCTTGTAACAAAAATTTTCCTTTTCTTTTTCTTTATTTGAAAATTGTTGCAAAAAGATTTTTAATTAAAGATATGCAACCGAAAATATATTACCTGCAATCAGTTATTATCTTAAGCATATCACAAGAATCTTTATTTGGAAAAAATTGTTGCAAAAAGATATTTGAGAAAAGATATGCAACAAAAAAAATATTTCTTGCAATCAATTTAGTTCAAGCGGGGCCCAAAAATCCTGCACAAGATCGTTATTTGGAACGGGAAATATTTTTATAGCGCACAAAATCCTGCAGGAATTTTCAGAAAAGATATTTCAAAATGTACAGAGAAAAAACAGAGGAGACTTACAGTGCAATTTCAAGAGCTAAAGTCACCAAGATGGCGCGTTTCCGCGGTCTGAGGCCACCTCCCGCGGCGTTTCCGCGGTAGGTTAGCTGGCTTGAGTCCCAAGATTTTTTCTGACGCTCTGATCTTACAAGACCGCGGCGGATCCGCGGTCTAAAATGGGTTAGCGCGGCGGAAGGGCGGCGCAATGGAGGGCTCGGGTTTTGGGGAAAAATTCTGCTACTCTTATTTTGAATTCTCCTTCTGTTTTAATATTTGGTTTTCTGTTTCTCTTTCTGTAGATTTTCAGATCCGAGCTTGTTCCTGCAAAAATTTAAACAACAAAGTATCCCTTCCAAAAATAACAAAATATATATTTTTAATATTTTTGGATTTTGTAAGATTTTTATGATTTTTTAAATTTTAAGATTAACCCGAAATTGCGAAAAGAAAATTCTACGCCATCCCCGGCAACGGCGCCATTTGATTTGAGAGTGATTCAGCGTGCTCGCGCTTTCTAAAAGATAGATCAAAAATATTTGTAACCGCAATCAAGAACGGCGTCGCTCTGCAGCTAGCCGGTGAGTACGGGTCGGTCCACAGGGATGTTGTGAATTTCCGATTCGTTCTTACGAGTTAATTCCGAAGGGTGTTCGGAGTTATTAAATCTAAAAACCTAATTATTCTAGTGCAATTAACTAAATCTATTCTTGCTAGGGCTAGGTTTAGGGATGATTTGGAAATGGTAGTAAATCTCAACGCTTTCTTTACCCGAATGAAGATCTGTGAGGAGTTATGGTAATTATCAATAAAGTGGATTACATCCGTTCGGGAAGGTGTTCCTTCCTCTAGGTTCTTGTCCTTCCTTTAGAGATCCTTACCCTAACCTCCATGGAAAACATCACACCCGGGCCTTTATACTACGGTATCACCGCTACCTCGAGGGATAGAGTGCCGTAGGGAGCGGTATGTGCATGTATGCATGGAGTCCTATTGTAAATATTTGATGGGTAAGAAAGGGATGAGAGATCTCATCTCTCAAAATCCTTCCCAAAAGCTAAACCCTAAACAAGTTCCTAGGGCATGAAATTAAATCTACCTAGGGCAAGGAATTAAAATCTACTCTAGGGCAAGAAATTAAATTACTTACAGATGGCTCTCTCCAAACATCAAAGCAGGGTTGTCAGATCTGAATTTCTGAATTAAAGAGAGGCACCGATGCTCTCCAAAAGATTTCTTAATTTTATTAATGAAGTGAGGCATAAAGTTTACAATGAATTAGAGTCCCTATTTATAGAAGATAGGAAACCCTAGGGTTACAATGACTTGCATGTTTGCATTTACAAAAATAGCCCTCTAGGAAGACCGGTCAACAAAGCCACTGAATTTTGGTAAAAAATAATTCTCTTTTTGTCTTCTTCTGGCCGCGGAACCGCGGCAATGGTGGGCTTGGGCCGCGGTTCCGCGGCCCTTTAGTTGGCTCACATGCTGAAATTTCAGGGTTTTGTTCTTGGTCCTTTTTGGCTTCTGGTTCTTTGGTTCTTTTACAAATTGGGCTTCTACATTAGCTCCAGATCTTCAGTGAATAATTATGGTGAACTTTAACCGTTGCTTTGTGTTGACGTCTTGAACCTTGCTTTGTGAACTGTTTCTTATGTAGGCTTGATCAAGATCTTCTGTTCATTGGTTAAAATTCACTTTTTCATCGTCTTTACCTCGTTTTCACTGTTTTCTGTCCAAGAACCTGTAACCTGTAACATGTAGCAGACATGCGTCAAAAGCACCTGTTTTCATTGTAAAATGCATAAGAATGGGGAATATAAAATACAATATTATGGTGTGAACAGCACTTCCTAATGCTTCTGGGAAATTTTAATTATACTCATGTGTTGAGTTTTTGGGTTGTATTGGGAACTCGTTGATTCGATCGGAAAGTTTAACTTCGTTTAATTTTTTCCGGGTAATTTTAGAACGTGTTAAAAAGTTCGAACGGATATCAATAACTCACTTTTTTCCCTGCCGGAAAATTTCCATGTGTTGGATTTTTCCGTAGTTTAAGAACGTTCTAAGTCGTGCAAGTATCGCGGTAGACCCTCCAGAAGAACACAAAGCTTAACTCAATTATGTGACCGTCTGAACCGCCTCTAAATCTTAGGGTTTGGGGTAGTACGGCGTTGCCACATGTGAGGCGTTGGTTTGACCCTTCTACGGTTGGACCATTGGTACTGTGGCATGTGATGGATACTTTTCGAACTCCGCTCAAATGTTGAGCTATTTAGGAAAACTTGGGTGTTTGATTATTCGATCGGAAAGTTTAACATTGTCTATTTATCCGGAATGTGATACAATATTTGGAATCCACAAGTAGTTATAAGATAACTAATTTGAATGTTATAAATCTAGCAGTTTAGTCTCATTTGATCGGTTGCCACGGGATTTTGATGTGATCAAAAGTCCGTCGCAATCACGTAGCGTAAACGGATACTCGCCGGGTAAACTTAATAGATAGCCACGCCTCATAACCCTGACCAAGTGACTGTAGGAGAACCCCGTCGCCAAAAGCATCCGTTCGGGTGCTCGCGGCAGCGATGTTCCGCCTAAGTGCACTCCGTCGATGGCATCTGGGGTGCGGCCGTCTACTAAAGTTTGCGACGAGCATTCGATCAGGATGTCGAGAATCTTGTTGAATTGCCCGACTAGATATTGAAAAGTGTTTTCGGGATCGAGACTAAAATGCGGGATTTATAATTGTTAGGCATGCGATGTCTAAAGAACTCATTTGGTTAGGCATGCGATGTCTAAAGCAGGTTGCGGATTACAACTGTTGTAGTTTTACACTTTCTTTTCTGCGACCATAAGTGTAATATGTGGTGTATCGCCGATTTCGTTGCTATACATCAACGACAATTGGGATACGCATATTTACTTACGTTGATGATATGGGATATTATGTGTTGCTGTGATATGTTATATTGGATCGTCGCGTTTTGAATAGCCGGGATTTTATATGAGATGAGAGTTTTTCATTTTCATTCATGTAAAATTCATTTGTATGTAATATTCTTTTATTGGGGCACTTCCGGGCTGAGGATGATGTCACCATTGTATATTATTTACGTTTCTGCATTAGGTAGATCCAAGGCGGGGAGCACAAGTAACCGGGTTCTAGGGTCTAGTGGGAGACCATCTCGAGGAGTTGAGACCGGGCCTCCTAACCCTAGAGTTAGCAGAGTTGTTTTCCGCTCTTGTAGGGGTCCAGGGATGTGGGTTTGGCTATTCATCGCGACCGTGGAATCCGTGTTTTATACAGGCTCGTATTAAAACACGGACGTCCTAGTATATCCAATATTTCATATATGTTCTGCTGCAATGTTCTGTGATGAGATCATATTACTGCATGAGACGAATGTTTATATTATATATATGAGATATATGTTATATTGCAGATTTCGTTTCAAATGTGATGCTTGTGAAGTATAATAAAATGGGACTTCATTAATGAGATTAATGAAACTAAGAAACCTAAAGATGTTGTAGAAACTTGTCTCAAAAACAGGTAGCTTTAGTTCTTGCTTTGCATAGCGGTGTTCCTTGTAGAACATCCAGCACCTTATTTGATAAGGAAAGAGCCGAGATCCCGTCACCGGGAGTGACCTCTTTAGCGAAACGAGCAGAAGCTATAAACTCGGTTTGTCTTTTGATTGTTTTTATAGTTCTTGCTTTGCATCATGGTATTTGTGAAATATCTTGCGTCTTATTCGATAAGGAAAGAGCCGAGATCCCTTCACCGGGAGTGACCTCTTTAGCAGAACTAGTAAAAGCCTCAAAAACACTCCATTCAAAATTCACTCGATTCTACAACGATATCAAGTTCATTACGCAAAGGGTTTTCTTAAAACTTGTCGAGCCCTCCGTCATTTCAGATAAGTAGTATTTAGTATTCATACTACGTTTGTTGGCTTTCGTCAAGGCTTAGTGTGCGGTAGCTATTTATGCTTATCTGTATAAGCATATGATGCGATTGAGTTAGGGTAGTCGTGCGGCATTGTTGGCTTTCGTCAAGGGTCGTGCGGGTGGGTTCAATTCAATCGGACAATGACGGGTTGAACTTGACTAGTAGCCTATGGTTTGTTGGCTTTCGTCAAGGTCATAGGAAGCTAGGGGTAAAAAATTATTGGGAATTTCAAGTGTTGAAATTTGCAATGAGATTGCATACCATCTATGAGATAGTTGGATCCCGATACCCGCTGCGAGTAAGAGTTACTCCTGGGAGAGTTTTACACATTACAATTAGCTGATCAAGTAGGTGTCAGAAAGGTGTTATTGGGGTTACGCCCCTAGGAAAACGAGATTTACTATAATTAGGTCCGTGCGAAAGCACGGGGAACCTCCCTCAAAGTACCGGCACAGGCCTGGCAGAAAGATTGGCGAACTTGTAGCGTGTAATTAATCCCGGCTAGTCTTTCCTTTTTGGGTTTGAAGAAAGATTTGACTAAAGCGGTGAGAGACATTGTTCATACCAGAATATTGCATTTTATACCGCCCATTCTTACGCTCGTTTGGTTATAGGCAGGTGCTTTTAATCAGTGTTTGCTACATATTTACAGGATACTGGTTCTCAGCTCTAGACAGTGAAATTCATAGAAAAGTACGTCAAATTCCGGATTACTGCCAACAACAGATAAAACACGGGTCTCCGCTCTCTATCCGTATGTTGCCACACACCAGTTTAAGGGACAAAATGGAAAATCGATGTCATTTTCGTGCACAAAGCTCAATGTCAACACAAGATCCAACATATCTACGCGGAGCTCAAGGAAATCTTGGCAAAAGATCCACATCACATCACCTTTTGATCTACTGAAATTCTGGAAGAAGTGGGAAAAGTTTCTGAGAAAAAGTCATATACCACACTGAAGAGTACTAAAAACTAGAGAAAACCACCAAATTTCATGGCCTAACTCCTCTAAACGGCCGCGGTTCCTCGGCATAAGCACGCTTAGGCCGCGGAACCGCGGCCATTTAGTCTCCTCTCGTTGTCGTTTTTCAGGGGCATGTTGGTCTTTTCTTGTAGGGGCAGATTCTTGCCCTAGGTTTCCAGTTCCCTTGCTATAAATACCCCAGAACTTGCCAAGCTTTTGGTGTTAACTTCTTATGCCTCTTTTGGAGGATTTAGTGTAGTTTAGTCTTCTTCTTCTTCTTCTTCATTATTTTCTCCATGAAAATTGTAATGAGAGCTTTTTGAGTGGAAGATCAATGAAGATGAGGGTTTTTGTATCATTCTCTTTTGTTTAACTTCCCTTTGAGATCCTTGCTTTCTCTTGATATTTCAACCTCTTCATTGAGCTTGAAAGTTTAAGGGTTTGTTATTGATTTCAAGGGTTGTATCTTCTTATGGAATTAGTGCTTCATTTCACATGAGTTCTTTACCCTTCTCTTCATCTTGCAACCTCTTGATTGAGATTGCAAGTTTATGGGTTGGCTATTGATCCCATACTTGTCTTGAGTTCTAGTGTTCTTGTAATTATTTTCTTGCTTATTTCTTTCTTGTTTTTTATTACTTGCTTTACATTCATTCTTTACTTTCTTGCACTTTAAATTCCATGCCCTTACTTACTTGTAATCTTTTCTTTTCTTTGTTCTTTTTGTTCTCTCTTTTTGGTTCGTTTTTGTGAATGATTGTAATTATCGTTGTTAAGAACAAATACGGTATTGTAAGTTAATGTTTCTTTGCTCATTTCCTTTTCCCGCTATTTTCCATTGAACTCCGCCCAAACGTTACGCAAGCGCTCCGTTAGGCACCCTACCCTACCAAGGTAACGGTAATTCCTAACCGCGACCGGTTGCGTTCGGTTTGGCCGGAGGCGAAAGCAAGAGACAAGAACGGAAGGACAAGGGTAAATAAGCCGGATTCCACGAATACCGTGCTTAAATCCCCTAATCCACGTTGTTGCCGATTGCTCTAGCTTCAATTGGTCAAGACTCGGCTCAAAGGTTTTGAGTACGGATTTCTTTAGCTTACAATTTCGTATCTTTTTCTTAACAACTTCATACTTACATATAAAACACATAGGTTAGTTTGAACAAACACATACAAATTCTTTATCGACTCGTCTAAAACTCGAACGGACATACAACCATCTCCCTGTGGATCGACCCGTGCTCAACCGGCTAGCTGCATAGCGACACCGTCCTGATCGCGGTTATACTTTAGAACTTTGAACATCCGACACGCCAAAAGCGTGCGATCAAATGGCGCCGTTGCTGGGGAGACGGTAGCGTATTTTCTTTCTTGTTATTCGGGTTAATATTCTTTTTGTATATATTTATAAAAAAAACCTTTTTGTTTTTTTTGATAATTTTTGTATGCAAGTCTGCAGATTTTTGCGGATTTGCGAACAGCGATTGTGGGGAGCAAAGTGTACATTCAAGGCTAAGGTGATTGCAAAGTACAGTGCCAAAGATCCGGGTAGTTTGACCCGCGCAAGCGAACTTTTCTAGCTTACCGGATTTGATTCAACGGGGGTTTCCTAACCCAAATCTTAACGGTACGTACTTTACTAACACCTTCTTCTCAAATCCGACGCATCCAATATACTATTCTTTGCAGGATTCTTTGCAAGTTCGCTAGCAAACACTAAAAATTGACTAACCCGTATTTGTTGCAGTGCCGTGCTTAAACTAAAAAATGATTGTTTGATTCTTTATAGAATTTTTATTGAATTGCGCATTGCATACATTAATACGGACTTAAGGGCAAGCGAACCCCACAACATACGGTAAAGGATTTCATCACCTTTTCCGTGGCCCACAAATCACGAACTTGAGCATAACGTTTACCCGCACAAACTTTAAAAGAAACTAGACTTTAAGCCTTAAGGACTTCGTGCTCACTAGGAGAAGTTAACTGTGTTTAGAACCTCGCTTAACGGTATATTGTTTACGGGGTGTCTAGGAAAGTGTTAACGGCGAAACCGCCAAAAGAGAAAGGGTTATTTAATTAAGGAACCTCGCGAAAGCGTTAGAAAACCTCCCCTTATCTCTGCACTTACCTGGCCTCGTGATCAGTGTATCTTGAGCCCGTTTCTCGACACAGTTTTACTTCGACAATCAAGTTCTGAAGCAGGTCTAGTTGACCTAGGTGAACCCTAGAACGATTAGGTGTGTGGTATTTTTGTGTCGTGATTGTTTTTGTCCAGATTCTTTTTGTATGTATATTTCATTCTTTTGTTAATAACTAAAAAAAAATTCCACATCCTTTTTCCCCTCCTTTTTTCTACCTTTCTTTCATTCTCTCGTCATATCATAGGTACCCCATCTCGTAAAACTCTTGCCGAACTTTGGTACCCACAACCAGACATTACTTCTTACGGTTCTTGCTTTGGCCGAACATCAAACGACCCCTCCATGCCCAAAGTTTCACTGAAAGATCGCATAGCAGCGTCTAGGACAAACACTTGCCCTCCGCAATCCACTTTGTATCAACCTTTTCAACCTCCCCCACCCTCTTATATTGATACCCCTTTTGCAAGTCGTCCTTTGTCCATCGCTGAACGTATTGAACAATCCCGTAGCCGATCTTTCACTCCTTTCCCCACTTCAAATTCTTGGGATCAACAATTCCATTCACCTTCTTATCCAAATGTTGATCCTGCTCCTGTCCAGCCATTCAATTCCTACCAGTCCTACCCAACTTTTGCAACTTCCCTAGACATTGCTTCTCCACATCCTTTTGGGAGTTTTCAGTATCCAAACAACTTTGAATCTTTTACTGAAACCCCTTCACAACCCATGTCTAGTCTGGAACAGTCGTTGGAAGACTTTAGGGTAGCGTCAAGCCAACAGATGATGGATTTGAATGCGTCGATGGCCGCTCTCATACAACCTACTGACCCGGTAGTTAGTTTCCAACTAGCTCCTAATTCTCCAATATATGATGAGGCGGCAGGACAGGTTGAGAATTTGAGTGGAGAGAGCGAGATGTGTCCCCTTCCAAGTCAAACCTACCAGTCCCAAATTGAATCCCACAACTCCTATTTTGAAAGTCTATCGAGTGTCCCACATGATTTATCAATTGAAGATAGAATGATGAATGAGTTGTGCGACTTTGTAGTGTTTGATTTACCCGATTATGAAGGGCCCCTTTCGAGTGAAACCAATCCCAAACCTTTTGACCTCTACACCTCCACTCTAGAACCTGAATTGATTAATATCCATGCTTTTGTTGAGGTGTCTGAGAATATAGATTTTCACTTGATTGAGGATATTGACGCCGGGAATATTTTGGTTGATGAACCTGTAGATTTGGCAGAGTTTTTCTCTCCAATTCATCATCCCGAGTCATTTACTGTTTTTCCCGAACCCCATATGCGGCTAGATTTTGATGAAATTTGCATGGATAAGCTGAATTTTGAGGAAACTTTTGAGGATATTTTTGAGGATGAACCAGTTTTAATTGATGAGTCGGATTTTCCAATTCAACCTGTTCCTTTCATTGACTGTGTACACCCTCCTGAACCTTTAACCGATAACCTTCCTCAATCACCTACCTCCATCCTTTCCATCGTTCCGACCTGGCAAGAAACCGTATCATTTTCACTTCATGTGTCTGGTTTACCAAGTTCGGTGTACCCATGGTTTCTCACGAATCTTAAGGGATTTGACCCCATTTCTCGATGGGTTAATAGATTAGCACAAACTCTTCTTACACATCAGTCATCACAAATTGTGCTAATCTATTCACTCCATTTCCACCCTCAAGTTCGTATTCCACTTCTTTCTCCCTTCCGCCATTCTTCTTCTTCTGATATACCGAGACCGTATCCCACTTCTATCTCCATACGGTCTCGCATATTCTCCATTTCTTTCCTCTTCACCTTCTTTCACCAACCCGCAAATTACAGAGAAAGAATTTTTGAATGGTTGGTGTTAACTTTTGGCCTGTGTAAGGCCTTGTATAGCTTGACACTGTTCTTTCCCCCCTAATCCTGAACTTCATCGCTTAACAGTGGAAACACTGTTACACTTAAGTTTGGGGGGAACCCTTTTTGTGTATATATTTTTTGTTTTGTTTTCTTTGTTGTATATAATTTGTTTTTAGGGAGCGCCGGCAATTTTGACCCTCTTGGTATAGCCTGACAGTGAGGGCACTGTCAAGTTTAAGTTTAGGGGTGTGCTCGGTAAGCTTTCTTCCTTCGCATTCATTTGTATATTTTGCATTTGCATACCTTATTAAAAACCAACAAAAATCAATTTTTTTCCAAAAATATAAAAACTTTGTCGTCAAGTTAGCTAATAGGGTAACTTAGATCTTTATTCCGAAAGTTTAGTCGATATATTAGAAATAACTAAATTCTAGGCTTAGGAATTGAAAACCCTAAAAATAACCCTCATTCTGTCTAACTTTGGTAAGTATACGTTGAGTTCAGTTCTTGAGTTAAGTCAAGATGAAGGGAAAGTATTGAATCTTTACTGGAGGATAAGTCTGAAAAATAGTTTCTTTTCTTGAGTTCAAATTTAGAAAGTACATACCCTACAAACTGCACTTACACGCACCTTGAAACTTGGGATAGTAGAGGATACCAAGAAATACTCTTGCCTAAAAGCCTAGTATGAAAGAAAAAATGGTATTTAAAGCTAAACACCAAAAGAGCATATTGAAAAATATATCCGGTCTTGAAAAAGAAAAAAGAAAAAGAAACAGAAAAAGAAAAAGAAACAGAAAAAGAAAAAGAAACAGAAAAAGAAAAAGAAAAAATAGAATAAAGTCAAGACCTGGAAACTGCTATTTACGCTTTAAAGTTCACACATTCAGTAATCGGTCGTTAGTGCCTCAAGAAGCATTAATAGTCGCATGAAAGGTGTGTGAGCAAATCCGTCCATCTTTAATGAAAAGAAGTAGTATTAGGTATTAGGGCGAGGGTATTATAGCTTGAATTGAATTCTTGAGTGTAGGGGTGAAAATACACACACACGTAGGGGTATACAATCGATGTTTGGATAAAAGATAGAAATAAAGAATAAGACTTGTGTTTTCTGTAAAGTTGATAAAAATCCCTGATTTGAGGCCGCACTTTAGAAGGAAAACTCAGGAGTTCCAAGGTTAAATAGATAGGAGGTGTGAAAAATAAGGGTTGGATATTTCTAACTTAGGATGATAGAATTTCTAACGTAAATACTAAACTGTAGGAGTAGAATCAATGTTAACTCATGACACTAGCTTGACGGGATTTTGTGGGTGTAATCTGCTGAAAACCCTCAGGAGACAACACTCCTCCTACTAGGGACACTTAGGGGTTTAACGGCTTGTTGCACGTACTCAGTGCAATCGCGTTCCCTGCGAAAGTGCGGTTAGGACTTTTTTGTGAATAATTGGTTTTGCTCGGGACGAGCAAAAGTTAAGTTTGGGGGTATTTGTTGATACCAGAATATTGCATTTTATATCGCCCATTCTTACGCTCGTTTGGTTATAGGCAGGTGCTTTTAATCAGTGTTTGCTACATATTTACAGGATACTGGTTCTCAGCTCTAGACAGTGAAATTCATAGAAAAGTACGTCAAATTCCGGATTACTGCCAACAACAGATAAAACACGGGTCTCCGCTCTCTATCCGTATGTTGCCACACACCAGTTTAAGGGACAAAATGGCAAATCGATGTCATTTTCGTGCACAAAGCTAAATGTCAACACAAGATCCAACATATCTACGCGGAGCTCGAGGAAATCTTGGCAAAAGATCCACATCACATCACCTTTTGATCTACTGAAATTCTGGAAGAAATGGGAAAAGTTTCTGAGAAAAAGTCATATACCACACTGAAGAGTACTAAAAACTAGGGAAAACCACCAAATTTCATGGCCTAACTCCTCTAAACGGCCGCGGTTCCTCGGCATAAGCGCTCTTAAGCCGCGGAACCACGGCCATTTAGTCTCCTCTCGTTGTCGTTTTTCAGGGGCATGTTGGTCTTTTCTTGTAGGGGCAGATTCTTACCCTAGGTTTCCAGTTCCCTTGCTATAAATACCCCAGAACTTGCCAAGCTTTTGGTGTTAACTTCTTATGCCTCTTTTGGAGGATTTAGTGTAGTTTAGTCTTCTTCTTCTTCTTCTTCATTTTTTTCTCCATGAAAATTGTAATGAGAGCTTTTTGAGTGGAAGATCAATGAAGATGAGGGTTTTTGTATCATTCTCTTTTGTTTAACTTCCCCTTGAGATCCTTGCTTTCTCCTTATCTTTCAACCTCTTCATTGAGCTTGAAAGTTTAAGGGTTTGTTATTGATTTCATGAGTTGTATCTTCTTATGGAATTAGTGCTTCATTTCACATGAGTTCTTTACCCTTCTCTTGATCTTGCAACCTCTTGATTGAGATTGCAAGTTTAAGGGTTGGCTATTGATCCCATGCTTGTCTTGAGTTCTAGTGTTCTTGTAATTATTTTCTTGCTTATTTCTTTCTTGCTTTTTATTACTTGCTTTACATTCATGCTTTACTTTCTTGCACTTTAAATTCCATGCCCTTACTTACTTGTAATCTTTTCTTTGTTCTTTTTGTTCTCTCTTTTTGGTTCGTTTTTGTGAATGATTGTAATTATCATTGTTAAGAACAAATACGGTATTGTAAGTTAATGTTTCTTTGCTCATTTCCTTTTCCCGTTATTTTCCATTGAACTCCGCCCAAACGTTACGCAAGCGCTCCGTTAGGCGCCCTACCCTACCAAGGTAACGGTGATTCCTAACCGCGACCGGTTGCGTTCGGTTTGGCCGGAGGCGAAAGCAAGAGACAAGAACGGAAGGACAAGGGTAAATAAGCCGGATTCCATGAATACCGTGCTTAAATCCCCTAATCCACGTTGTTGCCGATTGCTCTAGCTTCAATTGGTCAAGTCCCGGCTCAAAGGTTTTGAGTACGGATTTCTTTAGCTTACAATTTCGTATCTTTTTCTTAACAACTTCATACTTGCATATAAAACACATAGGTGAGTTTGAACAAACACATACAAATTCTTTATTGACTCGTCTAAAACTCTAACGGACATACAACCATCACCCTGTGGATCGACCCATGCTCAACCGGCTAGCTGCATAGCGACGCCGTCCTGATCGCGGTTATACTTTAGAACTTTGAACATCCGACACGCCAAAAGCGTGCGATCAGACATCCTGATTAGATATATTAATAACCAATCTAATATTGTAAAAGCTCACGCTGAGTGTTTTCTTCTCTCTCTCTCCTGGTTGCGACTATGCCACGCCTTAATCAAGATAATAATACGGATGTATTGACCGAACCCGCTTATTATACTGTGCTAAGGAACGTTGGTCCCGCTCTAACTTATAATTGTTATAAGACAGAGCAGGAAATAGAGGATTATCAGAATTCCCATGCCGCCCAAACGTAGAAAGTGCATGTTGATGCATCATCTTCGGGTGTATTCATTGCCAAGAACTGTTTCTCAGTATACTTTACGTCCTGGGTATGAGATACCGGATCAGGATCCCACATATGTAATCTGTTACATGGGCTATAGATAGGTAGAGAACTGAGAACGGGTGATAAGTTTCAAAAGTTGGAAATGATGCAAGTATTGCAGCCAAGTCTGTTGACAGTTATCACCCTGTATTACCAGAATACATTGATTATGAACGAATGTTAATAGATACCGAACCTGATATACAATCATATCAGTCTCTTTATTAGTAAAGAAGGATAGAATTTTGTATTATTGGATAATGTTTTGAACATTTCCTATATCAAGAGTTGATCGCTTCAGGCGCGTTATCTAAAAGCATAGACGTTCTAAATCAAACCACAGTTTTTAATGTACTGAACACACACATGAGAAAGAGTTCAGAAATGAACGGATCCTTCATGAGGTATTATAGACTAGGTCATATCAATGTAACCCGACTAGCTGAAGTTACATTTAGATGCATATTTAAATTAGTTTGAATTTACATCTTATGAAACTTGCCGGTCATGTCACAAAGATAAGATGACCAAAGCTCTGTTTATTGGAAACAGAGAAAGAGTTAGTGAACTCTTGGGATTGATACATAATGATGTATGAAAGTCCCTTGTCTACATATGCCAGGATCGGTTCTTTATAATTCGTTACATTCACTGATCATCTCTCAAAATTCAGACATATGTTCCTGTAGAAACACAAGTCCGAAACTTTTGAGATAATCACAGAATATAAGTTAGAAGTAGAGAACCAAAAATGGGTATAAGTATTATGTCCTTTGATGAGATCAAGGAGGAGAATACTTGAGCACGGAATTCCTGGACTATTCTAAAGGAGAATGAGATTCTCTCTCAGCATTACTCCTCCGTATATACCACAGCACGTCGGTGTATCGGGGCGGAGCAATCACACCCTATATGATATGGTGCACTCTATGATGAGTACTACTGAGTTTCCTATTTCCTTTTGGGAGTTATGCACTTGAGAAGCTGCATACCTATTGAATAGGGTTCCAATCAAATCAGTTACCTACCACTCCATATGTGATATGGTATGGGAAGAGCCCATATCTTAAGTATGTTAAGATTTGGGGTTGTCTGGCCTATGTCTAAAAGCATAATCCGGGCAAGCTCGAGGCAAAGTCAGTTCTATAGAAGTTTGTAGGATATCCCAAGCACTCGCAAGAGAATATCTTCTACCTAACTGAGGAACAAAAGATGTTTTGTTTCTCAACATGCCACCTTTGTGAAAGGGAATTTCTTGTGAAGAAATTAGTGGTCATGAGGTAGAACTGGAAACAGTTCCAGCTATACAAACCGCAGCTGATGATTTGGCAGAACCGAAGGATTCAATAGTTTCTAACGAACCTCAGCCTCTCCGCCGATCTAGAAGGGTTCCTCACCCACCTGAGAGATACTTCGGTTTCTCTATGACGGTGGGAGCGAGGATTGCATCATGAGATGATGACCTAACTAGTTTCGAGTAGGCCATCAAGAGTGGGACTCTGTAAGAATGGCTGGATGCTTAGCGATCTGAGAAGGAATCCTTATACACCAACAAAGTATGGACTTTGGTTGCATTATCAGAAGGGTTAGATCCCTATCAGGAGCAAGTATATCTTAAGAAGATTACTTGGTGTACATGGAAAGTTGATACTTTCAAAGCTATGCTTAAGTCCATCCAGATCCTATTTGCCAAGGCTACATACCATGACTACGATATCTGGCGGTTGGATGTGATGACTGCTTTTCTAAATGTTGATTTGGAAGAGAGCGTCTATAATAAGTACACAGCCAGAGGGCTTCGTAGACAGTGGGAGCAGCGGAAATGTGTGCAAGTTGTTTTTTGCGATAAAACAGGCATCGCGGAGTTGGAACGTCTGTTTTGATGTGATAGTCAAAGAGTTTAACTTCATCAAAATGGTAGATGAACCTAGTATATACAAAATGGTAGTGGGGAGTATGGTGGTGATCCTCGTATTGTACGTAGATGACATACTCTTGATAGGAAAGCAGTTTTGTCACGACCCGCAATTCGGTCCGTAACCGGCACTTAAATTACGTAACGTCTACAGGCGTACGTAACTTAAGTAAGCCGAAACCCAGAAATCTAAACCACCCAAGAATGGATCAACGGAGAAAACATAATTTAAAAGTATTAGTGTTGCCATTTAAAATCTCTAACTCTAGTTTTCTTTCATAAAAATTTCGGCAGCACCTCCTTTGTAAAACTGGCCCCGTAAACGGGTACAACACAGATAATATATAAAACATCCCAAGTGGGAGAAAAATCACGCCCACCGGCGGAGACAATCACCACAACAAGTATACGACGCCAAAGCGAAGAAATATCAAAGAGAACGACTATATCAAGAAGTAAACATGTCCACAATAACCTGCTTCTACGAGAACGGTTCCCAAAACCAATATAATACATCACTGATATCTCACAAGTCGTCTCTAAGTCACATACAACAAGGGTAGATGGAGAATACTAGATCCAACAAATGATATACAATATACAACGGATAACCGCAAACCCACCTATAATGCAACGGCCTCACTGCCAAAGGTAGCGGTATCCACAAAAGTAATGATGATAAGCTGCCCCGCCGCGACTACTCAGAGGGTAAGTCCTGCAAAACTGTGGCACAACGGGGGTGAGTTGCCAACTCGTGAATAGTAATTAACATCAAACAGTAATCGCAAGTATGCACTAACATCAATAATCAATAACATGTGAACTGATAGCATGAGTATGACAATATGAATATGCAACTATCATGATATCCATATCAATATAATACTGAGTGCGGAAAGTAAATAATCTCATGCGCATATCATCAGCATGAAAAATACGGTGTATCTCAATAACACCCAAATCCCAAAATACTCAGATCGGCCCTCAAATCGGCCCTCAAATCCTGTACCTCTCGTGAAACCCGAGTGTCAAACATCGACACCCAAAAACATAATATCCATACGTTCCTCGAAAACCAAGTATCCTACCTCGATACTTGCGTTTTCACGTATCGGTCTTTCTGATATCCATACGTTCCTCGAAACCAAGTATCCCACCTCGATACTTGCGTTTCCACGTATCGGTCTGTCAAACCCCATATATCTCTCGGAAATTAAGTGCCCACATCGACACCTTAATTTCCCATATCGCATCTCAAATGCATAAGTCCATATAATGTATCTCGCGGTTCCCAAGAGCCCCAATCCAGAATACATATATATACAGCGTCCCATACCACTGATATATATGCAATACAATCATGTAAATCCAAATACAAAATACATATATATACGGCGTCCCATACCACCGATATATATGCTATAAAAACTATAATATCTAAATCCAGAATACATATATACACAGCGTCCCATACCACTGATATAAATGCAATACAACTGATCATATAACAATAGCAAGGTATATGTGCTAACAAATAATATAGCATGGTATATGTGCGAACAAGTAATATAGCATGGTATATGTGCGAACAAGTAATATAGCATGGTATATGTGCGAACAAGTAATATAGCATGGTATACATATGAGCATGTAGGTATACAGGTATGTTCTATGTAACATGTACTATCGCACAAGTATAACTGTTTAATGTCGCTAACTACTAGCAAGGTATATGAATTAGCAATTGTGTTGTGCCTATCATGTCAATTATCAACAGTGTGTGTGTAGCATATCATTGGTGCTCGTGCAACATGGACTGTCGATAATAGTGCAGTGTACATCAGATATAATATCATGCACTACAAGTAACTATATGCAATGTGAATCATGCAATGTCTCTATATAAGCAAATGAGCATACGGCTAATATTGTATCATATCTAGCCCCGACGCGTAGCGCCATACGGGCGATTCCCCGTAGATGTTAAATCTACTCACACTGTGGTCTTCAGCTATGAAAATCCGACCACCTGCTTCCCTTTGTTCGCAGCGTCTGAAGTCCCCGCTTGCGACGCTATAATATCACAAACACAAGAAATAATGCGAATATCTTAGAAGCAATCACAATACGCAAAACTACGTAATATAAAACGCAACAACGCACTAAACCACATCACGAATACTCGTCTAGCGCAAACACACGAAACGATACCTAAACCCAAACTGAGCACGTCGCAGAACGACACACGACTCGTGTCGCAACACGTATCACGCGAACTCAAAACACACGATTATAGGTAATCGATCCCAGATTTTGCATACTGCATCTATTTATAAAATCAACAGTACCAAAAGACCCCAAACAACAACAGACAACTACCACAGAAGACCCACCCCAAACCCTAACTAGCCGGCCGGCGTCGCCGGCCCCCTCTTCAAATCTCGCCGGCCCAAACCGGCGGGGTGGTCCCCGTCTCCTGGGTGGTGTCTCAGGTCAACCTGCACATCACTCTAAAGTTGTTTCCTAAATCACTAAAATTCCCAGGTCACAGCAGATACCAATATCACTAAAAATACACTAAAAACCCGATATCGCCTCAAACGATACAAACTACGTTTTACGTAGAATTTAACGATCAAAACAACACAAAAACTACAAATTAACAGTAGAGGGGTTATACCTAACAACTTTGCTCTCAAGTCCAAGCTTTTCCCCTCTCCAAGTGATCAAGATCAAGAATAACCCAAGTTTTTAGCTATTTGTATATAGGTTTCAGAATTTTGAGAGTTTGTGAGTTAGAAATGAATTAAAATGATAAGGGAATTGTGCAAGGGCAGTAGGAAATGAGGGATTTTCGGCCAAGGGGTGAGGTGGAGGGTTGGTGGTGAATTTCCTAGCAATTTCCTCCATTTAATGCCAATTAATGCATACACACACACACTCTCTCATGCATGCATCTCCTTTATCATTTCTTTTCTTTTTCATTTAAATCCTATCTTAAATCCTAGGCCACACATTAATCCCCTAGGTGAAGAGAGAAGGATTCTTTAACTTAAAGGTTTTAAAGAAAAGATTGCAAACGGAAATTTTCCCAAAATTTAAATACCGCATTAAAATAATATTAAAAATTGGGAAAAACCAAAATGAACCAAAACGTCCCATATACTCCCAAAGTTCGCGCACTAGCTTTATTTTTTTTGCTAATCTAGGTGCTGGCAAGTCTATATGGTCGTTTGTTCACAGTCGGGTAAAAACGGAAAATACCGACAACTTACCCAAAAACGGACGAAATCGCATAACGATTTCCAAAACGTTACAATCTCCCCCCCTTATAGAAATTCGTCCCCGAATTACAATTTCATACAAAAACGTACTTTCAAAAAGATAAGGGAATCTCTCCCGCATCTCGCTCTCGATCTCCCAAGTGATCTCCTCACCAGTCGGACTACGCCACAGAACCTTTACAGAAGGCAAGTCCCTAGACCGAAGTTTCTTCACCTGCCAATCCAGAATAACTATCGGCTGCTCGGTGAACGAAAAATCACGCTCAAGTTGAACGGTCTCGTGCTGAATCATATGGGAAGGATCATGAAGGTATCTACGAAGCATCGACACATGAAAAACGGGGTGAACATCTGGAAAACTAGGCGGGAGCGCTAAACGATAAGCAACAGAACCTACTCGCTCAAGGATCTCGAAAGGACCTACAAATCTGGGACTGAGCTTCCCTCTCTTCCCAAATCGCAAAATGCCCTTCATCGGAGAAATCTTCAGGAATACATGATCTCCCACTGCGAACTCAAGTCTGCGACGACGACGGTCGGCATAAGACTTCTGCCTGCACTGGGCTGCTCTCATCCTGTCCTGAATCAGCTGGATCTTCTCCGTAGTCTCCTGAACAAGCTGGGGTCCCAACACCAAACTCTCACTAAGCTCGGTCCAACAGACTGGCGATCGACACTTCCTACCATATAAAGCCTCAAAAGGTGCCATCTGAATAGTCTCCTGAAAGCTGTTATTATAGGAGAACTCAATCAACGGCAAGTGACGATCCCAACTGCCCCCAAAATCAAGCACACATGCACGGAGCATATCCTCCAGAGTCTGAATAGTCCGCTCCGTCTGACCATCTGTCTGCGGATGAAAAGCGGTGCTAAAACTCAATCTGGTACCCAAAGCATCCTGAAGCTTCTGCCATAGACGGCTAGTAAACTGGGTACCTCTGTCGGATACTATGCATGTGGGAACACCGTGCAAACGCACAATCTCATCTATATAAAGCTGAGCGTACTGAGCATAGCCGAAAGTGGTCTTCACTGGAAGGAAGTGAGCCGCTTTCGTCAACCGGTCTACAACAACCCAAATGGAGTCATACCCTCTACTGGTCCTGGTTAGACCCACAATAAAGTCCATGGAAATCTTCTCCCATTTCCACTCCGGAATGGGTAAAGGCTGCAACTCACCAGCCGGTCTCTGATGCTCAGCCTTGACTTGCTGACAAGTCAGGCACCTCGAAACGAAGTCCGAAATATCGCGTTTCATCCCTTCCCACCAGTAGTAGTCTCTCAAGTCTCGGTACATCTTGGTGGAACCTGGATGAACGCTAAAAGCCGTCTGATGTGCCTGCTCTAGGATCTCGCGTCTCAACCCATCAACATCCGGTACACACAAGCGAGTCCCGCATCGTAGCACACCCTGGTCATCAATCATGAACTCCGAAACTGTACCCCGTCGAACAAGCTCAAGAATCTCAGACAAACGAGCATCACTGGGTTGCGCCTCACGAATACGATCAACAAGTAGAGGACGGGCGCGGACATGAGCAAACTGTCCCCCAGTGGAGGTAAACTCGAACTGCACTCTACTATCACACAAGAGCTGCCAATCTGCAGAAGACTGATACTGAACGGCGCTCAGCTGGGACAAGCTACCCACTGGCCTACGACTCAAAGCATCGGCAACCACATTCGCCCTGCCCGGGTGATAAAGGATCTCACAATCATAATCCTTCACTAGCTCCATCCATCGGCGCTGTCTCAGGTTCAGATCTCTCTGCTGGAAGATGTACTTCAGGCTCTTATGATCCGTGAAGATCTGACACGACTCCCCATACAAGTAGTGTCTCCAGATCTTCAACGCAAAGACTACCGCAGCCATCTCAAGATCGTGAGTGGGGTAATTCTGCTCGTGCTTCTTCAACTGCCTAGAAGCATACGCAATCACCCTATCATGCTGCATCAAAACACAGCCGAGCCCCACTCGAGAAGCATCACAATACACAACGTAGCCTCCCGATCCAGAAGGTAAAGAAAGAACTGGTGCTGTCGTCAACCGAGTCTTCAACTCCTGAAAACTATGCTCGCACGCATCAGTCCAGAGAAAAGGAACCCCCTTCCGGGTCAATCCAGTCAGCGGTGCAGCGATACTCGAAAATTCCTGCACAAAACGGCGATAATAACCAGTTAAGCCCAAAAAGCTGCGGACCTCAGTCACCGATCCAGGTCTGGGCCAAAGATGTACAGCCTCGATCTTCCTCGGGTCCACTAGAATCCCATCACTAGTCACCACATGACCCAGGAAGTCCACTCGATCAAGCCAAAATGCGCACTTTGAGAATTTAGCATACAGCTGGTGCTCTCTCAATATCTGCAAAGTAATCCCCAAGTGCTGCTCATGCTCCTCTTGACTCCTAGAGTAAACCAGTATGTCATCAATAAACACGATAATGAACTGGTTGAGGAACGGCCTGAAAATCCGGTTCATCAGATCCATGAACGCTGCTGGCGCATTGGTGAGTCCGAACGACATCACCAAAAACTCATAATGCCCATAGCGTGTACGAAAAGCAGTCTTCGGAATGTCATCATCCCGAACCCGCAACTGATGATAACCCGAACGCAAATCAATCTTCGAAAAATGTTTCGCACCATGGAGCTGATCGAATAAATCGTCAATGCGGGGCAAAGGATACCTGTTCCGCACCGTAACACGGTTCAACTGACGATAATCCACACAAAGCCTCAAACTGCCGTCCTTCTTCTTGACGAACAGAACAGGAGCTCCCCACGGCGAAACACTCGGACGCACAAGTCCCAAATCAAGCAACTCTTGCAATTGATCTTTAAGCTCTCTAAGCTCTGCCGGAGCCATCCGATAAGGCGGTATAGAAATAGGCTCCGTGCCAGGAATCAGATCAATGCAAAACTCAATATCGCGCTCTGGCGGCATCCCAGGTAACTCATCGGGAAAGACATCGGAAAACTCTCGCACGGTAGAAACCTGGTCCAACAACTCCACTGTGGCTCCAGTATCATGAATGAACGCCAAGAATCCCCGACATCCCCTCCTCAAAAGCCGACTAGCGCACAAAACAGAAATCAAGCTGTGAGGGGCGGCACTACGGTCCCCCTGCACAACGAACACTGACTCGCCGGGAAAACAAAATCTAACTGTCTTTTCGCGGCAGTCCACGGACGCATAGCAAGTAGCTAGCCAATCCATGCCCAACAAAACGTCGAAGTCCAACATCTCCAGAAGGATCAAGTCGACGGGCAGATCTCTGTCACCAATATGGACGACACAAGATCGAAACACATAACGTGCAACAAACGACTCTCCCACAGGAGTAGTCACGATCAGCGGCTGATCCAGCAAACACGACTCTCGGCCTAACCTCGGCACGAAGTGCGTAGAAACATACGAATGCGTGGATCCCGGATCAAAAAGAACATGCGCATCATAAGAACATACAGAAAGAGTACCTGAAACCACGGCATTGGACGCCTGAGCGTCCTGGTGAGTCAAGGCAAAAACCCTAGCCTGACCTCTACCGGCTACTGGCTGTCCTCTGCCTCTGCCACCTCGACCTCTCGGTACAAAACCTCCGCGACCACGACCTCGCTGAACAGGAGTCTGACGCGGCGCAACTACAGGAACAAGAGGCAACGCTCTCTGAGGTGGAGAAGGTGGTAAGGTAACCTGCGGTACAGCTGGCTCGTTCACACGCGGCTCTACACAATCTCGAACCCGATGACCCAAACTACCGCACCAGTAACATCCCGAAACAAACTGCCGATCATCTTGAGGGTAAGAGCCATAAAGTCGACCTCGTCCCGAACCGCCACTATCAGAACGAAAACTGTCTCGACGTCTAAACGCCTGCCTCGCTGCCGGATCACCTATACGAACTCTCTTCGGTCCCGGAACAACTGATGACTCAGCTAGACGCTCCTCTACCGAAAGAGCTGCATCCACCGCTGCCGCATACGTGTCACAATGCTGAACACTGATGGCTAAGAATATCTGGGTAAGTAGGCCTCGAACAAACCTCTTCACCCTCATCTCCTCAGTCGCCACCAGGTATGGAGCATATATCGACAGCTCAGTAAACAATACATCATAATCCGACACCGTCATCCCCGGCGTCTGACGTAAAGACTCAAATCTGCGCGCTCGCGCATCCCTGACGCTCGGTGGAAGAAAACGAACGAGAAAAGACGTCACAAACTCAGCCCAGGTCATAGGAGCAAGACCAGCGGCTCTGCCTCTCTCCAACGACTCACACCACTTCTGGGCCATACCCTCCAGACGGAAACTGGAAAACTCCACCCATCTCTCGTCGGAACATCGGAGTGAGCGACAAATCCTGGCCATCCGGTCGATAAACGACTGCGGATCCTCGGTAACATCTGTACCCGTAAACACCGGAGGTCTCAGCCTCATGAAATCCGTCAACGACACAGCAATAACCCCCGGAGCTGCAACTGCGACTATCGGAACCGTAGGTACCACCGTAGCCTCCGCAGCGGGTGGAACAACAGCCTGCCCCTGCGCTCGGATGGTCTCTACCAAAGTCCCCACAATCTGGCGCAGATCCTGCATACCAGCTCCAATCATAGCAATATACCCCGGTACAACAGGCGTACCATCCCGGTCAGTCCTCGCCTCAGGCGAGTCAACTCTGACCTCGGCCCTCGCGGCCGCTCTCAGAGCCCTCGTAGTCTTCGGCGGCATATGGGCTATAAATTGAAACAAGATTCGATAAGGAAACGGAAATCGAATAACAAGATGTATATCAATCACGGAAGGAATATCAATCAACAAGTCCTAAGGTCACTTAGGCGGAGTACCGTGTCGTAAGTATGCCGCGGAACATACACACGCTACGTCACTCTGCTTAAGCCACCTACTCCATCATACCCAGGTCATCCTAGACTCCGAAAGGTAAAACCTAACGCTCTGATACCAACTTTGTCACGACCCGCAATTCGGTCCGTAACCGGCACTTAAATTACGTAACGTCTACAGGCGTACGTAACTTAAGTAAGCCGAAACCCAGAAATCTAAACCACCCAAGAATGGATCAACGGAGAAAACATAATTTAAAAGTATTAGTGTTGCCATTTAAAATCTCTAACTCTAGTTTTCTTTCATAAAAATTTCGGCAGCACCTCCTTTGTAAAACTGGCCCCGTAAACGGGTACAACACAGATAATATATAAAACATCCCAAGTGGGAGAAAAATCACGCCCACCGGCGGAGACAATCACCACAACAAGTATACGACGCCAAAGCGAAGAAATATCAAAGAGAACGACTATATCAAGAAGTAAACATGTCCACAATAACCTGCTTCTACGAGCACGGTTCCCAAAACCAATATAATACATCACTGATATCTCACAAGTCGTCTCTAAGTCATATACAACAAGGGTAGATGGAGAATACTAGATCCAACAAATGATATACAATATACAACGGATAACCGCAAACCCACCTATAATGCAACGGCCTCACTGCCAAAGGTAGCGGTATCCACAAAAGTAATGATGATAAGCTGCCCCGCCGCGACTACTCAGAGGGTAAGTCCTGCAAAACTGTGGCACAACGGGGGTGAGTTGCCAACTCGTGAATAGTAATTAACATCAAACAGGAATCGCAAGTATGCACTAACATCAATAATCAATAACATGTGAACTGATAGCATGAGTATGACAATATGAATATGCAACTATCATGATATCCATATCAATATAATACTGAGTGCGGAAAGTAAATAATCTTATGCGCATATCATCAGCATGAAAAATACGGTGTATCTCAACAACACCCAAATCCCAAAATACTCAGATCGGCCCTCAAATCGGCCCTCAAATCCTGTACCTCTCGTGAAACCCGAGTGTCAAACATCGACACCCAAAAACATAATATCCATACGTTCCTCGAAAACCAAGTATCCTACCTCGATACTTGCGTTTTCACGTATCGGTCTTTCTGATATCCATACGTTCCTCGAAACCAAGTATCCCACCTCGATACTTGCGTTTCCACGTATCGGTCTGTCAAACCCCATATATCTCTCGGAAATTAAGTGCCCACATCGACACCTTAATTTCCCATATCGCATCTCCAATGCATAAGTCCATATAATGTATCTCGCGGTTCCCAAGAACCCCAATCCAGAATACATATATATACAGCGTCCCATACCACTGATATATATGCAATACAATCATGTAAATCCAAATCCAAAATACATATATATACGGCGTCCCATACCACCGATATATATGCTATAAAAACTATAATATCTAAATACAGAATACATATATACACAGCGTCCCATACCACTGATATATATGCAATACAACTGATCATATAACAATAGCAAGGTATATGTGCTAACAAATAATATAGCATGGTATATGTGCGAACAAGTAATATAGCATGGTATATGTGCGAACAAGTAATATAGCATGGTATATGTGCGAACAAGTAATATAGCATGGTATATGTGCGAACAAGTAATATAGCATGGTATACATATGAGCATGTAGGTATACAGGTATGTTCTATGTAACATGTACTATCGCACAAGTATAACTGTTTAATGTCGCTAACTACTAGCAAGGTATATGAATTAGCAATTGTGTTGTGCCTATCATGTCAATTATCAACAGTGTGTGTGTAGCATATCATTGGTTCTCGTGCAACATGGACTGTCGATAATAGTGCAGTATACATCAGATATAATATCATGCACTACAAGTAACTATATGCAATGTGAATCATGCAATGTCTCTATATAAGCAAATGAGCATACGGCTAATATTGTATCATATCTAGCCCCGACGCGTAGCGCCATACGGGCGATTCCCCGTAGATGTTAAATCTACTCACACTGTGGTCTTCAGCTATGAAAATCCGACCACCTGCTTCCCTTTGTTCGCAGCGTCTGAAGTCCCCGCTTGCGACGCTATAATATCACAAACACAAGAAATAATGCGAATATCTTAGAAGCAATCACAATACGCAAAACTACGTAATATAAAACGCAACAACGCACTAAACCACATCACGAATACTCGTCTAGCGCAAACACACGAAACGATACCTAAACCCAAACTGAGCACTTCGCAGCACGACACACGACTCGTGTCGCAACACGTATCACGCGAACTCAAAACACACGATTATAGGTAATCGATCCCAGATTTTGCATACTGCATCTATTTATAAAATCAACAGTACCAAAAGACCCCAAACAACAACAGACAACTACCACAGAAGACCCACCCCAAACCCTAACTATCCGGCCGGCGTCGCCGGCCCCCTCTTCAAATCTCGCCGGCCCAAACCGGCGGGGTGGTCCCCGTCTCCTGGGTGGTGTCTCAGGTCAACCTGCACATCACTCTAAAGTTGTTTCCTAAATCACTAAAATTCCCAGGTCACAGCAGATACCAATATCACTAAAAATACACTAAAAACCCGATATCGCCTCAAACGATACAAACTACGTTCTACGCAGAATTTAACGATCAAAACAACACAAAAACTACAAATTAACAGTAGAGGGGTTATACCTAACAACTTTGCTCTCAAGTCCAAGCTTTTCCCCTCTCCAAGTGATCAAGATCAAGAATAACCCAAGTTTTTAGCTATTTGTATATAGGTTTCAGAATTTTGAGAGTTTGTGAGTTAGAAATGAATTAAAATGATAAGGGAATTATGCAAGGGCAGTAGGAAATGAGGGATTTTCGGCCAATGGGTGAGGTGGAGGGTTGGTGGTGAATTTCCTAGCAATTTCCTCCATTTAATGCCAATTAATGCATACACACACACACACTCTCTCATGCATGCATCTCCTTTATCATTTCTTTTCTTTTTCATTTAAATCCTATCTTAAATCCTAGGCCACACATTAATCCCCTAGGTGAAGAGAGAAGGATTCTTTAACTTAAAGGTTTTAAAGAAAAGATTGCAAACGGAAATTTTCCCAAAATTTAAATACCGCATTAAAATAATATTAAAAATTGGGAAAAACCAAAATGAACCAAAACGTCCCATATACTCCCAAAGTTCGCGCACTAGCTATATTTTTTTTGCTAATCTAGGTGCTGGCAAGTCTATATGGTCGTTTGTTCATAGTCGGGTAAAAACGGAAAATACCGACAACTTACCCAAAAACGGACGAAATCGCATAACGATTTCCAAAACGTTACAAGTTTCCTATGCTACGCTCGGTCAATCTCCGCTTATCACAAGGATTCTCCATATAGGATCAAAGAGATACCTCCTAAATCATGGGTTTTGGATCTATGAGATAGATCAAAATGGATGTTAGGATTCTCACTATTTGTAGTGAGATGGTATCAATCGATCCTGGGGAGAATCCCTGGAAAGGTTCCAGGATGATAAGGACGACTGAATGTCAGTCGCAGGCATTGTCTTTACCCTCAGTGGAGGGACAGTATGTTGGAAGAGTTCCAAGCTAGAACCGTGACTAGCTAGACGATTAAAGGCAAGATATATCGTTACCAAGGATGCTACCAAAGAGGCAGTCTGGATATATATAAGTTCATGAAATGAACTTCGTTCCTACCATTGTGTGACAATGGAGTTGTGGCTTCTGCCAAGGAACCCCCGTCCTATCAGAAATCCAGATATAATTATTAGGCAGTATCACCTGATCATGGTGATGGTTGATCTCCAGGGAGATCGAGATTAGGAGAGTAGACACAGAGGGCAACAGCGCGGATCTACTCACAGAGGCCTAATTCCCAGTAGAGACTTTTATGGGATGGTTGAGTATGAGATACTTCAACCACAGCTGATTGTTGGGTATGCGATACCATAACAGATGGCCCTGGTGCAAGTGGGAGATTGTTAGTTATATGTATGCCCGAGAGGCCATTACTGTACATACGATATATATTGTAGTGGATGCTCGACATGATAGTACGCTATCTGGTTGCACTTTATCTTAACATGTACTCTGATTGTCTCTATGTTACATGTTGATAAAGCCCTTAGGATGAGTACTTGACTTGTCACGACCCGAAAGTACGGAACGTGACCGGCACTTAGATTACGAAGCGTCTAGAGGCGCCACGTAACCTAAGTAAGCCGAAGCCCAGAAATCTAAACCATAAAAGAAGAAGAAGAAGGAAAAGAAAACAAGTTTAAAAGCATCAGCAAATTTTCCCAAAAATTTCGGCAGATTCTCCTCTGTAAAAACTGGCCCCCAAACGGGTACAACAAGTATAATATACATAAACAATAAAAAGCATCCCCAAACGGGAGCTACCTCAACAGGCGTAAACAACCACAACAAGCACAATAATATACAACGCAAAAGGGCGAGGCTCAAAACTCAAAAGAAAACAAATCCACCAAATCAGAATAATACATGCGCGACTCTAAGGTCGAAATAAAAGACTGGTCCAATAAACATATCAAGTAATACAAGTATGGTTGATGGAGCTTACTAGATACAAATGAAAGAATGAAAGTACAATGGTGGTCCAGATACAAGTGAACCAACCTACCGTGCAAATCACCTTGAATGAAATGATGTGCCAGCAACTACCAGGGAAACCTGTACATCGAACCTGTAATAAAATTTGGCATAACGGGGGTGAGTTACCAACTCGTGAGTAGAAGACATCTACGAAAAGAAATCGAATGCACGACGCTATCCTAGGTCATAATAATACACTACTATATCTCAATCATCTAGTAATAGCAGGGTAATACTACGTGTAAATGCAGACACTCCGTGCTCGTGTCAGTGCCTCCTATAGTACTATGTCATATGAATGGATATGCATGTACCATGAATATAAAGTAACCAATCCTGAAATCCAGATATATCTGTATAAGAAATCTTTAGTGGTTATCATAGTAAAATGTGTATAGGGATCTGAAATCTCAACAATGAAATCCATGGAAATCCGTGTCAGGCATCGACACAAACATGTAAATCACAAGTCTCATAGTCTCAATATCTCGGGCTCCGTCAGTCCGGATCGGCCCATATCATCAAATCTCACGACAACGGTCGGTATTCTCCGGATATCCGCCGCGCCAGACATCACCGGTAGGTAGCCTTCCCCTGCCAGGCTCATCGTCTACAACTCGATCTTCTTGCCCCGGGGTACCATACCGGGCCCACCATGTACCTGAGACGGTTCATCCACTCCTCGAATCGGGTCTCGAAATCCAACAAAAAACATGAAATCTCATGGTGGACGACACATACATCACGAGAAAACCGCATCTTATTTTAAAAAGAGAAGAGGAGAGAAAGAGAAGTTTTATATATTCTTGCGGTTTTCCCCAAAAATTCAGAAATCTCATAGAAATCCAAATCTTAAAATCATGAGTAAGTATATGATAAGTGTCGGCATATGCCCATGATACTGCATGATAACATGAAAATATGAATGCATGAATGTCTAAGTGATAAATATCATGTCTATACTAACATCAGAAAGTAATCACAATATTATATCGGTATAGTTGTTAACTGATTCTATCAATAAAAGATAATATGATCTAAAGTGTACGTGACATAGCAATTACCGATGATGATGTGTGTGAGCCGGCAAATGAGTGTGCGTGGAATATGCGCATCATCGGTAATGGTGCCGGTGTCCTAACAGGTAAGGTTTATACTGATTATAGCAACATATGTATGAACATGCAACATTATGATTACAGTGAAAAAGTAAAGACGGATGTGTGTTATCCACTCATTTGATATACCATTACCACTACCACTATATGACTCGAACCTAATCTAGTGTCCATCTAACCTCCTAAGGAACAAAACCTAAGAAACTAGTCAATAAGAAACAAGAGTCTACCTAAGGTCTGAATCAATATCTCTGATAGTCGGCGATCCGGCCTCAATAGCGTCACGTACGTAGTACGGTTTCCTCGAATCAAGAGTGCGGATCAATCATCATATTTATGCCTCGTACGGTAAAATCCATCGTACGGCATCCCAATATCGGGATACGGGTCAAGTATCTCCTAGGTGTCTCATTATTCTTATAATGTCATCATTGACACATCTCATGATCAAGGTACTAAACTGTAATCGCATACATCAATCATATATCATTGCCATCATAATATGAATCATTAGTTTATCCTCAGAAATATCATGCCATATGTATCATATTGTGATTAAGTCATACTGGTATCATATCGTCATCTAGTCACACCTATATGATATCGACATCAGGTCACACCTATATGATGTCGTAATCAAGTCATACATATATCATATCGTGATCAGTCACAAGTTACAGTCCGGGTACTATTTTAGAGTCCTATGTACCTCAATATCATCACCACCCATTATAATTTATGTATACATGTTCATTATCTCATTCTCTAATGATCCGCTAACACTTTAATACGACTGTATAGTCAAGAATCACGGCATCAAGCCCAGTTATACTGTTTCATTCCCTTATATCATATCACATCAATGTATCCCACATACGTGTTGTATATATATATATATATATATATATACCTATACCTAGTCCTATATATATACACACATACCCGTATACACCATATCGAGTTTCAGTGTGTGCGTGTGTGTGTTTCTACCAGAAACCTACGAACCTCTTCCAAGATATTCATCCGCTGGTATGGTATTCCTAAATCAGTCTAGTCCAGCCTAGGGTCATTACTAGGGTCCCGCTCATTTAGAATCTAGGGTTACATCTGGTTTCCTAATTACAATAAGTACTATTCCTACGCTACGTTGCGGGGGTGCTAAACGCCGTCCACCCGACTTCCCCCCGTAGATATGCATCTACTCACCTGGTCCATGTCTGCCGAAGACGGTGTCGCCGTCCTCCTCTTCATCGTCCGCAGTCCACGTGAGGGGTACCTAAACGCAAACATATAAATAGCATCGTAAACTGAATCACATACAAAAGTCAAACGATACAAGGAACAAGCATAGGTTAAAACCTATGTCCCGTCCACGCAAAAGAACCAAATATCGCTCGATATCGGCGTACAAACTCCGATGGATCGAGATAAACATCAACAAATAACTCGTAGTTTTAAAACACATTACTTATATTATAAAACATGATTAAATCCATCGAAACCCTAAAATCCATCAAACCGTTCAATTTCGTAAAACCCGAAAATGCCAATTTACCGTTTTTCATCAAACTTGACATTTAAATGAAAACGATGGTCATAAAACTCATTAAATAGCATAACTATACTATACAAACCATTACTATATTTTTATTACACAAATTCGTATTAATTTGAAATTTCTAGTTTGCAACCATTAGAAATTTTCAACCTCTTTCAAGCAAAATTCACAATTCCACCACAAAACATGATTTTGCTTGAATTAATGTATTAAACTACAATTCATGATGATAATGATATGATGAAACCATAATTATGTTTTTTTAATCTCATTTATTTAGGAATTTCCAAAATCTAGTTTGCAAAAACTAGCATATTTATCATACTTTATTAACTAACAATTGAAACTACTAACTAGATTAGGTTTTGCTTTCAACTAACATGTTAATTTCCCTATTAAAACCATAATATAATGATAAAAACATTAATTAGAATTTTATCTCACCCACTTATACATTTATAAAAAACTAGTTAGCTAAATAGCATAATTAAATCAATTTTGGATAACAATTTACAATATATCATCCATACAAGAATTTCCACTTCTAAAAAGGTTAAACTAGTTATTATAACCCTAATTAATTAATAAAAATCACAACTTGATTTTTCAAACCCTAACTTGAATTTTAAAAGTAGTAAAGAGAATTAATATATTAAATCTAATTAGGCTTTAAAAGAAATATCTAATGGAAATAAAACAAAAGAGATAGATTTATACCTTCACAACCTCAAGTCCAAACAAGAAAATGAGCCTCAAAAATACATGCTTTCCCACCCCAAAATCCATGTAAAGAAGAGTAGAGAATAAAGGGTAGGAAATACATAGGATTTTATGGATTTTTTATTGAATTTTGGAGGATTTTTGATGATTTTTGGAGTTAAAATAAAAATGAAAAATGGGGAGGCTGCCATGGGGGTGATGGCCGGCCATGAGAGGGAGTGAGGGAGAGAAAGAAATGAGTGAGGAATTGTGTGGACGCTTCACCCAAACATCACTTAACTTTAAGTCTTTTCATGCTTTTATTTACTTTTCTTTTATTTATTTACTATAGCAACTCAAGAAAGCTCTAGAAAATTGGAAAAATTTGCAAATAAATTTTGCATGATACACACAAAATTATAATATGCCATGGTTCATTTTTACAAATTAAAACCATTCAAATTTGTAATTTACACTAATTTAGTGTAAAAATAAAGCTTATATTAATATTTAAAATAATTATTTTAGGAAAAATATTTAATTAAACTAAAAATTTATAAGTGACTAAATAAACACCATTTACTAGTAATTACATAATTAAAATAGGTATTTTTGAAATTATAATGAAAAACAATCACGGTTTAGTTTTAAGAAAAATATATTTTACTTTACCGAAAATCATAAAATTCACTTAAACAATTTTATTCATTTAATTATTTATTTAATTATTTTTAAAACGTTACATGACTACCAGGACTATGATGTGGATCATACTAGTGGGGACAGTGTAGTCGTCAAGTACATCCTTTAAATATTCCTAGTCGTGGGTGTATCGAGACAGGGCATCGATATACCAGAGTAGACTAGCGTATGCGCTTCTTAACCCATATGATGGGCGATGGATGATCCCATATCCGTTGGTGTTTGACATCAGAGAAGGTATACAGGTGCTCAGTGGAGACTAGGTACACTGGACGGACTCGGCGAGAACTCCCAGATGGTATTATACCTCACGTCAGATGGCAGTTCTCTGGTGATACTGGTACAGGTTAGTCTGTAGACCCGAGATCGTCATAGAGTCTTGTGTGATTCCCACTGTGCTTTGATTTCCATCATACCATGTCTAAGAGGGTATGTAAAAAGGAGGCTTTTGGGTACAGTCCCGAATCACATGGAGGCAATGAGCGATAGGAGGGGATTCATCTCTCCCGGTACAGGGAGTTGATGTTGCGCTGTGTTCGATTGGCTATAACTGGAAATCCCTGGCCATGGTTGCTGAGATTTACTGGTAAGTGTTATCAGTAGTTTCTCGAACTATTACAGGCCTCATATCGACACGACTTATCAAGCTACTGGGGTCTGACGTTTACCACCCCTAGGCAAGATATGCGACATATCAGACAAAGAGACCGGACTATACGGGAGTGTTACTGATTGGATTCGCAGGAGAAAGTACAGGCTTGCTTGTTGATGTTCTGATCGCTCATTACCTGGGTGGCTGTTACATTTAGCTGACCGCTTGCAGCTTGTGGGTGTTTGATATGATCATCACTTACTGCCGGCGTATTGACGATTCTTTAGAGTCCTACACAGAGATTTCCTGGCTCAGGCAAAACGGAGTAGGAGCACATATATGATATGTGCGTGAACGAGAACAATACGTGTATGTGATACCGTATTAGATTCTCGCGATATGAGATATCGGCCGGGTATATGTGATATAGCCGGGTCATCGGATCAAGTGTTGATTCTATGAACTGATACAGATTATATTAGTCGGTTATTTGTGAAATAGCCGGATTATCGGATCAAGTGTTGATGCGATAATTTAATGTATAATTATATATTTGATATATTAAATTACATTAACTGATATAAGCTCACTAAAAGATTATTTTTCTCACTCGGGTAATACATAGATATATATACGATATATGTTAATAGTATTATTTTATTTTGTTACAATAAATATTATATATGTGATATATAAAATTGTAACAAGTTATAGTTATTAATGCAACATGATTAGTGGAGATTAAACATGATTAAGGTTTGATTTGGGTTAATTTTTATAGAAGCTTCTAGAACCTTTTGTTTTTGTTTTTTGCAAAGATATCTTGTAAAGATATTTTTGTTATGATATTTGTTAACCCAACCCAACCCTTAACCATGGTTCATTCTCTACATCGGTTAAGTTAGCATACTTAACCCATGGTTGCATTTCTAACCTCACATACTTTCATTATTCATCACAAAAGAGAATGGTCCTTCTTTTTCCTTCTTCTTTCATGAAAAAGCTTTCTAGCATTTTATGAAGTGATGAAAATGAGTGAGTTAAAGAAAAATAAATGAGAGCTAAATTCCTGCTTCATCATCCTAATCTATCCTAGCCATTTAGATTAGTGTGTGAGAGCTTGTGTTTTGAAAATTCAAGGTAGATCATCTTAGTTATCGGAGATCGGAAGCAAGCTTGCATCTTTCTCTTCATGGAGCCTCTCTAGAGTCCGGATACTCGATGATCGCAGTGAAGGGACCTCAACACGGAGCTTTAGAAGTGAAGGAACGGACTACAAAGGTTGTAATCCCAAACTCTTAGAAGTAAAGTTGTTTACTTGCTTTGTTTCGCCTAATCTCTAGTTTAAAGATCTTGGTTAGGGTTGTTCGGCACGTCTAAATTTTAAATCGGGCATGGTTGATACCTTGTAGAACCTTGTGAGAGTGCTTAGTAACCCTACACTTCCCCTTCTTCGCAGCATTCGAAATCCCCGCCTGCGATCCTATTAACACAAACATAGCAAATGCAAAATCTCAGAATCGACCAAAATCACGTACAACTACGTTTTGACCGACGCACCAACTCCAATCCAACTCTCAAGTGTTCGTCTAGTGGTTAACATGTGTAGCGACAACCCAAACCAACCCAAGTGCAGCAGTTACACAAGATCACAAACCATGTCGGATAACGTAACACGCTTATTCAAAACACTAGATTATAGCAAAGTGATCCCAGATTTTGATATACAAACAATTAGTGAAAGTTACAAGTGCCACGAGACCGCATACAACCCCAGAGACCCCTAGACCAAAACACAACACCCCAGCCCCCACTATGGCCGCAATTTGTGGCCAGAACCAATAAATTTGCGGCCACGAAATTTGGGAATGGGCTCAGGTTTTTACGGTGGGTTTTAGGTCACAACACTATGTCACTGTGATGGGAACTTTTCCAACAAACACCTAGTTCTACAGCAGATCACAGAGACTCTATAACGACACTAAAAATACGATATTTGCACGAAACTAAACTTTACGCGTTCTAAACTGAAACTAATAAGCTACACTACATTAAAAACACCTACTTAACAGATAGAGATCATTACCTAACCACACAAGCTCAAAGTTCCTAGCTTTCCAAGCTCCAAGTGATCTTAGAGGAAAAATGAGACATGAGAAGTGATTTGGGTGAGATTTGATCAAGTTTTGTGAAGGTTTAGTGATGAATGGGTAAGGGTTCAGTTTGAGGTAATAGGGAATGAGAAATAATTGAGAAAGAGATAGAGTGAGAGAGAATGAGAGTGTGTGAGTGAGTGAGGTGATAATGAGAGAGTGATGTGAGTGTAGGGTGAACTAAATCCTTATTCTTACTCTCTCCCTCACCTCCATTAATGCCACCATTAATGCATCATTAAAGTCTTCTTGACTCACCTAGCCACCTCTCTCTCTCAATCCAAACAAGGAAAATATCTCTCACAAATATCTAAGGCAAGGTTAAGGCAAGGTTTTTTAGGACATGGATTAATTAAGGTGTCATGGTCACTTAACGAGATTAACACTAACTAACCCTCACTTTAACATATACAAGTGTGTGCAAGACATAACAAATAATAATAATTCATTAATTAATTGTTATAAAATGTGAGGAAACCGATTTGGTAAACTTTTCCCTAAAACTCCGCATTAACGCTTAATTAACACTAATCGCATTCTAAAGTGTTACAAGATTAGGTGGGGATTTTATCACCCTTCCTAGGCCCCGCAAATCACAAAACGAGCATCCGCATCAACCCTACATTAATTTAAAAAATATCTAGACAATACTCTAAGGACTGTCGCGCTCAATAAGGGCAGAGGAAGGTCGTGGGTAATCTATCGCTTATCCGCATTACTTTTTATGGTGTCTAGGCAAGTGTATCTAAGGCAAGTGGTTATTTAATTAGGCCCTCTATTTTCGGTGATTCGTATAGCGGATACCTCCCAGTTCCCTAGCACTTACCTGGCCACAAGGGTAGTAAAGAGGTGGTAGAGGATTGATCCTACGGCTTGTCCTTTGGAAGACTAGGAGCGGTCTAGAGACTTGACCTAGGTAACCTTAGTTCTAGGGTTGTTTGTGCATTTTTGTGTGATTTGTTTCAAGTCCCACTTTTTCAAAAATAAACCAATTTTTAAATCACACACACGCTGCCACTTGCGCTAAACCCCCTTAGTGCAAGCTTGGCTGGACACGGGATTCTAGTGCCCGTCTTGTTCGCGTACCTGCTATTGACTCCGAAGTCGGTGCTTCTTCATCTTCTTTTCCTCCACCATCCACCACATCGACCGAGATGGATGGTACTCCATAAAATTATAACACCACGCTGCCACTGCCCGTAGGTGAGCAGAATCCACAGCGCATCTCTCTCCAAGAGAGATGCTATCCTATCTGTGGTCCCCTTCCTACTTGTCTATCCATTCCACCAGCCAACGGGGATAATTTTGAAATTAAACCCCACTACATCAATCTGTTGCCCAAATTTCACGGGCTTGAGTCTGAAGACGCATACGTTTTCATCACTAAATTCGAAAACATATGCGCAATGATGGGTACTTTCACAACTATCCGTGGATGCTATGCGCTTGCGTCTTCTCCCATTCACTTTCTGCGAATTGGCAGAAAATGTAAGTCGATGTGCAACACCCCACAACTTGCGGGGAGGCGGAAATATGAAAAACGATCTTGTTCTTTGCTTAAACATCGACTAACCGCATGAATCGAAGCTAAACGATAACTAACAACAATCATAGAAGTTCTAAACTACTATGTGAAGTGATTATACCTCAAGAACCATGTCCTTCGGGTCTTCATCGCTGTCTTCCACTCCTCGTAGGCTCCTTGGAACATCGGCACCTCAACGACCTCCTCGAATCAAAGACGATCCACCCGAAAGTTCCTACGCCAAGCTTAATCTCAAACTTGAGATAACTAGTTTTCTCAAATCGCTAATCTAAGCTAACTAGGTGATATAGAGTGAGTTTATGGATGTATTAGTCTAGCTAACCCTTGTACTCAACACATAAGAGGGAAGGATTAGGGTTTGAAGAGAGAGAGCTTGAGGAGAGAGAAGATGAACATGATAATCAAATGAGAAAAATGAGCTATCATAATATCTATCAAGCATTATTGTTTTTCAAGAAAAGAAAAGAAAATGATTTACAACCATGCTTGATAAATATCTTATGGTGATTCATCTCCATGAGTCATTAAGCAATTATGAAGCATTAATGACATGGATGAATCATCCATATGACTTACTAATCTCATTCAATGTATATGCCACCTAAACCTCCTTAGTCACCATCTTCTAGAAGCTTCTCGCGCAATTACGAGAACGCCCCTACTATCCGTAAAAACACGGAAAAACTTTAGACTGTATAAATCCAATAACCGGATACTAGTAACTGGCTTAAACCAAAGCCGACTAGTAAAAACTGTCCGGATGTCGTACGTGCGTAAACACACGTATGCGTCCGAACCCTTGTCGTAAAACTATATGACCTCTATATCGTTTTGCCTGGAGCAGGGAAACTCTCTGTGTGGGACTCTAAAGACTCGACACTACGCTGGCAGTGGGTTTAACCACAGACCGCAAGCGGCACTAGCTGTACGTAACGGTCCCCAGGTAGATGTCGATAAGAAGGCCGATGAGGAAAATCATCCGAACTCCCACTGAGCCTGATGTGACAATCTTCGTACAGTCCGGTATGTTCGTCTAAGACTATCTCATATCATGCCTAGGGGGCGGCAAGCGTCAGTCCCCTAATAGCTGTATAAGTCGTGTCGGAGCGAAGCCCATTATACCCTAAAAAGCTACTGGAACCTACCAGTATATCTCGCTTGCCCTGGCCAGGGACTTTGCGTAATGGCTCTCTGACACAGTGTGATATCAACTCCCAATACCGGGAGAGACGAATCCTATCTAACCACCACTGCCTCCAAGTGCTTGGGACTGCACCCAACTGCTACCTGTTTGCACGACTCCTTTGAGCCGTGGTAGGGTAGCAATCTAAGAACAGTGGGACACGCTCGAGGTGAAGCAGCATTGTCAAGTCTTCGGACTATGCTGTACTCATGTCATCTGGGAACTGATAACTGACGACGGGTATAATACCAACCAATCAGTTCCTCGGCGAGTCCTGTCCGGCGTACCCGTAACCTAACGAGCACCTGTATACTATCTCTAGTACGACGTACTGATGGCTGTGGGACAGACCATCTCCCCAACTGGGATGAGAAGCGTATACACTTAGTCTACTCTGGAATATCGATGCCCTATCTCGATAATCCAACGACCAGGGACCTGTATAGGATGTTGCTTACAGACTACCCAGCCCCCACTAGTGTGACTGCCATCACGACGCTGGTAATCAAGCAAAAGATCCTATGGGCTCTACTAATATGTATAAGTGATACGTTACAAGAAACATATGCATATATTAAAGTAGACTCAAACGAAGTAGCATACTACTATGTTTAGCAAGACTGTTATTTACAACTGTGAATATCCCAAGCTTCCATTAAGTAATATACATGCTAGTATGATACAATAATGGCCCCTAGGGCATATACACTAACAATCTCCCACTTGCACTAGGGCTATGAGCTGGCATATCGTAGACCTATTATCTCGAATAGCCTCTCAAACTGCGTCTGAGGAATGGCCTTTGTGAATGGATCAGCAATGTTATCCTCCGTATTTACTCTCTTCACCTCGATCTCCCGGCGATCTATGATCTCCCTGATCAGGTGATACCGCTTTAAGATGTGTCTGGACTTCTGATGGGACCTGGGTTCCTTCTCTAAAGCTATAGCGCCGTTGTTGTCGGAATACAGAGGTATTGGACCAACACTGGTAGGAACCACCTGAAGTTCTGTGAGGAACTTCTTCATCCAGGCTGCCTCTTTTGCGGCATCGCAAGCAGCTATGTACTCTGCTTCCATTGTTGAGTCAGCAACGGTCTATTGTTTGGAACTCTTCCAATAGACCGCCCCTCCATTGAGGGTAAAGACATAACCCGACATGGATTTGGAGTCATCTTTGTCACTTTGCAAGCCGGAGTCGGCAAAGGCCTCCATCTGGAGGACTTTTCCGCCATATACTAAGAACATCTCCTTAGTCCTTCTCAGGTACTTAAGAATGTTCTTTACTGCTATCCAGTGTTTCTTCCCTGGGTTTGCTTGATACCGGCTTACTACGCTCAATGCGTATGCTACATCTGGTCTGGTACATAACATCGCATACATTATAGAGCCTACCGCAGAAGCGTAGGGTATAATCGACATGCGATCCCTTTCCAAATCAGTCTTGGGAGACATTTCATTGGAGAGGGTGATTCCGTGACAGGCCGGTAGGTTACCGCGCATAGAATCATCCATACCGAATCTCTTCACTATGGTGTCTATGTACCTAGACTGTGAAAGTCCCAATATCCTCTTTCATCTATCACGATAGATCCGGATCCCTAGAATGTAGGTGGCATCACCCAAGTCTTTCATGGAGAATTTATGTGACAAGAATGTTTTGACTGACTGTAACATAGGAATATCATTTTCTATTAGGAGAATGTCATCCACGTACAAGACGAGAAATACTACAGCTCTCCCTACAATTTTACTGTATATGCAAGGCTCATCTGGATTTTTGATGAAGTCGAATTCTTTGACAGCATCATCAAAACAGATGTTCCAACTCCGTGATGCCTGCTTTAGACCATAAATGGACTTAAGCAGCTTGCATACTTTACCGCTGCTCCCACTCTGAATGAATCCCTCTGGCTGATCCATATAGACGCTCTCTTCCAAATTACCATTTAGAAAGGCCGTCTTTACGTTCATCTGCCAGATTTCATAATCGTGGAAGGCGGCAATAGCAAGAAGGACCCGAATGGATTTAAGCATAGCTACTAGAGAAAAGGTTTCGTCATAGTCCAAACCAGGTCTTTGACGGAAACCCTTTGCAACAAGTCTAGCTTTATAGGTTTCAACCAGTCTATCTACACCAATCTTCTTTTTGAAGATCCATTTGCATCCTACGGGTTTTACCCCATCTAGAGCAACGTCCAAATTCCATACTTTGTTAGTGTACATGGACTCCATTTCGGTCCGCATTGCTTCCAGCCATTTTACTGAGTCACCACTCTGAATGGCTTGCTGGAAGCTAGTAAGCTCATCAGAGTCAATAGTGCAATCCTCTCTATCCCCGTCTATGAGAAAACCGTGTTGGAGATAGTGCCCTCAGATTCAATTATTCGATCACAGGCACGTGATTACAATGATTGATGGAGGACCTATCCCGATAGGACAGTCTTACTCATGATGATAGTATGCTATCTGGTTTACCTTTATCATCGTGTACTGCTTTAGGTGACCTGACAAGTCGCTATTACACGTTGATAGAGCCCCTAGGATTCTTGCTTGACCACCAGCAGTATGAGGGCGATCATATACGTGGGAGCTGGTAGTCTATAAGCACATCCTTAAATGGTCCATAGTCGTGTGAGTTTCGAGATAGGGCATCGATACTCCAGAGTAGACTAGTGTATACAGTCGAGACCCCGACGAGGGGCGGTGGCCGGTCTCATAAGCCACTGGTGTCAGTTGGATCACCTAAGATGTATACAGGTGCTCATTGGGTTATGACTGCACGGACAGGACTCGCCAGGAACATGCTAGTTGGTCATATATCAGAAGTCAGATAGCAGTTCCCTGGTGACATGTGTGCAGGTTAGTTCATCGACCTGGGGATCGTCATTTGTCTTGTGTGAGTTCCCACTGTACTTTGATTACTACCCTACCACGGCTCAAAGGAGTCGTGCAAGCAGGTTTTAGTTGGGTACAGTCCCGAGCCACATGGAGGCAGTGAGCGTATCTTCAGGGGTTCGTCTCTCCCGGTATTGAGGGTGAGGTCGTGCTGTGTCTAGGAGAGCCATTACACGAAGCCCTCGGCCGAGGCAAGGAGATTTACTGGTAGGTATTCCAGTAGTATCTCAGGGTGTTCTGGGCTACACTCCGACACGACTTGTACCGCTTTTGGGGGTCTGACTTTTACCAACCCCCTAGGCCCGCCATGCGATACTCATAGACGAACGGACCGGACTGTACGGATATTGTCACTGACAGGCTCAGTAGGGTTGTCTGGCTGAGTTCGCTCATAGACGTCCCTTTTAGTCAATACCTGGCAGCCCGTTACGTATTGGCTTATACCTTTGACGTGCTAGTGGTTAAATCCACAACCAAGGTGTTGACGAGTCTTTAGAGTCCCCCACATTCAGTTACTCAGCTTTCGGGCGAAAGGTTGTAGAGGCCGTATGGAGATATGGCAAGGTCCGATCAGATACGTGCGGTATTGCACGGATCAGGATCGGACAGTTTGTACTATAGGCCGTATGGATATATGGCAGGGTTCGATCAGATACGTGCGGTATTGCACGGATCAGGATCGAACGGATAATACTGGCCGGCTTTGGTTTAAGCCGGATCCTAGTATAGTACAGTGTAGATTTTGTCTCATTGCATTTGTATTTCGGTCAAAATACAGATGCGGGTGTGTATGCACAGTATCGGGGTTTTTCCTGTAATTTATTACGGGAACACTTTTCTGGAGTTGCCAGTTTGCTTTCCGTTTCGGCCAATTTCCTTTGTATCGTTCATTGGCCGAAGATTGGTGGGGGAGGGCTTATTTGCATTGTTGCAAATAGGCATTTGTGGAGGGGGGTCTTTTGCATATTGCCATGTCACGATCACTTGACTTTTTGACTTCATCATGGTTGCTCCATACCTTGACCTTTTGACTTGACTTCTTGTCATGATGGCATGACTTTTGTAGACATGATTGTTGATGATGAGAGATGGTTGTTGGTTGAGTGTGGGTTTGATTTTGTGATGATTCTTTTTGCATGATAGCCTTCTCTCTCTCTCCATTGTATGATTGGATGACTCTCTCATTCTCACTCTCCCCTCATGGTCATGGCCGGCCTCTCCCATAGTGGGCTGTCCCAAATTCTTGGTGTGGGATTTTGCTTCATTTCATGTTGCAAAAATCCCACAAGATCAATCCCTCCACCAAAAGGCAATTCCTACAACCCCAAATGAGACTTCTTCACTACACATTCTACAGCAAATCTTGGACACGTCGACTAGCCAGCTTCGTGCCCGAGTTGCCTCGGCGTTGAGGTGGGAGCCCGTAAAAGAAGTAGGCGATGTGGTACACTTCCGGCGACGAGGTGGAGACCGGAGCTTCCGCAGGAGATCGGGACGACGACGAGAAGACCGGAGGACTTGGATCAGTCGGTATATCTCTATTCCCTATCTCGTTAGTTAACTAGGACTAGTTAATAGTTCGATCCGGGTGTTTAGTGCGCGGTGGTGCCGGTTTGCTAAGTTCGCAAAATTAAAGTTTATCACCGCTTCCGCATTCCGGCGTCGGATTAACGGCCGGGGCGCCACCGTGCACTTACAGTGGTATCAGAGCCTCGCCATTAACTTAGTCTAGCTTGGTTTAATGTGTTTTGCATTTCCGATCGACCAAAATTCCAAAATCCGCATTTTTACTTGCATCAGTTTTCTGTAAAAAAAATTTTGGTGTCCAAAATTTTTTCAGGTTACAGAAAAATGATCTGCTAGAAAAGATAAGAGTTCTGTGAAAATTCGATGCAGTAAGTCCACTGTAGGAGCGCGGAACCGCGGCCAAACACCCCTTTGGGCCGCGGTTCCGCCGCACAATGATGTGTTCGCTGCACCAAATTTGTACAGTATCTTTCTGGGGTGAAAATAGGGGTTTTGGTATATTAAACTTGGGCCCAGAATTTCAGTGAGTGCTACAGTATTGCTTGGGGGCCCACTTGTTATAATTTGATCGATTGGAATATTTTAAACACATTATTTCACAGTATTTACATTATATCTGCGACCGTGAATGTCACTTGATCGGTAAATCCGGTCTAACTGCTATAGCCCGGTTAGACGGATTTGCGAACGTGACTTTCACGTTGATGTTCTGTGTTATGCTGTGATGTTGCGGATCGGTCGTGGCGGATAGCCTGGATGCAATGCTAGTACCGTTTTTGTTGTATTATGTACATTTGATATTGCGGGGCGAGCGTCCGACATGTGGACTGTCGTCACTGCCTGATTGTATTATTATTTAGGGGCACGACCAGGTTGCGGTCGATGTACCCGTTGTATGTATATTTTACTTTCTGTACTAGGATTACCCCGCGGTGGGGTGCACGGATAGCCGGGTTCCAGAGGGCAACGGGCCCGCATCTCATGGCATTGAGACGGAGGGGGCCTCACTCTTGGATTGGCGGGCTATTCGCCGCACTCGTAGGGGGTACAGGTTGACCCAGGAGGGGTGCCCAAGTTGCCGGATTCCGTGAAGTGCTGGGTGGTCCATTCACGGTACTGATGGGGGCTGCTCGCTTCTGTTTTTGGCGGGTGACTTGCCGCGCCCGTAGGGGTCTAGGTTTACATTGCACAGGCTATCCACATGACCAGGGGAACGTCGGGTTTCAGTAGTTGCTCTGTGAAACCCGGGGATCCCAGATATATGTATTGTTCTGTGATGCTGTACATTTCTGTAATGTTGCATTTCTTATCACGCCTTGAGCGAAATATACTATATTGGTATATATATTAGTAGATGTTGTATAGGTTTTACATCCGCGCTAGTCCAGTCCCCGCTCTGTCGTTAGTTAGCTAACCTAACGGGTAATGACGGGACCCAGTGGCGAATGCGGATGGCATATACGTACATCAGTATATTTTCGTTCTTTGTGGTGTGATCAATTGATGGGACTGCGTTGATTCGGATCAATGCAAGTTAAAAACAAACCTAATCTGATGTTGTTGGAACACTTTTCAAAAAGCTGTTATTGCAAGGACGTTCTTTTTTGTTTTGCATTGTGGTATTCAGTTGGAATATCCTGCTCCTCACTCGACGAGGCAAGGGCCGAGATCCCTTCACCGGGAGTGACCCCTTGGACAAAAAGTTTGCGTCAGGGCAATGACTTCACTATAGCCGATTGCTTTTGCTTTGCACCGTGATATTCAGTTGGAATATCCTGCACCTCATTCTACGGGGAAAGAGCCGAGATCCCTTCACCGGGAGTGACCTCTTTAGCAAAGTTTTTCGTCACTATATTTTTAAAAGCTATCCGTTCCTTCAACGATATCAAGTTCTTTACGTTAAAGGTTTTCGCCTGAAACCATTCGTAGCCCTCCGTCGTTTCATATGAGTGTTCAATAGTATTCAAGCTGTGTATGTTGGCTAAAGTCAAGGCACAGTGATTGGTAGCTATTGGGGCATTCATATGCAGCATAGATAGATGCGTTGGTTTGGGACAGTCGTACTGCCATTTTGGCCAAAGTCAAGGGTATGTACGGGTGGATTCAAATTAACCTGAAAAATGACGGGTACAACTTGACATGTGACTTATGATATGTTGGCCAAAGTCAAGGTCATAAGAGCATGGGGCAGAAATCACATCGGGAGTTTCAAAAGAACTGAAACTTGCCAGATATGCGCATACCTTCTGGAGTGTGACACCGTGAGCGGATTCCGTCACGTTATCATGCAATGATAGTTGGATCCCGATTCCCACTGATGAGTTAGTTTACTCCTCGGGTGACCCCGACTAATTCTTCTTTCAGGTTTGGAGGAGAATTTGACGGTACAGTCGGAGGTTTCCTGATTAGATAAATTGGTAACCATTCTGATCTAGGTTAGAGTGCACGCTGAGTGTTTCTTTTCTCTCTCTCTCTTTGGCAGCGACCATTGACCCGACCCTAAGACTATGACTCAGTGACCAAGTTGACCGAACCTTCTTAACACTGGCTTTTGGATTGTCAGAGTTGCGAACCTCATTGCCACTCCTACTTTTACCCTTTTCTCCAGGACACCCCGTACTACTACGAACGTCCACTTCCATTGGACAAAACCATCGTATGGTTAGATACAAACTCGAAGGGATTTATTCGAGGATGGTTTCCGGTTCTGGAGAAAACGGATAGGACTATTCAGTTGTCTTTTCCTTTTACCTTCTCTCAGGTTGCGAGTACTCCTTGGTTTAGGAGTAGTACACCTATTACGCAAATTGGATAGTCTTCTTCCAAACCTTAGGCTGGTGCCGACCGGTAGGGAATGAAGAAAACCAATTAGCCTAACGATGGTGTACAGAAGGTATTGAGTTAAGACAAAGCAAGGGATTAGTAAGAGGGCAAAGTAAACTGCGACTGCTATTCACGACCAAACCAAGTATTCCTTCGCCAATCCTAAATCACCTTTGTATTTCTCCAGGACACTCCGTATCACTACGAAGATCCACAGTTTAGTGGATACTCCATCGTATGGTTATATACGAACTCGAAAGGAACTTGTTCCAGTTCGGGGATGGATTCTGGTTCAGGAGAAATAGGAATAAAATTTATTCAGGTGTCTTTTATCTTCACCTTCTCTCGCATTGCGAGTGTTCCTAGGATTAGGACAGTACACCCATTATGCTTATTGGATAGTCTTCTTCCAAACCATAGGCTGGTGCCGTGTAAGTCCACGTTGCCACCCCCGGTTCTTACGGGGAGACGGAAACGGTATAAAAATCAAATTTTTAGGGCAAGAGGCAACATGGACTATGCATGGTCGGGATCGTTGTCTAAACTAAACTAGCAAATACACTAAAAGGAGTTAGCTACTATGGAAGATGGTTATACCTAAACTTGAACTCCTTCTTCTTCAAACCTTGTAGAGGTTGATGGTTCTCTTTACGTCGCCTTCTCCCGTCGAAGATGGATCCACCTCGAAGGTTCGACTTTGGGCTCTTCCTCGATCTTTGAGTGAACTAGGGTTTCCGGTTTGCTAAACCTTCATCCTAGATTGAGTAGAGATAGATTAGGGTTTGCTTTTCTTTCTAAAGAGAATGATTCTCAACACATGAGAAGGTTTCTCTTTTCAAGAGGAAGAAGAAGATGAAAATGAGGAGAGAGAGAGGTTATGATAGAATGAGCTCAATTATTTCTTTCTTGCAACCATATTGCAAAAGAAATGAATTATCTAAATGATAATAATTGAAATAAGAATAGTTGATGGTAATTTTTGAATGACCACAACCATGCTTCATTTAATAAAAAGTAAGCATGAATCAAGGAAGACTTTCAAGGCATGAAAGTGGTCAATGGTCAACAAGTCAACCAAGGTCAACAAGTCAACAAAAACAACCATAACATAATTCTCATTTAATTATTATTATTAATAGATAATATATAAATCCATTAGGGTTTGGAAAATGAAGACTGTCAATTGTGCATACGCACCCGTTCCGAAACCCTAATGAAAAACCTCATTCTCCGCCTCAAGCAACTGTGCATACACACCTGCATTCTCGTTCCGAGGAACAAGAATACCAAGATATAAAAGCAACCCCAAAAACATATACCAGTATCTGGCTCAAACCAGAGCCTGCCAGTATAATCCGTCCGGACTCCAAACGTGCACAAGTGCGCGGATGAGAACGAACCCTGTCGCAAAACCATGCGACCTCTACTCTGTTTTGCCCAGAGGCGAATACCCTCTGTGTGGGACTCTAAAGACTCGACACTACGCTGGCAGTGGGTTTAACCACAGACCGCAAGTGGCACTAGCTGTGCGTAACGGTCCCCAGGTAGATGCCGACAAGAAGGCTGACGAGGTGAAACCCCATCTGTACTCCTACTGAGTCTGAATGTGACATTCTCCGTACAGTCTGGTCTGTTCGTCTGATACATCGCATGGCGGGCCTAGGGGGCGGTAAACGTCAGTCCCCCAATAGCGGTACAAGTCGTGCCGGAGCGAAGCCCAAAACACCCTGAGATAACACTGGAAACCTACCAGTATATCTCGTTTGCCCTGGCCAGGGACTACTCGTGTAATGGCTCTCCTAGACACAGCGCGATGTCAACCCCCAATACCGGGAGAGACGAATCCTGTCTAACCGTCACTGCCTCCAAGTGCTTCGGGACTGCACCCAACCACCACCTGTTTGCACGACTCCTTTGAGCCGTGGTAGGGTAGTGATCAAAGTGCAGTGGGAACACACTCGAGGCGAAGTGCCAGTGTCAAGTCAGCGGACTAAGCTGTACTCATGTCACCTGGGAACTGATGACTGACGATAGGTATAATACCAACCTGTCAGTTCCCGACGAGTCCTGTCCAGTGTACTCGTAACCCAACGAGCACCCGTATACTATCTCCAGTACGACGTACTGATGGCTGTGGGACAGACCATCTCCCACACTGGGATGAGAAGCGCATACGCTAGTCTACTCCGGAGTATCGATGCCCTATCTCGATAGTCCTGCGACTAGGGACCTGTATAAGGATGTGCTTATAGATTACCCAGCCCCCACTAGTGTGACTGCCATCACAACGCTGGTAATCAAGCAAAGATCCTAAGGGCTCCACTAATGCGTATAAGTGATATAGTAAAATAAACACAAGTACACATTGAAGTAGAGACAAACCAAGTAGCATACTACTATTTTGAGCAAGATTGTATATACAAGGTGAATATCCCAAGCATCCATTAAGTAATATACAAACTAGTATGATACAGTAATGGCCTCTAGGGCATATACACTAACAATCTCCCACTTGCACTAAGGCCATGTACTGGCGTATCGAAGACCTATCATCTCGATCAGCCGCTCGAACTGAGTCTGGGGCAGGGCCTTGGTGAATGGATCTGTAGTGTTGTCTTCTGAAGCAACTCTCCGAACCTCGATCTCCTTGCGATCCACGATCTCCCTGATCAGGTGATACCGCCTCAAGATATGCCTGGATCTCTGATGGGACCTGGGTTCCTTCGCTAAAGCTATAGCCCCATTGTTATCGCAATACAGAGGTATTGGATCAACAATGGACGGAACCACCTGAAGTTCTTTCAAGAACTTCCTCATCCAGACAGCTTCTTTTGCGGCATCAGATGCAGCGATGTATTCCGCTTCCATCGTCGAGTCTGCAACGGTTTCCTGTTTGGAACTCTTCCAACACACCGCCCCTCCATTGAGGGTAAAGACAAAGCCCGACATGGACTTGGAATCATCCTTGTCACTCTGGAAGCTGGAGTCAGCAAAGGCCTCGATCTGGAGGTCTTTTCCGCCATACACCAAGAACATCTCCTTAGTCCTTCTTAGGTACTTGAGAATGTTCTTTACCGCTATCCAGTGTTTCTCCCCAGGGTTTGACTGATACCGGCTTACCACACTCAGTGCATAAGCTACATCCGGTCTGGTACATAACATCGCATACATTATAGAGCCTACCGCAGAAGCGTAGGGTATAATAGACATGCGATCCCTCTCCAAATCAGTCTTGGGAGACATCTCTTTAGAGAGGGTGATCCCGTGACAAGCCGGTAGGTTACCGCGCTTGGAATCTTCCATACTGAATCTCTTCACTATGGTGTCGATGTACCTGGACTGAGAAAGTCCCAATATCCTCTTGGATCTATCACGATGGATCCGGATCCCCAGGATGTATGAGGCATCACCCAGGTCTTTCATGGAGAACCTGTGTGACAAGAACCCCTTGACAGATTGTAGCATAGGAATGTCATTTCCTATTAAGAGAATGTCATCCACGTATAAAACGAGGAATACTACAGTTCTCGCTACAAATCTACTATAGATGCATGGTTCATCTGGATTTTTGATAAAGCCAAATTCTTTGACCGTCTCATCAAAGCAGATGTTCCAACTCCGCGATGCCTGCTTTAGTCCATAGATGGACTTAAGCAACTTGCACACCTTTCCGCTGCTCCCACTCTGAATGAAGCCCTCTGGCTGGTCCATATAGACACACTCCTCTAAATTTCCATTTAGAAAAGCTGTCTTTACGTCCATTTGCCAGATCTCATAATCGTGGAAGGCAGCGATGGCAAGAAGGATCCGAATGGATTTCAGCATGGCTACTGGAGAAAAGGTTTCGTCATAGTCCAAGCCAGGTCTTTGACGAAAACCCTTTGCTACCAGCCTAGCTTTATAGGTCTCAACCTGTCCATCTACACCAATCTTCCTTTTGAAGATCCACTTGCATCCTACGGGTTTTACCCCGTCTGGAGCAATGTCCAACGTCCATACCTTGTTGGTGTACATGGACTCCATTTTGGTCCGCATTGCATCCAGCCATTTCACTGAGTCAACGCTCTGAACGGCCTGCTGGAAGCTAGTAGGCTCATCATAATCTATGATGCAATCCTCTCTATCCCCGTCTATGAGAAAACCGTAGTATCTCTCGGGCGGATGAGACTGCCTACTACTTCTGCGGAGCGGCGTAGGAATGTCCTGTTCTGTTGAACCCTCTGGTTCCACCAAACTTTCAGTAACAGTCTGTGGTTCTGGAACTTCTTCCAGTTCTACTGTGCTCCCACTTATCTGGTTTTCCAAAAACTCAGTTTCCAAGAAGTAGGCATGACGAGAAACAAGAACTTTTTGTTCCTCTTCACAGTAGAAGAAATATCCTTTTGAGTTCTTTGGATACCCCACAAACTTGCACTGTACTGAGCGTGCCTCGAGCTTGTCCGCATGCTGCTTTTTGACAAAAGCCGGACATCCCCATGTCTTAATGTGCTTAAGATAGGGTTTCTTCCCACACCACATTTCATATGGTGTGGAAGGCACAGTCTTAGTCGGAACTCGGTTCAAAAGGTATGCGGCTGATTCTAGCGCATATCCCCAGAATGATCGCGGCAACTCAGCGTTACTCATCATGGACCGCACCATATCCAATAGGGTGCGGTTCCGTCTCTCCGATACACCGTTATGTTGCGGGGTGTATGGAGGAGTAAGCTGAGAGAGAATTCCGTTCTCTTTTAAATAGTCCAGGAACTCGGCATTTAAGTATTCTCCACCTCGATCCGATCTTAGAATCTTAATACTTTTGCCGGTCTGTTTCTCTACTTCATTCTTATACTCCTGGAATTTTCCAAAGGCTTCGGACTTATGTTTCATTAAGAAGACATAACCGTACCTTGAGAAGTCATCCGTAAAAGTAATGAAGTAAGAATGTCCGCTTCGGGCATGTGTAGACATTGGACCGCACACGTCACTGTGTACGAGTCCCAAGAGCTCGCTCGCTCTTTCTCCATGTCCAGTAAACGGAGTCTTTGTCATCTTTCCCTTGAGACAGGATTGACAAGTGGCATACGACTGATATTCGAACGCATTCAAATACCCTTCTGTATGTAACTTCGTCAACCTTCTCTCATTGATGTGACCCAATCTACAATGCCATAAGAAAGTCTGGTTTATTTCTGGAGACTTTCTTTTGTGTGTATTCTGGACATTAAAAATCTGTGGTTGGTTTAATACGTATATACCATTACTCAAAGTACCTGACCCAATCAAAACTTGATTAAGGCGAATGTTTACAACATTACTTACAAACGCAAATTCATAACCTTCTTTAGAAACTAAAGATACAGAAATGATATTACAAGTTGCGTTGGGTACAAAAAAGCAATTACGCAAAACCAAAACATGTCCATCTGACATTCCCAGGTGATAGTCCCCCACGGCTTTAGCATCCATGCTAGCTCCGTTTGCAACTCTGAGGGTCATGTCACCAGCTTTCAAAACACTACGGTTTCGCAACGCCTGCAAAGAATTACAGATATGAGATCCTGATCCGGTATCCAATACCCAGGAAGTAGAGTTTATAGAAAGACAGTTTTCAATAACATACACACCTGAAGCTGAAGCTGCAACCTGCTTCAATTCCTGTGTTCTGGCCTTCCAGGCCCTGCAATCATTCTTCCAGTGTCCTTTCTTATGACAAAAGAAGCATTCTTCCTTATCCACAAGCTTCCCCGCTATCTTTGTTGCTTTACCTTTTCCCTTCGTATCCACTTTACTAACACCGCCCCTTGGTTTGGCGGGGGCTTTCTTCTTCTTTCCCTTGGCTTTCGCCTTGGACCTAGAAGAAGATGATCCTCCTACAAACAAAGTGGATGTTTCCCTACCTTTCTGTAGGGTGCCCTCTGCGCTCCTCAGCAGGTTGAGGAGCTCTGAAAGTTCAACCTCCTTTTCTTGTAGGTTGAAATTCATTATAAACTGGGCGTAAGTGGAAGGAAGGGACTGGAGAACTATATCCGTATATAGCTCACTCTCCAATGTGATCCCTAGGTCAGCGAGCTCCTCAATGTAGCCGATCATCTTAGCACGTGCTCGGCTACTGATGATCCGGCGGCCATTCTTGTCGAAAACAACTTTTTCGACGCTTCGTATCTTGCGATACGTGATTGCTCTCCATACAGTTCTTTTGTATGAAGCAATATGGACTCCATGTCCATATTCTCATGCCTCCTCTGATGTTCGTTGTCCATCGAGGCAAGCAGGAGGCACTTGGCCTTCGCGCTATCAATCTCCCAAGTCTTGCGGATTTCCTTATCCGCGACGCTGGAAGTTGGACCAGGGACAGGGGGAGCTTTGGTGGTAAGAAGATACCCCAGCTTGTCATAAGTGATTGCTATCTTGACATTCCTGAGCCAATCTTTGTAGTTTGGCCCTGTCAACTTGTTTTTATCTAGGAGTAACTTAAGTCCAGTCATGTTGATTGGTCGCTGCAATTAGGAGAGAGAAGAAGAAACACTCAGCATGATGCTCTTGCAAGTTTAGAGTGGTTTTTAATTTGTCTAAACAGGATGGCTCCCACTGTTTCTCGAATCCCTCCTCAAACCATAAAGGAAGAATTAGTCAGGATCAATCCCACCGTACAATACTTGCTTAACCGTTCGGCCAGGCTGGTGTCGGTACTTCGAGGGAGGTTTTCCAACGCTTTCGCGAAGTTCCTTAATTAAAGAACCTCTTTTCCCTGGGGGCGTAGCCCCGCTAACACCTTTCTAGGCACCTACTAGGTTTATAGCATTGATCGTTAAGTGAGAAATTTCCCGAGGAGTAGCATATACTCACAGTAGGATCGGGATCCAAATATCATCGCGTGACGAAACTGAAGGAATCCTACCAGAATCACCACACTCCAAATGGTATGCAAATCTAGCAAGTTTCAGTACTTATGAAACTCCCGATGTGGATTTTTGCCCCATGCTCTTATGACCTTGACTTTGGCCAACAAATCATAAGTCACATGTCAAGTTCTACCCGTCGTTCTCCAGGTTAATTTGAATCCACCCGTACCCACCCTTGACTTTGGCCAACAAGGCAGTACGACTGTTCCAAACCAACGCATCTATCTATGCTGCACATGAATACCCAATAGCTACCAATCACTATGCCTTGACTTTGGCCAACAAACACAGCTTGAATACTATTGACTATTCATGTGAAACGACGGAGGGCTACGGATGGTTTTGGCGAAACCGTGAACGTAGTGAACTTGATTTGGTCGATGGAACGAGATAGCTTTTAAAAGGAGTGGCTCAAACTCCGCACTTAAAAGTTGGTTTTGAAAAGAACCGAGTGGTTTTTCGAAAGTGTTCCAACGACTTTAACTTGGTTTATTATCTTGCATTAGTTCTTTTAATGCGTGATATTCTTGCATTAGTACTTTTAATGCGTCCCATCATTTAATCCTACCATTGCAGAAAACAACCAAAATATGACGTACGCTTATGCCATTCGCATTCGCCACTGGGCCCCGTCATTACCCGTTAGGTTACTTAACTAACGACAGAGCGGGGGCTGGGCTAGCGCGTCTGTAAAACATAAGCAACGCCTAAATAGAAAGCAATGATAAACATTTCAGATCACAGATAAATACATTGGATATACTAGTAATCTGTAATTTGTACGAGCCTGTAACAAAAAACAGATAACACGGTCGCGGTGAATAGCCAATACCCCACCCAAGACCCCTACGGGTGCGGCAAACTACCCGCCAAGTACCCGAAGCGTAGCAACCTCCCTCATCTCCATGAGTAGGCCACTCGACACTTCGGCATACCCGGTAGTTTGTGCACCCCTCCATGGGTCTATCCTAGGAGCAAAAACAGTAAAAGAATTATACAATGACGGCTACAACCCCGACCCGGTTGTGCGGCCAAACAAATAATAATTATTACATCAATTTACATTTACAATGAATTGCAAGAAAAGAAAACTCTCGTCTCACAACCCCCCGGCTATTCACCCGCGACAATCCAACATATTTATATACACATTCCAGCACATTACAGATCATGTATAACCCCGACTAAACGTCTTATAGCGATTAGTCGACGTTCAATACATGCAAACATCACAGATACAACCATCATAGTCAAAATGCAGTGAAGTTCGGAAAAATACGGAATTATAGGCCCCCAAAAGTAAATTTTAGTTCTGGAAAATCTGGGCATATAATTTATATCCTAGAAATCCCAAAATCAACACAGAAAGACACTGCACGAAAAACGATGCAGAGAGGACATCAAGTCGCGGCGGTTCCGCGGCGGCCAAGAAGGCTCACGCGGCGGAAGGGCGGCGGCTTCGATGAATCTCTGTGTCGTTTTTCATGGGTGTCTTTAAAAAACCCTGAGATGAATTTACAAATATAAAGTTTTTCATTTCGAGCCCAAAAAATTTCAACAGAAACTCAGGTTTTGGAAAAATACGGTTTTTGGGTTTTTTTCGGTTCCGAACTTCGTTACACTTCACTACCAAGCTAGTTTAAGTTTAGTTAGGCTCTGATACCACTGTAAGTCCACGTTGCCACCCCCGGTTCTTACGGGGAGGCGGAAACGGTATAAAAATCAAATTTTTAGGGCAAGAGGCAACATGGACTATGCATGGTCGGGATCGTTGTCTAAACTAAACTAGCAAATACACTAAAAGGAGTTAGCTACTATGGAAGATGGTTATACCTAAACTTGAACTCCTTCTTCTTCAAACCTTGTAGAGGTTGATGGTTCTCTTTACGTCGCCTTCTCCCGTCGAAGATGGATCCACCTCGAAGGTTCGACTTTGGGCGCTTCCTCGATCTTTGAGTGAACTAGGGTTTCCGGTTTGCTAAACCTTCATCCTAGATTGAGTAGAGATAGATTAGGGTTTGCTTTTCTTTCTAAAGAGAATGATTCTCAACACATGAGAAGGTTTCTCTTTTCAAGAGGAAGAAGAAGATGAAAATGAGGAGAGAGAGAGGTTATGATAGAATGAGCTCAATTATTTCTTTCTTGCAACCATATTGCAAAAGAAATGAATTATCTAAATGATAATAATTGAAATAAGAATAGTTGATGGTAATTTTTGAATGACCACAACCATGCTTCATTTAATAAAAAGTAAGCATGAATCAAGGAAGACTTTCAAGGCATGAAAGTGGTCAATGGTCAACAAGTCAACCAAGGTCAACAAGTCAACAAAAACAACCATAACATAATTCTCATTTAATTATTATTATTAATAGATAATATATAAATCCATTAGGGTTTGGAAAATGAAGACTGTCAATTGTGCATACGCACCCGTTCCGAAACCCTAATGAAAAACCTCATTCTCCGCCTCAAGCAACTGTGCATACACACCTGCATTCTCGTTCCGAGGAACAAGAATACCAAGATATAAAAGCAACCCCAAAAACATATACCAGTATCTGGCTCAAACCAGAGCCTGCCAGTATAATCCGTCCGGACTCCAAACGTGCACAAGTGCGCGGATGAGAACGAACCCTGTCGCAAAACCATGCGACCTCTACTCTGTTTTGCCCAGAGGCGAATACCCTCTGTGTGGGACTCTAAAGACTCGACACTACGCTGGCAGTGGGTTTAACCACAGACCGCAAGTGGCACTAGCTGTGCGTAACGGTCCCCAGGTAGATGCCGACAAGAAGGCTGACGAGGTGAAACCCCATCTGTACTCCTACTGAGTCTGAATGTGACATTCTCCGTACAGTCTGGTCTGTTCGTCTGATACATCGCATGGCGGGCCTAGGGGGCGGTAAACGTCAGTCCCCCAATAGCGGTACAAGTCGTGCCGGAGCGAAGCCCAAAACACCCTGAGATAACACTGGAAACCTACCAGTATATCTCGTTTGCCCTGGCCAGGGACTACTCGTGTAATGGCTCTCCTAGACACAGCGCGATGTCAACCCCCAATACCGGGAGAGACGAATCCTGTCTAACCGTCACTGCCTCCAAGTGCTTCGGGACTGCACCCAACCACCACCTGTTTGCACGACTCCTTTGAGCCGTGGTAGGGTAGTGATCAAAGTGCAGTGGGAACACACTCGAGGCGAAGTGCCAGTGTCAAGTCAGCGGACTAAGCTGTACTCATGTCACCTGGGAACTGATGACTGACGATAGGTATAATACCAACCTGTCAGTTCCCGACGAGTCCTGTCCAGTGTACTCGTAACCCAACGAGCACCCGTATACTATCTCCAGTACGACGTACTGATGGCTGTGGGACAGACCATCTCCCACACTGGGATGAGAAGCGCATACGCTAGTCTACTCCGGAGTATCGATGCCCTATCTCGATAGTCCTGCGACTAGGGACCTGTATAAGGATGTGCTTATAGATTACCCAGCCCCCACTAGTGTGACTGCCATCACAACGCTGGTAATCAAGCAAAGATCCTAAGGGCTCCACTAATGCGTATAAGTGATATAGTAAAATAAACACAAGTACACATTGAAGTAGAGACAAACCAAGTAGCATACTACTATTTTGAGCAAGATTGTATATACAAGGTGAATATCCCAAGCATCCATTAAGTAATATACAAACTAGTATGATACAGTAATGGCCTCTAGGGCATATACACTAACATGCCGAACGGTAGGGAAGGAAGAAAACCATTTGGCCTAAAGGGGTGTGCAGAAGGTAATGACTAAAGACATATAAAGGGATTTGGAGAGGTGGCAAAGAACTATACGGTTACAGTCGTGAATCTGGAAGAGGCATTACTAGAAATACCGAGATACCCCATCGGAACATTTCAATGTTTCGGTTTCACTGTGTACTGTTAAATGAAAACTGATTTCCCGATTAGACACTTGCTCCAAGGTATGTATTTACCAGGTATGTTCTCACATCTGTATAGTTTTACAGATGATGAGTGGGAGTAAGTTATTGGGAATTAGGTGATCATCCTCATTATATCGGGATTCGTTGTAATCGGTGATATTTGAGGAAATCACCTGGGTTGTTTGCCGGTCGGCAAATATTTGGTTTTGAATATCCGCTGTTATGCACCAATTTCAAATTGATATATCTGTACGTCTATTTTCATAGAGTGAGATATACCTTTTTTGAAATTATGTCTATGACATTTACCTATATCAGTGGATAGTTAGGTAAGGAGCATTAAACAGCGGTGTAATTCTTCATAACCAAAGGTACAATTTTCAACCTACGACACACAGTGAATGAGTTATCAGACTCAAGGGACTTATACAGAGTATTGTATGTTGTCCAGGGTCCATCAGGACAGAGGGGTTGGTCCTCGTACTATATTCGGTTTACTTATGACTTCTCTAGTTTTTAGACAAGTGTTTCGTGGAAACACAGGGTCTGAATTTTGAGAAGTTGTAGGTATTTAAATAAAGTAGAGAACCAGATATTGCAAGTATCGGGATTCTTCAAAGTGATAGAAGATGTAGATACTTGTGTATGGTATTCAGTTGATAGTAATGATTAAGAGATCTTGCTTCTCTTTCCGGTTACTCATAATTGGAAGCATTCCTAAGTTGTGTAGCGCTGATCGGCCTCCTTCCATTTAGTTGACATGCACTGGAGACAGCTGCATGATTTGAATCTGGTTCAATTAAATCAGTCCTTCTGGTTCTATATTGGATATAGAACAGTTCATATCTTAACGTTGTTAAGGTACGGTGAGTTGTCCGGCTTATGCTTAAAACCAGACATTGGAAAACTCAAGGCACGTTTCTGTAATGGTTGTTTGTGGGTTGACCCAGGCTATGACGCGGGTTGACTTTCTACCATCTGGAAGATCAATAGCGATATTGTTCTAGACTCGCCACAGTTTTATTAAAAATGGATTTTTTCAGAAAAAGGTAGTGGGGTATGGTAGAACTGGAAGTGATTCCAGAACCACAAACGATTACTGAAGATTTGATAAGGAACCTAAAGATTCAATCTGGCTTGACATTACATTGGCCACTCCGCAGATAAGGTGGGTAACCTCAGGCACCCGAGAGGTACTCCGGTAACCTCAAGGACAGTGGCAGGGAGGTTCTTGTTTACCCACAATTGCCATTGCTGTTGTTCCAGACTGTGAGACCCGGCGGGAGGATGTTTATAGCGTCGTTCTAAACTAGTTTTAGAAGTGTACGTGTATATGACTCTGGCAGAGGGTTGTCGTAGTCAGTGGGAGCAGCGGAAGCATTGGTGGACAGGTAGCTTATGTCTATTTATAGACTAAAGCAGATACAGCGGAGATAGATCATCAATTTCTGATGTGACAGTCACAGGTTTGACTTCATCAGAATAGGGGATGGATCTGTTGAGAAGGTAGTAGGGTGTGATGTCCTGGTATTTGGATGACATACACAGAGTAGGAAGTGATATTCCTATACTACAATCGATTATACTTTGGTCGTCACACAGAGTTTTCTCTACACAGGACTTGGATATTACATCAGACATACTGGTTACTAGATCTATGGTTTTAGATCTAGATTTGGGTGGTTTCCCAATTAAGGGTACTTAGACAGCATTCTAAGAGTATTTAGAATGGACGACTCCTGGCACGGTAGTGTACCTGCAGGTGATGGAGTCACCCTCTCTAAAAGTGTCTTACAGACTAGAGGAGAGGGATGTGCATGATTGGCAGATCACTTGCTTAGGCAATTGAGTCAATCATGAGATGTCAAGTACCACACCAGATGTTGTTCTTGCACTAGATGCAATAAGTTGACATTGATCCAATCCCGGAGAAACAGTCGGAAGCAGTTTTAGAACATAAGTGAATGTTCTAGGGATATGATAACGACAGCCTCATTCGGGAGACAGTTATCATTCCAGGCTTCCAAGGTGACATGGACGACAAGGAGGTTGTCAGAGTTATAGTTTTTCCTTCTGACGAGGGGCAGTATTTTGGACAGGTGGTCCAAGGCTATACTGAGGGTGGCATGGCGCAGGATACTGATTAAGTTCAGTTGACGATACAGTCTAAGAAGTTTGGATATGGAGTTCATTTATGAGCTAGGTCCCATCAGACATCCAGACACATTCTAAGACAGGTATTGCTCATTTCGGGAGATGGGTTTCTCCGCGAACTTGAGATATAGAGAGACATAGAAAGAAGCTTCAAGGCGGATCCACTCACTAAGGCTATTCCTCGAACGCAATAGTTTCGCAAGCGAGCTTTGTGAGACTGACTAGTAGAGGAGTTGGGTGTTCGGTATCACACGTGCTGTGAGTATGCGACATCGCAATAATTAGCCTTGAGTGCAAGTGGGAGATTGTTGGAGATAGTGTCCTCAGATTCAATTATTCGATCACAGGCACGTGATTACAATGATTGATGGAGGACCTATCCCGATAGGACAGTCTTACTCATGATGATAGTATGCTATCTGGTTTACCTTTATCATCGTGTACTGCTTTAGGTGACCTGACAAGTCGCTATTACACGTTGATAGAGCCCCTAGGATTCTTGCTTGACCACCAGCAGTATGAGGGCGATCATATACGTGGGAGCTGGTAGTCTATAAGCACATCCTTAAATGGTCCCTAGTTGTGTGAGTTTCGAGATAGGGCATCGATACTCCAGAGTAGACTAGTGTATACAGTCGAGACCCCGACGAGGGGCGGTGGCCGGTCTCACAAGCCACTGGTGTCAGTTGGATCACCTAAGATATATACAGGTGCTCATTGGGTTATGAGTACACCGGACAGGACTCGCCGGGAACATGCTAGTTGGTCATATACCAGACGTCAGATGGCAGTTCCCTGGTGAGATGTATGCAGGTTAGTTCATCGACCTGGGGATCGTCATTTGTCTTGTGTGAGTTCCCACTGTACTTTGATTACTACCCTACCACGGCTCAAAGGAGTCGTGCAAACAGGTTTTAGTTGGGTACAGTCCCGAGCCACATGGAGGCAGTGAGCGTATCTTCAGGGGTTCGTCTCTCCCGGTATTGGGGGTGAGGTCGTGCTGTGTCTAGGAGAGCCATTACACGAAGCCCTCGGCCGAGGCAAGGAGAAATACTGGTAGGTATTCCAGTAGTATCTCAGGGTGTTCTGGGCTACACTCTGACACGACTTATAACGCTTTTGGGGGTCTGACTTTTACCAACCCCCTAGGCCCGCCATGCGATACTCATAGACGAACGGACCGGACTGTACGGATATTGTCACTGACAGGCTCAGTAGGGTTGTCTGGCTGAGTTCGCTCACAGACGTCCCTTTTAGTAAATACCTGGTAGCCCGTTACGTATTGGCTTATACCTCTGACGTGCTAGTGGTTAAATCCACAACCAAGGTGTTGACGAGTCTTTAGAGTCCCCCACATTCAGTTACTCAGCTTTCGGGCGAAAGGTTGTAGAGGCCGTATGGAGATATGGCAAGGTTCGATCAGATACGTGCGGTATTGCACGGATCAGGATCGGACAGTTTGTACTATAGGCCGTATGGATATATGGCAGGGTTCGATCAGATACGTGCGGTATTGCACGGTTCAGGATCGAACGGATATTACTGGCCGGCTTTGGTTTAAGCCGGATCCTAGTATAGTACAGTGTAGATTTTGTCTCATTGCATTTGTATTTCGGTCGAAATACAGATGCGGGTGTGTATACAAAGTATCGGGGTTTTTCTTGTAATTTATTACGGGACCATTTTTCTGGAGTTACCAGTTTGCTTTCCATTTCGGCCAATTTCCTTTGTATCGTTCATTGGCCGAAGATTGGTGGGGGAGGGCTTATTTGCATTGTTGCAAATAGGCATTTGTGGAGGGGGTCTTTTGCATATTGCCATGTCATGATCACTTGACTTTTTGACTTCATCATGGTTGCTCCATACCTTGACCTTTTGACTTGACTTCTTGTCATGATGGCATGACTTTTGTAGACATGATTGTTGATGATGAGAGATGGTTGTTGGTTGAGTGTGGGTTTGATTTTGTGATGATTCTTTTTGCATGATAGCCTTCTCTCTCTCTCCATTGTATGATTGGATGACTCTCTCATTCTCACTCTCCCCTCATGGTCATGGTCGGCCACTCCCATAGTGGGCTGTCCCAAATTCTTGGTGTGGGATTTTGCTTCATTTCATGTTGCAAAAATCCCACAAGATCAATCCCTCCACCAAAAGGCAATTCCTACAACCCCAAATGAGACTTCTTCACTACACATTCTACAGCAAATCTTGGGCACGTCGACTAGCCAGCTTCGTGCCCGAGTTGCCTCGGCATTGAGGTGGAAGCCCGTAAAAGAAGTAGGCGATGTGGTGCACTTCCGGCGACGAGGTGGAGACCGGAGCTTCCGCAGGAGATCGAGACGACGACGAGAAGACCGGAGGACTTGGATCAGTTGGTATATCTCTATTCCCTATCTCGTTAGTTAACTAGGACTGGTTAATGGTTCGATCCGGGTGTTTAGTGCGCGGTGGTGCCGGTTTGCTAAGTTCGCAAAATTAAAGTTTATCACCGCTTCCGCATTCCGGCGTCGGATTGACGGCCGGGGCGCCGCCATGCACTTACAAACCGTAGTATCTCTCGGGCGGATGAATTTCCTACTACTCCTGCGGAGTGGCATTGGGATGTCCGGTTCTTCTGAAACCTCTGGTTCTACCATACTTTCAGTAGTAGTTTGTGGTTCTGGAATTTCTTCCAGTTCTATTTCGCTCCCATTTGTTTCCTTTTCTAAAAACTGATATTCTAGAAAATGGGCATTTCGAGAAACAAAAACCTTTTGTTCCTCTACGTAATAGAAAAAATACCCCCTGGAGTTCTTTGGGTATCCCACAAATTTACACAGTATTGAGCGTTCCTCGAGCTTGTCCGCATGCTGCTTTTTAACAAAAGCTGGACATCCTCATACCATTAGGTACTGAAGACAGGGTTTCTTCCCACTCCACATCTGATATGGTGTGGTAGGCACAGTTTTGGTTGGAACCTTGTTCAAAAGATGTGCAGCTGATTCTAGTGCATATCCCTAGAATGATCGCGGTAACTCAGCCTTACTCATCATGGAATGAACCATATCCAATAGAGTTCGATTCCTCCTTTCTGATACACCGTTGTGTTGTGGTGTGTATGGAGGAGTAAGCTGAGAGAGAATTCCATTCTCTTTTAAGTAACCCAGGAATTCGGCACTTAAGTATTCACCACCTCGATCAGATCTCAGTGTCTTGATACTTTTGCCTGTTTTTTTTTCAACTTCATTTTTGTATTCCTGAAATTTCTCAAAAGTCTCGGATTTATGCTTCATCAAGAAGACATGTCCATACCTAGAGAAATCATCTGTGAAAGTAATGAAGTATGAATAACCACTTCGCGCATGTGTAGACATTGGACCACATACGTCACTGTGTATGAGTCCTAAAAGCTCGCTTGCTCTTTCTCCGTGTCGAGTGAACGGAGATTTTGTCATCTTTCCCATGAGACAAGATTCACAAGTGGCATAAGACTGATATGCGAACGGATCCAAGTATCCCTCTCTATGTAACTTTGTTAATCTTCTCTCATTGATGTGACCCAGTCTACAATGCCATAAGAAAGCCTGATTTGTTTTCGGAGACTTTCTTTTAAGTGTGTTCTGGACACTGAAAATCTGAGCTTGATTTAATAGGTATATTCCGTTTTCTAATGTACCTGACCCAATCAAAACTTGATTTAGGTGGATGTGAACTACATCTCTTGCAAAAGTAAAATCATATCCTTCCTTAGAAAGTAAGGGTACAGATATGATATTACAAGTCGTACCTGGTACATAAAAACAGTTACGCAAAATCAATATCTGCCCAGTTGTCATTCCAAGACGATATTCCTCTACGGATTCAGCGTTCATGCTCATTCCGTTAGCAACTGTGAGGGTCATATCTCCTATCCTGATAACCCTACGATTTCTCAGAGCCTGTAATGAATTACAGATGTGAGTTCCTGATCCGGTTTCTAATACCCAGGAAGTAGGGTTAACTGACATACAGTTCTCTATTATAAACACACCCGAAGTCGAAGCCACAACATGCTTCGTATCCTGGCTACTGGCTTCTAAAGCCCTGCAATCTTTCTGCCTATGCCCAATCCCATAACAATAGGAACTTCCCTCTTTTACTATATCCAGTCCCAAAACTTTTGCCTTTCTCTTTCCTTCTTCTTCCCTGGTTACCTTCAGGGTAGAAGGTAGAGACTGTAGAATCAGGTCAGTATCTAACCAGTTCTTCGACGTGGTCTTTAGGTCCGTGAGCTTATCAATATAGCTAGTCAATATAAGGATGTTGTCCCCTACAGATGACCCGTCAGCTAACCTCGCTTGAATTAATTCGTTCGAGGTTTCATATCTGGTGATATGAGATTGCTCTCCATATAAATCTTTGTTATGGAGAAATATGGAAAATAAGTTCATCTTCTCGTGCTGCTTCTGGTCTACACCAATAACTGAAGCAAACACGAGGCGCTTAGCTTTCGCTTTATCTTTTTTCATTGTCTGACGGATATCCATATCCGCGACAGTGGAAACTGGACCTGGAACGGCGGGATCTTGAGTAGTAATAGGGTGGTCCAGCTTGTCATAGGCAATGGACATCTGGACAGACTTTTTCCAGTCATATAAGTCAGATTCAGTCAATTTATTATCTAGATGTAAACTATGTGTGGTCACAAGGTCGCTGCAATTTAAGAGAGAGAGAAGAAAACACTTTAGTATGATGCTGTTACAAGCTTAGATTGGTTTTAATTTATCTAAACAAGATGGCTCCCACTGTTTCTCGAATCCTTCCTCAAACCATAAAAGAAGAATTAGCCAGGACTATTCTCACCGTACAATACTTGCTTAACCGTTAAGCCAGGCTAGTGTCGATACTTCGAGGGAGGTTTTCCAACGCTTTCGCGAAGTTCCTTAATTAAATAACCTCTTTTCTTTGGGGGCGTAGCACCGCTGACACCTTTCTTGACACCTACTTGGTTTATAGCATTGATTGTTAAGTGACGAATCTCCTGATAAGTAGTATATACTCTCAGTAGGATCGAGATCCAAAATATCATCGTATGATAATGTTGAAGGAATCCTACCACCATTCATCAAACTCCAAAATGGTATGCTCTTTCTGTAAATTTCAGTTTCCTTAGAAATTCCCGATATGGATTTTTGCCCCATGCTCTTATGACCTTGACGAAGGCCAACATATCATAAGTCACATGTCAAGTTCTACCTGTCATTATCCAGGTTAATTTGAACCCATCCGTACATACCCTTGACGAAGGCCAAAATATTAGTACGACTGTCCCAAACCAACGCATCTATCTATGCTACAGATAAATATCCAGCAGCTACCAACCACTATGCCTTGGCGAAGGTCAAAATACATAGCTTGAATACTACTGAATATTTAACTGAAATGATGGAGGGCTACGACTGGTTTTGGCAAAACCGTGAACGTAGTGAACTTGATATAATCGAAGGAATCTGATACTTTTTAAAAGGAGTGGTTAAAGATCCGCAATTTAAAAAATCAGATCTTTTAAAATAACCGAGTGGTTTCTTTTAAATTTGTTCCAACGATTAAACTATGGTTTATTTTCTTTGCATTATAATAATGCGTCCCATCTTTTAATCTTATCATTGCAGAAAACAACGAAAATACCACGTCCTCTTATGCCATCCGCATTCGCCACGGGGTCCCGTCATCACCCGTTAGGTTACTTAACTAACGACAGAGCGGGGGCTGGGCTAGTACGGGTGTAAAACATAAGTGACGTCTAATAGCTATCATATATAGATATTGTACATTCATCAGACGCAATAATAAGCATTCGAGATCACAGATAAACTTTATTGGATATGCAAGTAATCCGCGTTTCTTTTGAGTCTGCAAGGAAAGAATACACAGTTGTGATGAATAGCCATAATCCCACCCCAGACCCCTACGGGTACGGCAAACTACCCGCCAAGTACAAGAAGTGAAGCGGTCTGCCTCAACACTTCAAAATACCCGGTAGTTTGTGCACCCCACCTTGGGTCTATCCTAGGAGCAAAAAACAGTAAAAAGAAATAATACAACGGTGGCTACAACCGCAACCTGGATGTGCCCCGCAAAATAATATTACAACTTATTACAATTACATCGAATGAATTAATACAATAACCCATCACAAAACCAGGCTAATCACCACAACAGTCCAATACAGTTTATATACACAAACAGTTATATATAACATCACAGATATGTGCAACCCCCTGCCAACCGACATACTACAGTTAGGGGAGGTTTACGAACACATAAAACAAACACAGATATAATCCAACAAGCAAATACCGTATAATTTTGATCGATTGAACACATTTAATTTTGCTCCAATACTTCTCTGTAAATCTGAAACCTGAGAAAAAATTAAAAAATTCCAGAAAATACCAACTATCACAGAGGACCCACATAGGAAAATTGGGATGATGAATCCTCTAAAGCGCGGCGGAATCGCGGCGGATCGGTGGGATCGGCCGCGGTTCCGCGGCGCTTTGGTCGATTCATGAGCCCAAATTTCTTGGGTGTTCTTATACTATCATTTAAGGCTTTCTGAAGGTCCCTGAAAAATTTTTGGACCTCATTTAAAAATCGACAGAAAACTCATCATATCGGGGTTTTCCGGTTTGTTTTTTCCGTTCGAAATTCATACAATTTTGCAAGTGAGTTATTTATTGTTTAGCGAGGCTCTGATACCACTGTAAGTCGATGTGCAACACCCCATAACTTGCGGGGAGGCGGAAATATGAAAAATGATCTTGTTCTTTGCTTAAACGTCGACTAACCGCATGAATCGAAGCTAAACGATAACTAACAACAATCATAGAAGTTCTAAACTACTATGTGAAGTGATTATACCTCAAGAACTATGTCCTTCGGGTCTTCATCGCTGTCTTCCACTCCTCGTAGGCTCCTTGGAACATCGGCACCTCAACGACCTCCTCGAATCAAAGACGATCCACCCGAAAGTTCCTACGCCAAGCTTAATCTCAAACTTGAGATAACAAGTTTTCTTAAACAGCTAATCTAAGCTAACTAGGTGATATAGAGTGAGTTTATGGATGTATTAGTCTATCTAACCCTTGTACTCAACACATGAGAGGGAAGGATTAGGGTTTGAAGAGAGAGAGCTTGAGGAGAGAGAAGATGAACATGATAATCAAATGAGAAAAATGAGCTATCATAATATCTATCAAGCATTATTGTTTTTCAAGAAAAGAAAAGAAAATGATTTACAACCATGCTTGATAAATATCTTATGGTGATTCATCTCCATGAGTCATTAAGCAATTATGAAGCATTAATGACATGGATGAATCATCCATATGACTCACTAATCTCATTCAATGTATATGCCACCTAAACCTCCTTAGTCACCATCTTCTAGAAGCTTCTCGTGCAATTACGAGAACGCCACTCCTATCCGTGAAAACACGGAAAAACTTTAGACTGTATAAATCCAATAACCGGATACTAGTAACTGGCTTAAACCAAAGCCGACTAGTAAAAACTGTCCGGATGTCGTACGTGCGTAAACACACGTATGCGTCCGAACCCTTGTCGTAAAACCATATGACCTCTATATTGTTTCGCCTGGAGTAGGGAAACTCTCTGTGTAGGACTCTAAAGACTCGACACTACGCTGGCAGTGGGTTTAACCACAGACCGCAAGCGGCACTAGCTGTACGTAACGGTCCCCAGGTAGATGTCGATAAGAAGGCCGATGAGGAAAATCATCCGAACTCCTACTGAGCCTGATGTGACAATCTTCGTACAGTCCGGTCTGTTCATCTAAGACTATCGCATATCAAGCCTAGGGGGCGGCAAGCGTCAGTCCCCTAATAGCTGTATAAGTCGTGTCGGAGCAAAGCCCATTATACCCTGAGAAGCTACTGGAACCTACCAGTATATCTCGCTTGCCCTGGCCAGGGACTTTGCGTAATGGCTCTCTGACACAGTGCGATATCAACTCCCAATACCGGGAGAGACGAATCCTATCTAACCGCCACTGCCTCCAAGTGCTCGGGACTGCACCCAACTGCTACCTGTTTGCACGACTCCTTTGAGCCATGGTAGGGTAGCAATCTAAGAACAGTGGGACACACTCGAGGTGAAGCAACAGTGTCAAGTCTGCGGACTATGCTGTACTCATGTCATCTGGGAACTGATAACTGACGACGGGTATAATACCAACCAATCAGTTCCTCGGCGAGTCCTGTCCGGTGTACCCGTAACCTAACGAGCACCTGTATACTATCTCTAGTACGACGTACTGATGGCTGTAGGACAGACCATCTCCCCAACTGGAATGAGAAGCGTATACACTTAGTCTACTCCAGAATATCGATGCCCTATCTCGATAATCCAACGACCAGGGACCTGTATAGGATGTTGCTTACAGACTACCCAGCCCCCACTAGTGTGACTGCCATCACGACGCTGGTAATCAAGCAAAAGATCCTATGGGCTCTACTAATATGTATAAGTGATACGTTACAAGAAACATATGCATATATTAAAGTAGACTCAAACCAAGTAGCATACTACTATGTTTAGCAAGACTGTTATTTACAACTGCGAATATCCGAAGCTTCCATTAAGTAATATACATGCTAGTATGATACAATAATGGCCCCTAGGGCATATACACTAACAGAAAAATGGTTTTATAATACTACCGCACACTCTATTTCCAATTGGGATGAATTCGTGATAGCATTCCTTAAGAAATTTTACCCAAATCATAAAGCCGCCCGTGTTCGGAGCGAAATCAACCAGTTTACCCAGCTTCCCAATGAACCATTTTGGAAGTGTTTTGAACGTTTCAAGGATCTGCTTGTCTAATGTCCTCATCATGGAATACATAGATGGGATCTATGCCAAATTATATATGAGGGCAATAATCCAGTGACAAAGCAGATGCTTGTAACCATGTGTCAATGCAATTTCATGTCCAAAGACGATGGTGAAGCCTGAAAATATCTGGAATATCTCGCTGAAAACACTTTGCAGTGGGAAAGCGTTAGACCGCCTTCATCTAGGGGAGGTATTCATCCGCTCAATGTTTCCATCGCAGTAAAAGCCGAAATGGCAGCGATGCAAAAGAAACTCGACGCTATTGAAAACAAATTCTCATCAGTCTCCCTAAACCAGGTAATGCTCCCTAAGATCGTGTGTGGTTGCTATTCCGATCCATCACACTTGACGGATGAATGTCCTATGAATGCACCGTTTCAAGGTCACGAGCAAACTAATGCTACTTTTCAGCAGCGACCGAGAAACGATCCTTATTCTTCCACATACAATCAGGGGTGGAGGAATCATCCTAACTTTGATTGGAACCAAAACCAAAACCAAAAACAAAACCAGTTCCAAAGCAATTACCAAAGACCTCCTCCACAGCAACAGCAACCACCACCACCGATTCAGCACCCATTTCAATCGCAACCTTTTCAAAATCCGGTCAACACTTCTGCACCGCATAATAATTCTTTGCAATTGGCCGGTACCGATAACTCCTCTTCACTCGCACAAACTTTGGATTTGTTTATGAAACATTTCATCCAAATGTCGGCTAATATGAGGTCTTCTATTGATACCATAAAGAAACACTCCGCCTCTCACGGTGAGAGTATTAAATAGATAGAAGCACAAATTGCACGATTAAACGCCGAAATGAGTGCTAAAGAGAGGGGGAAACTTCCGTCTCAACCCCTATCGAATCCTGGCCACTCACAAAGTCATAATGTGAGTGTCGTTACCACGTTGAGATCAGGAAGAGTGTTGAACAATCAAGTGGGTGAACAGATTTATGATGAGGAATCAATTGAAACCCTGGCTTCTACTTCTTCCCCTAATTCGTCTAGTCTCCCACCTTCATCCGATCCTATTCTCCGTTTTCCCCAAGGCTCGAACACTTCGCCCATTTCCTCGAATCTATCTAAAACGATCCCCACTCCAATTCTGGGATCCATTCCATCCCCACAATCCTCTCCAATGTTGGATCCTACCCTTATTGATAAAGCACCTTATCCAAACAGGTTAAGGGGCAACAGACCAAGTCCACAAATGGAGAAGATTGTAGAAATTTGTAAGCAAGTTAACATAAAAATTCCTCTCCTAGATGCTATTCAACAAGTTCCGTCTTATGCGAAAATCCTAAAGGACTTGTGCACTATGAAAAGAAAAATTCAAGTACCTAAAAAAGTTTTCCTTTCGAGTAATGTGAGCACTGCTTTTACACAACAACTACCCAAGAAACGAAAGGATCTCGGAAGTCCTACAATTTCTATTTCTATTGGGGGTAAAAATATTAATCGTGCTCTACTCGATTTAGGAGCTAGTGTTAACTTGCTTCCGTATTTTGTTTATGAGAAATTAGGGATCGGAGAGTTAAAACCGGCGCATTGCACTCTTCAGATGGTCGATCGATCTATCACCCAACCTAGGGGGGAGCTAGAGGATGTGTTAATCAAAGTTAGGGAATTTATATTTCCTGTGGACTTTATCGTTATAGATACATAACCTGTAGCGAACCCACTGTAAGTCCATGTCACGCACCCCACGAACTTGCGGGGAGGCGGAATATATGAAAAACGATCATCAAAGCTTCGTAACACGGACTTGAGCGCATGAATCGTGTCTAAACCGTTACTAGCAAACTACGAGAGGTTTAACTACTCGGATTCGAAGTTATACCTCACGTTACTTGTCCTTCGGGTCTTCATCGCTGTCCTCCACTCTTCGTAGGCTCCTTGGAACATCGGCACCTCAACGGCTTCCTCGAGTCGAAGACGATCCACCCGAGAGCTCCTACGCCAAGCTTGATCTCTAACTTGGGATAACTAGGTTGCGCAAAGTTCTAATCTAAGCTACCTAGGGGATATAGAGTGAGGTTATGGATGTATTAGTCTAGCTAACCCTTGATCTCAACACATGAGAGGTTAGGGTTAGGGTTTGAAGAGAGAGAGCTTGAGGAGAGAGAAGGTGAGAAAATGAATCACTTTGGATGAATGAAATCATTTGTGTATATATGAAACATATGATAATATTAAGTAAATAACAAATAATGAATTATCACCATGTTTCAATAATACACTAAGTGATTCATCACATGAGTCATATAAAACATTAAATGAATCATTAACTCAATGTATGAATCACTACATGACTCATTAACACAATTAATGCAAATGCCACCTTAGCCTTCAACTCACCATGCTTCTAGAAGCTTCCCGGAAAATTACAAGAACGCCCCTCCAATCTGTGAAAACACGGAAAAACTTTAGACTGTATAAATCCAATAACCCGATACTAGAATCTGGCTTAAACCAAAGACGGCTAGTAAAAACTGTCCGAACATCGCACGTGTGTTTAAACACGTATGCGTCCGAACTCTTGTCGTAAAACCATACGACCTCTATATCGTTTCTCCTGGAGCAGGGAAACTCTCTTTGTGGGACTCTAAATACTCGACACTACGCTGGCAGTAGGTTTAACCACGGACCGCAAGCGGCACTAACTGTACGTAACGGTCCCCAGGTAGATGTCGATAAGAAGGCCGATGAGGAAACCCATCCGAACTCCAACTGAGCCTGTGACAATCTCCGTACAGTCCGGTCTGTTCGTCTAAGACTATCGCATATCTAGCTTAGGGGGAGGTAAGCGTCAGTCCCCTAATAGCTGTATAAGTCGTGTCGGAGCGTAGCCCATTACACCTTGAGAAACTACTGGAACCTACCAGTAAATCTCGCTTGCCCTGGCCAGAGACTTTGCGTAATGGCTCTCTGATACAGCGCGATATCATCTCCCAATACCGGGAAAGACGAATCCTGTCTAACCGCCACTGCCTCCAAGTGCTCGGGACTGCACCCAACTGCTACCTGTTTGCACGACTCCTTTGAGCCGTGGTAGGGTAGCAATCTAAGAACAGTGGGACACACTCGAGACGATGTAGCAGTGTCAAGTCTGCGAACTATGCTGTACTCATGTCACCTGGGAACTGTTAACCGACGACGGGTATAATACCAACCAACAGTTCCCTTACGAGTCATGTCCGGTGTACCCGTAACCTGACGAGCACCAGTATACTATCTCCAGTACGATGTACTGATGGCTGTGGGACAGACCATCTCCCCAACTGGGATGAGAAGTGTAACATTTCAAAAAGATAAAATATTAATTTTGGGAATTTTTATAATTTAATATTATTTTATTGAATATTTTAATATTTTGGAATTATTAAATACAAATAAATGGGGAAAATTTTTGGAAAATTATGGAAAATTCTAAAATAGGGTAAATTAGAGAATTATAACATTTTAAAGTTTTTGTGATTAGTTTGACACTAATTTAGTGCTAATCGCGATTAAAAATCGCTAATCGGTTTTTAGCTTTTTTGTGCAACACATGCACATATCACTTTTTCACACTTGTGCATTTTCTTGTCATGGTTCACTTTGGGTTTACTATTCTTGGGAGAAGGATTTTGAGAGAATAAGAAAAGAAAAGGAAAAGAAATGGAAAAAGATTAAAGAAATTGGTTGTAGGTGAGAGAGAGAGGTATGGGCTTAATTGACTAAAGACTTAGCCATTTTTCTTCACTTCATTTCCCTCCCTCTTCTCCTCTCTCCTGCTGCTGCTCCTCCCTCACTTCCCTCCCCTCTTCAAGCTCCAAAACACATTCAAAACAACTCCAAAACCCCAATCTCATTTCACAAAAAAGATGCACAAGCTCAAGATCTACACATTGGACCAAAGAAGCATGGATTTTGGCCACTAGGGGCAACTCAAGAAAATTCTTGAGTTGCCAAATGATGTATTTACTGAATCATTAACTTGGTTTATGCATTACTTATACCCCATGTTTAGTTTAGAACCGATATTGTTGATTTTTGCGGAGTTCAAGAAAACCTAGTTAGGGTTTGAGGGAAACTCGTGTTGTATGTGAAATTGAGCTCAGTTGAGGTTATATGAACACCCTAGTGTATGAATTGAGACCCTAACTGGAAGCCTAAAACCAGAATACAGATTTTAGAAACCGATATCGGAAAATTTGTGCAATCTGTAATGAGTATATTGAATCTGCTATCACCCGGGGCATCCTAAAATAAAATTGATTGGACAGTGGTATGTGCAGGCACCCAGGAAGCTACCACCAAGACCCCAGCCCCTAACTCCCTTACCCGGCCGCCAATTAATCCCAATTGGCCGCAATTTGCGGCATGAGTCCCACCATTTTGGCTCGTATTGGTTCTGTAGCTCCTACATGTTTATGTTAGAACCCTGGTATATTTAGATTTGTATAAATTGACCTAGGGTGAATTCTGGGACATATTTCCTAAGTTGCTGTTTTGGATTCGTGTTTCCGTATTTTTGATTCTGAAATTTTGTCTTCTGTTTTACCTCGACTATTTGGCGTTTATACGACGATATAGAGGATTTATTGATGGTTTTAAAAGCGTGCCATAGGTTCTAACCTATAGGCCGATTATCGTATCGTTTTGGATTTCATGTGCCGTTTTAGCTTTGATTTGGTTTTAATGCGCATATACGATACTTTGATGTGTAGGTACGCCATGAAGACTTCGGGACGACAAGCAAGCGCGTGGCGACGTCCACAAATGAAGACGCTAGGTGAGTAGATTATATCTACAGGGGGAAGTCGGGTGGATAGCGTATAGCACCCCTGCAGTCCGTAGTTGTTATATTATATATGATAGTTAGGTGCACTATGGATAGTGTAGGGTTAGAAGTGATTAGTGTAGTTCATAGTCGCGAACCCTAGAATAGATTTACACCTACACGCACATCCTTACATATTCTTTATACTTGCACTGTGTTTGATGATGTTGGATGACATTGGAGATGAGTCGTGAGATCGGCAATTTGATGTGATTCGTATTTGGGATACGATACGTGATCTCTAGTGGGCCTTGGGACGTGTGCTTGCACACGCAGTAGTTGATGGCATCAGTTGTACTAGACTTAGATCAGTACCCCAGCTTATGTGATACGATGATAGTGATACCTGAGATGTGATGAGATAGTGTGATATTAACCCGTACCCAGCGATTGGGATACCGTACGACGATTTACCGTATGAGCTTTACATTGACGATAGATCCGCACTCATGACTTGGGGATGTGATATGATATACTGTATCGTACGCGATACTATTGAGGCGGAATCACCGACTATTATATTTATATATATCGACTCAGATGTTAGGCGGTTTCCTTACCTGTAGCTCAGCTTGTTAGTTCAGACGTATAGTTTAGTGTAGTTGTTAGATTAGATTAGACTCCTACCTATTTCAAAACTAGCGGGTCGTGGGTATTTTAAAAGACAGGTCAAGGGATCTACGGATATTTCAAAAAGCGTATCTTTTCTTAAAAACACCATAGCCCCTATTTTCAAAACCTCATGATTCGTGATATTTCAAAAGGCACCATTTGTAGGACTTATATTAGATTAATGCAGATTAGTTATAGTTGCGTCTTGTTTCAGCTCCCACTCTTTTTGTGGTTCGCTTTGCATCGCATTCTTATATTATGTTTCATACTCTATTATTGATATCATGCTGTTAGGACACCAGCACCATTACCGATGTTGCGTATGTACCACGTACACTTACTTGCCGGCTCACACACATCTTCATCGGTAATTGCAATGTCACGTACACCTTAGAAAATACTATTGCTTGACATAGCCTATTAGCTAATAGTTTAGACATTGTAGTTATTACCTGCTACTTCATGCATACTGTTATTCATTGTTATGCCGCATTCATGGATTCTCATGCATATATTCACTATTTTACGTGTTACTGAGGTTTTGGATTTGGATTTCCGTGAGATTTTCTGGATTTGGAGGAAAACCGCAAAAACACAAATAAACATTTTCTCTCTTTTAAAATAAAAAGTGCGGTTTTCCCATGATGTATGAGTCGTCCACCATGAGTTTGCTGATGGATTTGGAAACCCGATTCGAGGAGACGGATGAACCGTTTCGGGTACATGGTGGACCCGGTGCGGTACCCCGGGGCAAGATGAATGTGGTGATGACGTTGAGCCTGGCAGGGGAGCACTACCGACCGGTGATTTTACCTGACGCGTCGGATATCCGGAGGATACCGTCGTGGTCTTGAGATTGATGGTAGGGGCCGGTCTGGACTGACGGCGCCCTAGATTTTGTGATTGAGACATTGAGATTTCGAGATATTGAGGTACAGAGACTGTGATACAGAGATATCGAGATATTTGGATTACGTTTTGTGCCGATGTTAGGCACTGTTTTATGCTGATTTCATTATGATACCTCATTTTAAAAATACAAAGGAAATCTCACTAAATTATGAAAACAGTTTCTTCATTTACATGTATTCTGTTCTCATGCATTCATACCTCATTCATATGATATATTGCTACCTGAGGCACTGACACAGGCACATGAGATTACACTCGGGTTAGATATTTACCCTAGCCTTGTTATAGGCTACATGTTTTTATTGAGGATTTTGTGCTGATCGTTTTGACCTAGGATTATGTCTTGCGTTCGGTTTCTGCTTGTAGTTATTCTCTATTCACGAGTTGGCAACTCACCCCCGTTGTGCCACAGTTCTTGCAGGTTTTGTCGTACAGGTTCCTTTGCGGCATTTCTGGCACATTGCTTCCTTGAGGGTGAATTGCATTTGGTAGGTGGTTTCTTTTGCATCAGGAACCACCATTGTACTTATATTATTCTTTGTATCTAGAATTTCCATCAACCAAATTTGTATATTGTTTCAGACTCAGACTTTAGTGATGTATTATTTGACCTTAGAGTCGCGCTTAGTAGTATTGCGGTTTTCATGCTTACTGAGTTTCTTTTGGATTTGATCCTCGCCTTTCGGCGTTGTGTATTATATTGCATGTTTGGTTGTGACCGTCAATTGACGAAGAGCTAGCTCCCGCTTGGGGATGCCTTTTATCATTGTATATGTGTTGTGCTTGTTGTACCCCGTTCGGGGCCAGTATTTACAAAAGAAACACTGCCGAAATTTTTAGAAAAGACTTTACCTTTTAAAAATGCACATTCGGCTTAGTTATTTAAAAACCTTGACTTCAAACATGTTTTCCCTCACTTCTTTAAAAACCAGTTTTCTTTACTTACTCTTACAATGGTTTTAGATTTCTGGGCTTTTGGCTTACTTGGATCAGATGGGGTCCTATAGACTTCATATGGTTCAAGGGCCAGTCACGTGCTCTTTCGGGTCGTGACAAAGTTGGTATCAGAGCGCTAGGTTGACCTTGTTTCGAGTCTAAGTTTGACTATGTGGAGCCTAGGGCGTTTATATATATATATATATACGGAACTTAGGCTTGACCTTACGGAACTTAGACTTAGTCGAGGGGGTATTAGACCCGAACTTTCGTCGTGTAGGATGACCCTTGGTTGATGGAATAGGTGACTAAAGTAGAGTGACGTACCGTTGGTATGTTCCGCGGCATACTTACGACACGCCACTCCGCTTAAGGAACCTTAGGATGTACATATTTTCGCGATCAGTGATTCTCTTTATATCAATGATTATACATCCATTTGAGATCCCCGATTCTATTAGTTTCATGATCATACCTCCATTGATGCTGTTCCTTTCTATGATCATGTATCCTCTCTGGATCTGTTGTTCTCTTTCTTGCCATTGATCTGCTCTCTTCGATACTCGATTGAGGTTCCTGTCACCATGTTTGAGCGCAGTTTGGGCTGCTGCTTGGGTTACGGTCAGGGCGAGCTCGTCTGGTACGAGGGCCGACCATTGTGTTTTCTGGTGACATGGGAACGTCTTGAGTTAGTATTGATGACTGTGACCTCAAGTGGAGGCGAGTGCTTGGTTTTGCACCGGATGATCGGGCCATTGTTAGAGCTGCCAGTTGAGAGAGGACTGTTGATGTACAGCATACCTCAGAGATTATGATGTCGCCTACCGTGCAGACAGAGGGACCAGCTGTTGCTGAGATTGACAGGATGTCGCTTTCTGAGCTTACGAGCTGAGATTGTCGGAGCTTCCAGGCAGATATGAGACAGATGAGAGCTAGTCTACTCGATTTGAGAGACGAAGGTGATTCGTCCGATTTATGCACCGTAGCGGGCCCAGTTGAGTTGAAGATTTCCAGTGTGGAGAGTCTTACTCAGATCTAGAGCAGACCGATTCAGAGATGACCGCCAATGTGTCGCCTTTCCTGGAGGATTGAGGCGCTGTTCGGCGTACAGGTGAATGAGCCAGTTGTTGCTGCAAATGACGAGATATCGCCCAGATGGTTGGAGCTGCTGCTGCGTGAGCATATACTTAGAGAGATGATAGCGAGTCGCTAGTCACCTGAGGAAGAATGACTAGGACATTTGGTTCGTCCATTTACCGATGCGAGGTCATCAGATAGATTGATTCCAGCTAGAGACGACTTCACGCAGATTCGTTGAGAGTCGATTGAGACGATCGAATGTCAGAAGCCCATTTTCCAAGTTTAAAGTATACGGAAAAACATGCAGGTGATTCTATGGACCCTCTAGAAGAATGAAACCGTAACTCGACTTAATGATCGTGTGAAAGCCCTTGAACCTTAGGGTTTGCAGCAGTTCCTCGGCGCCATTAGTGAGGCTTGGGTTTGCCCTTCTACGGCTGGACCACCGACGCTGAGGCATGTACTCGATACTATTAAACTGTACTAAAGATGTTGATCTCTTGGGGGATTATAAGGTTCTGACGAGTCGATCGAATGTTTCGACATCATTCGGATATCAGGTGATGGGATGCATTGCTTGGGAGACTCCAGATACGAGTATAGCCGTTGGAGCATAGTCCATGCAGCCGCGATGAGACGAGTCCGAATCAGTCGACATTGAAGCAGAGTGAAGAAAGAGTTCGCAAGAGATTTCGACGCGATGACGTCCCACTCCACTGACATCAGAGATGTGATACGCACCCAGAGGCGTTGTATATGGATATATCTTCCAGAAAGAAGCACGATAAGTATGAAGCCGTTCCGGAATAAGAATTTGCTTCAGCAATGGATGATGACTTCCGGGCAATCCGGCAGGAAGGAGATTTGAGAGAGAGATCTCGATAGGACCTTTCTGGAAAACGATACGAGAAGACCTAGACCCAGGAGTGGTCATATTGCGCGCACCCAGCAGGCCAGAGTTGGCATTGTCGATGAGGTAGTTGACCGGATTCGGATAAAGGAACTTACCCAGATGCGTTGTGAATTGATCAAGGACGGACGAGTATTAAGTATTCCTCCGATGGTTGGGACGTGTTCCCGAGGACCTGTTCGGCCTGACATCTTCTACAGAATGATGAAGCTACAGAGTACGCGATTTCGAGTCCGTGTGAGAGACTTCTGATTGATCGTGGCCGAGAACAGTGCAGTGCGTAGATATGCATGGCGTGACGTCATAGCGGACGACGATAGAGACAGGTGGAACCAGAGGTTCGGGCGAGACGCTGATGGGCTGTCATTACTTCCCGTCGAGACTAGAGACCTGATATGCTTACAGAGTCGTTGGGATGCAACCAGATTCCGAGAAATGTTGTGCAGAGGACACAGATGTCCATTGAGCGAGAAGAGGTTATGCAAGAAAGCCAGCCTCCCTACAGATTGGCATAGGCATGATTGGAAGAGGCCCTGAGCAGGATTCCTTCCAGGACATTGCTGCAATGATGCTTGTACCCAGGATCAGATGTGTGATGTGCATTCAGAGAGCCAGAGGCCGACGCCAGTGATATGCTGCTTTATGAGTGGTCGTGAGGATTGACCGAGAGACGACCAGAGAAGTGCCAGAACGGAATCGTCCCCGTTAGCACACCTGACAGGGCCGATGAGCCGATTGACTGCGAGATAGGTAATCCGCAGAGAAGATAAGGACCCAGAGTCAGAGGACGCCAGACCGTGAGCAAGAGGCAAGTAGATATCCTGCGCTGCTAGCAGTGGATGCACCGACTCCTTCTCGACCTCGAAGGAGGAACTACCGACGACGGTATTTATGATTTGTGATTTTGTGATTCGATTTTCACGTATCCGTCGTTTTGGATTTCGGTATTTTGGGCGTTCTGTTTGCATGATTTAGTTTTGATGACTGAGTTTCATGATATTTGTTTCATGCACCCACTGGATATTTATATTTTGCGCATAGTTATTACATTCGAGGTATTGATTGTGAATTCACGCATATATTATACAGTGATTTGATTTACACTTCCAGCAGAGTTTTCATACACCTTTAGTGTTTTGATATACGATTTTGGTGCACGCCAGATGCACTAAATCGGGATTCTTCGTGCATGTCACATGCACCTGATTTTTTTTTTACTGTCAGGCACACACGTTGCCTACGACAGATGTTTCGTGCACACCAGTTGCACCTAGATGTTGTTTTGTACACCTGTTTGACACATATGGATTTTGATTCCTTGCGCACCAGACGCACAGGATATTCTTATATATGCATTTTGGGGATTGATTTCTAGTAGAGCAGTACATTTTTATGATATTCTCTATGTATTGATGTCTTCGGAGCCCCGACAAATTGGATTATTATTGAAATTGTTTTAGTATTGGGGGTTTAAATTTAAATTCGGGGACCGAATTTCTTTAAGGGGGGTAGATTGTAACATTTCAAAAAGATAAAATATTAATTTTGGGAATTTTTATAATTTAATATTATTTTATTGAATATTTTAATATTTTGGAATTATTAAATACAAATAAATGGGGAAAATTTTTGGAAAATTATGGAAAATTCTAAAATAGGGTAAATTAGAGAATTATGACATTTTAAAGTTTTTGTGATTAGTTTGACACTAATTTAGTGCTAATCGCGATTAAAAATCGCTAATCGGTTTTTAGCTTTTTTGTGCAACACATGCACATATCACTTTTTCACACTTGTGCATTTTCTTGTCATGGTTCACTTTGAGTTTACTATTCTTGGGAGAAGGATTTTGAGAGAATAAGAAAAGAAATGGAAAAAGATTAAAGAAATTGGTAGTAGGTGAGAGAGAGAGGTATGGGCTTAATTGACTAAAGACTTGGCCATTTTTCTTCCCTTCATTTCCCTCCCTCTTCTCCTCTCTCCTGCTGCTGCTCCTCCTTCACTTCCCTCCCCTCTTCAAGCTCCAAAACACATTCAAAACAACTCTAAAACCCCAATCTCATTTCACAAAAAAGATGCACAAGCTCAAGATCTACACATTGGACCAAAGAAGCATGGATTTTGGCCACTAGGGGAAACTCAAGAAAATTCTTGAGTTGCCAAATGATGTATTTACTGAATCATTAACTTGGTTTATGCATTACTTATACCCCATGTTTAGTTTAGAACCGATATTGTTGATTTTTGCGGAGTTCAAGAAAACCCAGTTAGGGTTTGAGGGAAACTCGTGTTGTATGTGAAATTGAGCTCAGTTGAGATTATATAAACACCCTAGTGTATGAATTGAGACCCTAACTGGAAGCCTAAAACCAGAATACGGATTTTAGAAACCGATATTGGAAAATTTGTGCAATCTGTAATGAGTATATTGAATCTGCTATCACCCGGGGCATCCTAAAATAAAATTGATTGGACAGTGGTATGTGCAGGCACCCTTGAAGCTACCACCAAGACCCTAGCCCCTAACTCCCTTACTCGGCCGCCAATTAATCCCAATTGGCCGCAATTTGCGGCCAGAGTCCCACCATTTTGGCTCGTATTGGTTCTGTAGCTCCTACATGTTTATGTTAGACCCCTGGTATATTTAGATTTGTATAAATTGACCTAGGGTGAAATCTGGGACATATTTCCTAAGTTGCTGTTTTGGATTCGTGTTTCCGTATTCCGTATTTTTGATTCTGAAATTTTGTCTTGTGTTTTACCTCGACTATTTGGCGTTTATACGACGATATAGAGGATTTATTGATGGTTTTAAAGGCGTGCCATAGGTTCTAACCTATAGGCCTCTTATCGTATCGTTTTGGATTTCATGTGTCGTTTTAGCTTTGATTTGGTTTTAATGCGCATATACGATACTTTGATGTGTAGGTACCCCATGAAGACTTCGGGACGACAAGCAAGCGCGTGGCGACGTCCACAAATGAAGACGCTAGGTGAGTAGATTATATCTACAGGGGGAAGTCGGGTGGATGGCGTATAGCACCCCCGCAGTCCGTAGTTGTTATATTATATATGATAGTTAGGTGCACTATGGATAGTGTAGGGTTAGAAGTGATTAGTGTAGTTCATAGTCGCAAACCCTAGAATAGATTTACACCTACAAGCACTTCCTTGCATATTCATTATACTTGCACTGTGTTTGATGATGTTGGATGACATTGGAGATGAGTCGATGATGTTGGGCTTTGTGCCGTGAGATCGGCAATTTGATGTGATTCGTATTTGGGATACGATACGTGATCTCTAGTGGGCCTTGGGACGTGTGCTTGCACACGCAGTAGTTGATGGTATCAGTTGTACTAGACTTAGATCAGTACCCCAGCTTATGTGATACGATGATAGTGATACCTGAGATGTGATGAGATAGTGTGATATTAACCCGTACCCAGCGATTGGGATGCCGTAAGACGATTTACCGTATGAGCTTTACATTGACGATAGATCCGCACTCATGACTTGGGGATGTCATATGATATACTGTATCGTACGCGATACTATTGAGGCGGAATCACCGACTATTATATCTATATATATATCGACTCAGATGTTAGGCGGTTTCCTTACCTGTAGCTCAGCTTGTTAGTTCAGCCGTATAGTTTAGTGTAGTTGTTAGATTAGATTAGACTCCTACCTATTTCAAAACTAGCGGGTCGTGGGTATTTTAAAAGACAGGTCAAGGGATCTACGGATATTTCAAAAGGCGTATCTTTACATAAAAACACCGTAGCCCCTATTTTCAAAACCCCATGATTCGTGATATTTCAAAAGGCACCATTTGTAGGACTTATATTAGATTAATGCAGATTAGTTATAATTGCGTCTAGTTTCAGCTCCCACTCTTTTTGTGGTTCGCTTTGCATCGCATTCTTATATTATGTTTCATACTCCATTATTGATATCATGCTGTTAGGACACCAGCACCATTACCGATGTTGCGTATGTACCACGTACACTTACTTGCCAGCTCACACACATCTTCATCGGTAATTGCCATGTCACGTACACCTTAGAAAATACTATTGCTTGATATAGCCTATTAGCTAATAGTTTAGACATTGTAGTTATTACCTGCTACTTCATGCATACTGTTATTCATTGTTATGCCGCATTCATGGATTCTCATGCATATATTCACTATTTTACGTGTTACTGAGGTTTTGGATTTGGATTTCCGTGAGATTTTCTGGATTTGGAGGAAAACCGCAAAAACACAAATAAACATTTTCTATCTTTTAAAATAAAAGTGCGGTTTTCCCATGATGTATGAGTCGTCCACCATGAGTTTGCTGATGGATTTGGAAACCCGATTCGAGGAGACGGATGAACCGTTTCGGATACATGGTAGACCCGGTGCGGTACCCCGGGGCAAGATGAATGTGGTGATGACGTTGAGCCTGGCAGGGGAGCACTACCGACCGGTGATTTTACCTGACGCGTCGGATATCCAGAGGATACCGTCGTGGTCTTGAGATTGATGGTAGGGGCCGGTCTGGACTGACGGCGCCCTAGATTTTGTGATTGAGACATTGAGATTTCGAGATATTGAGGTACAGAGACTGTGATACAGAGATATCGAGATATTTGGATTACGTTTTGTGCCGATGTTAGGCACTGTTTTATGCTGATTTCATTATGATACCTCATTTTAAAAATACAAAGGAAATCTCACTAAATTATGAAAACAGTTTCTTCATTTACATGTATTCTGTTCTCATGCATTCATACCTCATTCATATGATATATTGATACCTGAGGCACTGACACAGGCACATGAGATTACACTCGGGTTAGATATTTACCCTAGCCTTGTTATAGGCTACATGTTTTTATTGAGGATTTTGTACTGATCGTTTTGACCTAGGATTATGTCTTGCGTTCGGTTTCTGCTTGTAGTTATTCTCTATTCACGAGTTGGCAACTCACCCCCGTTGTGCCACAGTTCTTGCAGGTTTTGTCGTACAAGTTCCTTTGCGGCATTTCTGGCACATTGCTTCCTTGAGGGTGAATTGCATTTGGTAGGTGGTTTCTTTTGCATCAAGAACCACCATTGTACTTATATTATTCTTTGTATCTAGAATTTCCATCAACCAAATTTGTATATTGTTTCAGACTCAGACTTTAGTGATGTATTATTTGACCTTAGAGTCGCGCTTAGTAGTATTGCGGTTTTCATGCTTACTGAGTTTCTTTTAGATTTGATCCTCGCCTTTCGGCGTTGTATATTATATTGCATGTTTGGTTGTGACCGTCAAATGACGAAGAGCTGGCTCCCGCTTGGGGATGCCTTTTATCATTGTATATGTGTTGTGCTTGTTGTACCCCGTTCGGGGCCAGTATTTACAAAAGAAACTCTGCCGAAATTTATAGAAAAGACTTTACCTTTTAAAAATGCACATTCGGTTTAGTTATTTAAAAACCTTGACTTCAAACATGTTTTCCCTCATTTCTTTAAAAACCAGTTTTCTTTACTTACTCTTACAATGGTTTTAGATTTCTGGGCTTTTGGCTTACTTGGATCAGATGGGGTCCTATAGACTTCATATGGTTCAAGGGCCAGTCACGTGCTCTTTCGGGTCGTGACAAGAAGAGTACACACTTGTCTACTCCGGAATATCGATGCCCTATCTCGATAATCCTATAACTAGGAACAAGTATAGGATGTTGCTTATATACTACCCAGCCCCCACTGGTATGACTGCCATCACAATGCCGGTAATCAAACAAAGAACCTATGGGCTCTACTAATATGTATACGTGATACGTTACAAGAAACATATGTACATATTAATGTAAACACAAACCAAGTAGCATACTACCATGTTTAGCAAGACTGTATATACAACTGTGAATATCCCAAGCTTCCATTAAGTAATATACATGCAAGTATGATACAATAATGGCCCCTAGGGCATATACACTAAGAATCTCCCACTTGCACTAGGGCCATGAGCTGGCATATCGTAGACCTATCATCTCGAATAGCCTCTCGAACTACGTCTGAGAAATGGCCTTTGTGAATGGATCAGCAATGTTATTCTCCGTCCCTACTCTTTTCACCTCGATCTCCCGGCGATCTACGATCTCCCTGATCAGGTGATACCGCCTTATGATGTGTCTGGACTTCTGATGGGACCAGGGTTCCTTCACTAAAGCTATAGCGCCGTTGTTGTCACAATACAGAGGTATTGGATCAACACTGGTTGGAACCACCTGATGTTCTATGAGGAACTTCTTCATCCAGACAGCTTCTTTTGCGGCATCGCAAGCAGCTATGTACTCCGCTTCCATCGTTGAGTCAGCAACGGTCTCCTGTTTGGAACTCATCCAACAGACCGCCCCTCCATTGAGGGTAAAGACATAACCCGACATGGACTTGGAGTCATTTTTGTCACTCTGGAAGCCAGAGTCGGTAAAGGCCTCGATTTGGAGGTCTTTTCCGCCATATACCAAGAACATCTTCTTAGTCCTCCTTAGGTACTTGAGAATGTTCTTTACTGCTATCCAGTGATTCTCCCCTGGGTTTGCCTGAAACCGGCTTACAACGCTTAATGCGTATGCTACATCTGGTCTGGTACATAACATCGCATACATTATAGAGCCTACCGCTGAAGCGTAGGGTATAATCGACATGCGATCCCTTTCCAAATCAGTCTTGGGAGACATCTCTTTGGAGAGGGTGATTCCGTGACAAGCCGGTAGATTACCGCGCTTAGAATCATCCATACTGAATCTTTTCAATATGGTGTCTATGTGCCTGGACTGCGAAAGTCCAAACATCCTTTTTGATTTATCACGATAGATTTGGATCCCCAAAATATAGGTGGCATCACCCAGGTCTTTCATGGAGAATTTCTGTGACAAGAATCTTTTGACTGACTGTAATATAGGAATATCATTTCCTATTAGGAGAATGCCATTCACGTACAAGACGAGGAAAACTATAGCTCTCCCTACAATCTTTCTGTATATGCATGGTTCATCTGGATTTTTGATAAAGTCAAATTCTTTGACAGCATCATCAAAACAGATGTTCCAACTCCGTGATGCCTGCTTCAGTCCATAAATGGACTTAAGCAACTTGCATACTTTACCGCTGCTCCCACTCTGAATGAATCCCTCTGGCTGATCCATATAGACGCTCTCTTCCAAATTTCCATTTAGAAAGGCCGTCTTTACGTCCATCTGCCAGATCTCATAATCGTGGAAGGCAGCAATAGCAAGAAGGACCCTAATGGATTTTAGCATAGCCACTGGAGAAAAGGTATCGTCATAGTCCAAACAAGGTCTTTGACGAAAACCCCTTGCAACAAGTCTAGCCTTATAGGTTTCAACCTGTCCATCTACACCAATCTTCTTTCTGAAGATCCATTTGCATCCTACGGGTTTTACCCTATCTGGAGCAATGTCCAAAGTCCATACTTTGTTAGTGTGCATGGACTCCATTTCGGTCCGCATTGCATCCAGCCATTTTACCGAGTCACCGCTCTGAATGGCTTGCTGGAAGCTAGTAGGCTCATCATAGTCAATAGTGCAATCCTCTCTATCCCCGTCTACGAGAAAACCGTAGTATCTCTCTGGCGGATGAGATTGCCTACTACTCCTGCGGAGTGGCGTCGGGATGTCCCTTTCTTCTGAAACCTCTGGTTCTACCATACTTTCAGAAACAATTTGTGGTTCTGGAATTTGTTCCAGTTCTACTGCGCTCCTATTCTTATGATTTTCTAAAAATTCAGCTTCCAAGAAATGGGCATGACGAGAAACAAAAACCTTTTGTTCCTCTCCGTAATAGAAATAATATCCTTTAGAGTGCTTTGGATATCCCACAAACTTACACTGCACTGAGCGTGCCTCGAGCTTGTCCGTATGCTGCCTTTTTACAAAAGCTGGACATCCCCATGTCTTAAAATGTTTTAGACAGGGTTTCTTCCCACTCCACATCTGATAAAGTGTGGTAGGCACAGTTTTGGTAGGAACCTGGTTCAAAAGATATGCAGCTGATTCTAGTGCATATCCCCAGAATGATCGCGGTAACTCAGCCTTACTCATCATGGAACGAACCATATCCAATAGGGTTCGATTCCTCCTTTCTGATACACCGCTGTGTTGTGGTGTGTATGGAGGAGTAAGCTGAGAGAAAATTCCATTCTCTTTTAAGTAACCCAGGAACTCGGCACTTAAGTATTCACCACCTCGACCAGATCTCAGTGTCTTGATACTTTTGCCGCTTTATTTTCCACTTCATTCTTGTATTCTTGGAATTTCTCAAAAGCCTCGGATTTGTGCTTCATTAAGAAGACATATCCATACCAAGAGAAATCATCCGTAATAGTAATGATGTAGGAATAACCTCCTTGCGCATGTGTAGACATTGGACCGCACACGTCACTGTGAACGAGTCCTAATAGCTCGCTTCCTTTTACTCCGTGTCCAGTAAACAGAGTCTTTGTCATCTTTCCTATGAGACAAGATTCACAAGTAGCATAAGATTGATATTTGAACGGATTCAAATATCCCTCTCTATGTAACTTAGTCAACCTTCTCTCGTTGATGTGACCCAGTCTACAATGCCATAAGAAAGCCTGATTTGTTTCCGGAGACATTCTTTTAAGTGTGTTCTGGACACTGAAAATCTGAGCTTGATTTAATACGTATATTCCATTTTGCAATGTACCTGACCCAATCAGAACTTGATTTAGGTGGATGTGAACCACATCGCTTATAAAAGCAAAATCATATCCTTCCTTAGAAAGTAAGGATACATATATGATATTACAAGTTATACCTGGTACATAAAAACAGTTACGCAGAACCAACATCTGCCCAGTTGTCAGTCCAAGATGATATTCCCCTATGGATTCAGCATTTATGCTCATTCCGTTAGCAACCGTGAGGGTCATATCACCTATCCCGATAACCCTACGGTTTCTCAGAGCCTGTAACGAATTACAGATGTGAGATCCTGACCCGGTATCCAATACCCAGGAAGTAGGGTTAACTGACATACAGTTCTCTATCACAAACACACCCGAAGCTGAAGCCACAACATGCTTTGAATCCTGGTTACTGGCTTTGCTAGCCGTGCAATCCTTCTGCCAACACCCAATATCATAACAATAGGAACGTCCCTCTTTTACTACATTCAGTCCTGAAACTTTTTCTCTTCTCTTTCCTTCTACTTCCCTGGTTTTCTTCAGGGTAGAAGGCAAAGGCTATAGAATCAAGTCAGTATCTGACCTGTTTCCCAACGTAGTCTTCAGGTCCTTGAGCTTATCAATATAGCTAGTCATTGTAAGGACGTTGTTCCCTACTGATAACCCGACAGCCATCCTCGCTTGAATTAATTCATTCGAGGTTTCATATCTTGCGATATGAGATTGCTCTCCATATAAATCTTTGTTATGGAGAAATATGGAATCTAAGTCCATCTTTTCATGCTGCTTCTGGTATACACCATATACTGAAGCTAGCACGAGGCACTTGGCTTTCGCTTTATCTTTTTCCCTTGTCTGACGGATATCCAAATCCGCGACGGTGGAAACTAGACCTGGGACGGCGGGATCTTGAGTAGTAATAGGGTGGTCCAGCTTGTCATAGGCAATGGACATCTGGACAGACCTTTGCCAATCATATAAGTCAGATTCAGTCAATTTGTTATCTAGATGTAACCTAGTCGTGGTCACAAGGTCGCTGCATTTAAGAGAGAGAGAAGAAAACACTTTTAGCATGATGCTCTTGCAAGTTTAGAGTGGTTTTTAATTTATCTAAACAGGATGGCTCCCACTGTTTCTCGAATCCCTCCTCAAAGCATAAAGGAAGAACTAGCCAGGACTATTCTCACCGTACAATTCTTGCTTAACCGTTCAGCCAGGCTAGTGTCGATACTTCGAGGGAGGTTTTCCAATGCTTTCGCGAAGTTCCTTAATTAAAGAACCTCTTTTCTCTGGGGGTGTAGCCCCTCTGACACTTTTCTAGGTACCTACTTGGTTTATAGCATTGATCGTTAAGTGACGAATCTCCTGATGAGTAGCGTGTACTCACAGTAGGATCGGGATCCAAAATATCATCGTATGATAATGTTGAAGGAATCCTACCAACATTCATCAAACTCCAAAATGGTATGCATCTCTCTGCAAATTTCAGTTTCTTTAGAAATTCCCGATGTGGATTTTTGCCCCATGCTCTTATGACATTGACTAAGGGCCAACAAATCATAAGTCACATGTCAAGTTCTACCCGTCATTATCCAGGTTAATTTGAACCCACCCGTACATACTCTTGACTAAGGGCCAACAAAGTAATACGACTGTCCCAAACCAACGCATCTATCTATGCAACAAATGAATACCCCAGCAGCTACCAAACACTATGTCTTGACTAAGGGCCAACAAACATAGCTTGAATACTACTGACCATCCTTAAGAAATGACGGAGGGCTACGAATGGTTTTGGCAAAACCGTGAACGTAGTGAACTTGATATAATTGAAGGAACCTGATACTTTTTAAAAGGAGTGGTTAAAGCTCCGCAATTAAAAATTCTGATCTTTTAAAATAACCAAGTGGTTTCTTTTAAATTTGTTCCAACGATTGAACTTTGGTTTATTTTCTTTGCATTATAATAATGCGTCCCATCTTTTATCCTATCATTGCAGAAAACAACGAAAATACCACGTCCTCTTATGCCATCAGCATTTGCCACGGGGTCCCGTCATCACCCGTTAGGTTACTTAACTAACGACAGAGCGGGGGCTGGGCTAGCGCGGGTGTAAAACATAAGTGACGTCTAATAGCTATCATATATAGATATTGTACATTCGTCAGACGCAATAATAGGCATTCCAGATCACAGATGAACTTTATTGGATATACTAGCAATCCGCGTTTGCTTTGAGCCTGCAACAAAAGACGGATTACACAGTTGTGATGAATAGCCTTTACCCCACCCTGGACCCCTACGGGTACGGCAAACTACCCGCCAAGTACCCGAAGTGAAGCGGTCTCCCTCAACAAAGTGAGTAGGCCACTAAACACTTCAAAGTACCCGGTAGTTTGTGCACCCCACCTTAGGTCTATCCTAGGAGCAATAACAGTAAAAAAGAAATAATACAACGGTGGCTACAACCGCAACCTGGATGTGCCCCGCAAAAGAATATTACAACATATTACATTTACATTGAATGAATGAATATTAAACCCATCTCAAACCCCGGCTAATCATCACAATATTCCAATCAAGTCCATATACACAAACAATAAATATTACAGAAATGTGCAACCCCTGCCAACCGAATACTAGCAGTTAGGGGAGGTTTACGAACACATTAAACATTACAGATAAAAACCCAATTAGCAAATATCTTAGAACATTGATCGACCACCATTTTCCGTGTCTACCCCAAAAGAAAACCAGCACTGAAGTAACCTGAGAAGAAACAGAACATACAGGAAAACAGAACACCATAATATATGAATTGTAGAGCAAATCGGAGTCAACTCGGGGTTGACTCCACCGCGGATCCGCGGCCATCAAGCCGAGTTAGAACTCCGTATTTTCCCAGAATTCTTATATTTACCTACTGTGAATTTTAAGGCATATCAAATATATTTTTAGACATGTTTAAAATTAACAGAACTGTTAGGGTATCCGGGGTTTCGTTTTCGCGTTTTCCGACGATCGAAGTTCTAATCAGTTGCTAACAAGCTAGTAATGGTTTAGTTGGCCCTGATACCACTGTAAGTCCATTTCACGCACCCCACGAACTTGCGGGGAGGCGGAATATATGAAAAATGATCATCAAAGCTTCGTAACACGGACTTGAGCGCATGAATCGTGTCTAAACCGTTACTAGAAAACTACGAGAGGTTTAACTACTTGGATTCGAAGTTATACCTCACATTACTTGTCCTTCGGGTCTTCATCTCTGTCCTCCACTCCTCATAGGCTCCTTGGAACATCGACACCTCAACGGCCTCCTCGAGTCAAAGACGATCCACCCGAGAGCTTCTATGCCAAGCTTGATCTCTAACTTGAGATAACTAGGTTGCTCAAAGTGCTAATCTAAGCTACCTAGGGGATATAGAGTGAGGTTATGGATGTATTAGTCTAGCTAACCCTTGATCTCAACACATGAGAGGTTAGGGTTAGGGTTTGAAGAGAGAGAGCTTGAGGAGAGAGAAGGTGAGAAAATGAATCACTTTGGATGAATGAAATCATTTGTGTATATATGAAACATATGATAATATTAAGTAAATAACAAATAATGAATTATCACCATGTTTCATTAATACACTAAGTGATTCATCACATGAGTCATATAAAACATTAAATGAATCATTAACTTAATGTATGAATCACTACATGACTCATTAACCCAATTAATGCAAATGCCATCTTAGCCTTCAACTCACCATGCTTCAAGAAGCTTCCCGGAAAATTACGAGAACGCCCCTCCAATCCGTGAAAACAAAGAAAAACTTTAGACCGTATAAATCCAATAACCCGATACTAGAATCTGGCTTAAACCAAAGCCGGCTAGTAAAAACTGTCCGAACATCGCATGTGCGTTTAAACACGTATGCGTCCGAACTCTTGTCGTAAAACCATAGGACCTCTATATCGTTTCACCTGGAGCAGGGAAACTCTCTGTGTGGGACTCTAAAGTCTCGACATTACACTGGCAGTGGGTTTAACCATAGACCGCAAGCGGCACTAGCTGTACGTAACGGTCCCCAGGTAGATGTCGATAAGAAGGCCGATATGGAAACCCATCCGAACTCCTACTGAGCCTGATGTGACAATCTCAGTACAGTCCGGTCTGTTCGTCTAAGACTATCGCATATCTAGCCTATGGGGCGGAAAGCGTCAGTCCCCTAATAGCAGTATAAGTCGTGTCGGAGCGTAGCCCATTACACCCTGGGAAACTACTGGAACCTACCAGTAAATCTCGCTTGCCCTGGCCAGGGACTTTGCGTGATGGCTCTCTGACACAGCGCGATATCATCTCCCAATACCGGGAGAGACGAATCCTGTCTAACCGCCACTGCCTCCAAGTTCTCGGGACTGCACCCAACTGCTACCTGCTTGCACAACTCCTTTGAGCCGTGGTAGGGTAGCAATCTAAGAACAGTAGGCCACACTCGAGAAGAAGTAGCAGTGTCAAGTCTGCGGACTATGCTGTACTCATGTCACCTGGGAACTGTTAACTGACGACGGGTATAATACCAACCAACAGTTCCCCTGCGAGTCCTGTCCGGTGTACCCGTAACCTAACGAGCACCTGTATACTATCTCCAGTACGACGTACTGATGGCTGTAGGACAGACCATCTCCCCAACTGGGATGAGAAGCGTACACACTAGTCTACTCCGGAATATCGATGCCATGTCTCGATAATCCTACGACTAGGGACAAGTATAGGATGTTGCTTATAGACTACCCAGCCCCCACTGGTGTGACTGCCATCACAATGCTGGTAATCAAACAAAGAACCTATGGGCTCTACTAATATGTATAAGTGATACGTTACAAGAAACATATGCACATATTAAAGTAGACACAAACCAAGTAGCATATTACCATGTTTAGCAAGACTGTATATACAACTGTGAATATCCCAAGCTTCCATTAAGTAATATACATGCAAGTATGATACAATAATGGCCCCTAGGGCATATACACTAACACCCACGAAACCAAATTCCGGTGATTTTAGGTCGACCTTTTCTTGCGACTTCCAACGCAATAATCAATTGTCGAAACGGCTCTATGACCCAGTCCTTCGGGAAGATGTCAATTGAGCTTAACATTTACAAGTTGGGAAGTGAACCCTCCGAACCCTATGCTCATGTGTGTTCTGTCGAAACAATAGATTCCGACAGCAGCAAAATTGAAGAGCTTCACGATACTAATCTCGACTCAGATATTATGTTGTTATCCGAGTCAACATCTAACGCTAAATGTGAACCTTTTATGGAGTCTGAGTATCATCATATTCTTTCCAATGAGATTATTATTCGGGATATCGATGAAAGCTTTGAAGAAATCTTCGCTGAGGAACTCGCATTCTTAGAAGACATGGGCGTTGTGATGAATCAACCCAACCCAAAGAAGTTGAACCGCCACATCTTCTGCTTATCAAGAATGAGAATGTGAGTAATCCATCATCATTGTTTCGTCTCTACAAACCGAGACGTAAAACTTTTCCATTACACCTCTTATCTCCTCCCCACTTCTTCAGGTCAGTAGGCGACATGTTCTTCCACCAACCTTGGTGTTTCATCGATAAAATTTTTGAATGTTGGTATTGACATTTGGTCTTTGTAAGGCTTTACTTTGACCAATAACTTTAACCCCCAATAATTTTAAATGATTAATACTATTTTACTCAAGTTTGGGGGGGGAGGATATTTTGGCTCTTGAAAAGAAAATTTTTACAAAATTGTGAGCCAAAAATAAGTTTGGGGGAGGATTTCACTTTCATTATTTCTTGTCCCCATTTCTAACTTTTCCTCCTAAGTCTACAGTTCTTTTAAGCTCAACAGATGATATCAGTGAGGACACTGCTAAAAACATGTTTGGGGGAGGTTTGTACACGCATTACTTTGCATATTACTATATTTATGCACAAAAAAATTTTGATAATGAAAGTTTGAAAGTGAAAATTTACATATGAAAGATGGAAATAGTTTGAGAAAAGCAAGAAAGTTAGATGTTTTCTTAAACGAAACAAGTAATAAGTAGTTATGAGCCGTTGTCCTAAGGGTTAGTAAGATGAAGGAAATTACTAATCTGAGGATAAAAATAAGTCTGAAAAATAGTCCCTATTCTTGAGGCCAAACATTTGAACGTTGATACCCTACTATACGCACTTACACACATCTTGAAACTTGGGATAGTTGAGGATACCTTGAAATGCTCTTGTCTAAAAGCCTTAGTATAAAAAAATAAAAAAAATATAAGAGGTGAAGAAAAAAATGAACACTGGTTTTGTAATTACCTAGACAGCATAAAAAAATATAGCGAGGGTGCTTTATCACCTAGTGTCTTAGACCAATTGGTTTGGGAGCCTCTGCTAAGCCTTGGGTGTTGCATAGCGAGGAATTACGCCTAAATGCGCGAGCACATTTTGTAATCGGTCGGTTAGTACCTCAAGAAGTATTAACGGTTGCATGAAGGATGTGTAAGCAATTTCATCTAAAATTCACCAACTAAAAAGTACTTTGGAAGATGGACAAGAGTATGATAGCTTTAATTGAATTCTCTAAGTGTAGGGATGTATTTTACATACACGTAGGGGTATATAATCAATGTTAGGAAGAAAGATAGGGAGGAAGACTAAGGGCGATGTTTTATTGAGGGATGATGTGATTTCTAACATTTTTTTCATGACCATTAAGATAGGGCTCATAGCAACCGAAAAGCTGGTATAGTTGGAAACTCTTATTTTCAAGTTCTTTCTTTTATAAGTTCTTATCTTTATATGTAATTTTCACCATCTTTCTTTTATTATAGGATTCTGTGGGTGTAATCCGCTGAAAACACTCAGGAGACAACACTCCTCCTACTAGGGACACCTAGAGGTTTAACGACTTGTTGCACGTGCTCAGTGCAATCGTGTTGCCTACGAAAGTGTGCTACTTAGGTTTTTCTTTTTCTCCTTCTCTTGAAAAACCAGTTTTCTCGGGATGATCAAAGTTATGTTTGGGGGTATTTGTTCGGTTGATAAAACTGCACTTTTAATATGACGTTTTTCCTACTATTTCTATATAATAAAAGATGTTTATTATAAATATGACACATATGAGGCTTTATCTGTAAAAATACTATTTTCATGTGTTTATATATTATAATTAATATTATGAAGGAAAATGTAAGCATATAATATCTATATAATATTTGGTCCATTTAAATATGCTTACCTTATTAAATATCTTTGACCAATTCTCTTAAAACTATAATATTATGTCAAATGGTTAAGATAATATCTCAATAAAAACAAATTCTACTAGCATTATTTATTGAGTTATTGTGCAGAATTTATATCAGGACTGAAATCAAGGAAATCCGAGTTGGCATGATCAAATCTGCCAAAATAGGAAAGTAAATTGAAGAAATCAATTCTAGCAGAGACGTATAGAAGATTTTCATATTCCAGATATCAAAATACTTTACATGTGTCACCAGAAGAAGCCACAAGACTTTTGAAGCAACGAAACCTCTATCCCACAGCGGATCCGCAGCCAAACCTACACAATGGCCGCAGTTCCGCCGCAATTTGAGGGGGTTAGGATTTTGGATTTTTTTGTTTGGGATCCTAACAACTGGTTACCATATTAGGAAACTAGGGTCTGGCTCTGTGACTATAAATAAGGACCGAGAACCTCTTGGAAAAATTATCAAACCGACGCGATCACGAAGTCCACGACGGGTCAAGAATCCTGGTTGATCATCGACGGTTCATCTACCTCCTTAGAAGAGATCGAGAAGCAAACTAGGGTTTTGTAATCATGTTCTAAAAAAACAAAGTGTACTTGATCTTGATGATTAATAAACGTATTTGTTTTCTTATATCATTTTATTTTCTATAGTTTTCATTATGATTTCCCTTTCTATCTTTTCTTTTCCCAACATGCGCGAGTAATTCTCCGCTTCTTAGGGTTCGTAGGATTAGGGTAGATTAATGGATGATGAAGATCCTTAAACTCTTTTTGCGTCCTATAAAGCTTATAAACTTTATCAAAAGAATAGTTAACATCCTAATCGGACGCGCTATCAATTCATTAATAGTCACGATCACGATTAGAGATTAGATTAACAAATGTTTTGGTAAAGGCTAGACATGAACGGAGATCCATGTCAAGATAGGGGTTAAGAGTGAGAACCCTTTTCCCTCCAGAAATCCTAATCTACATGCATCACTGTCGATCTAGTTTTAAATCCATTAAAGGATAAAAGGAGTAATCTTTAATTAATCATCCATGACTACTAAATCTTAACGAACCCTACAAGCTCCCTTCTAATATAAAACCAACATCCGTAGTTAATCTAGATCTATATCCTACATCCGTGTTTGACGTAGATCTAAAATCCACAACCATTTTTCACCATTCTTTATTCTTCCTCTCTCTTTTTCAACACGCCTAAAGTAAGATTAAAAGATTCAATGTTTCCCTGAGGACGACCCGTACTCATCTCGGTCTAGCTACACGCGACACCATTATTGATTGCGGTTATTCTACAAACACTTCTTTAAAACAGATCAATTATCGCTGCATGATGTGATGATTGATCCATACCCTTGACTAGAGGATGTCGTACGATGGATTATACCGTACGTGATGTTGTGAGGCTGGATGCCGATTGACAGATTCGCCGACTCGGATATGTTATAGATATTTAATCCCTGTCTACACCGCTCAGTTTAGCCTTTACGTAGAGGTTGGATTAGATACGTATACCTTATAGCATTTCACATACGATGTACTTTATGCTATGTTCATTATATTCTCATTGCATTACATATGCATGTACTAGTACACCTACACAATTATCGATGATGCATATGTTACACTTACACAGATTACTGGCTCACACACTTTCATCATCGATAATTGCTATGTCACTTACACAGTAGAATTGACACATCATGCTATTACTTTTAATTGTTCAGTACTGTCACATGACTCTTTGGCATGATATGCTTGCTATGCTCACATCACTATTCTATGTTGCATGATATACTGATATGCTCACATTTCTGTTCTATGTTTGCATACATCATGTTTTATGATTATACACATTGAGATGCAGTTTTCATGAGATTCTGGATTTGAGAACCGTGGTTATATTTCAAATGAAAGTATGTATTATTTTAAAAACCCGGTTTCTCTTGATATGATATTTCGAGACGTCCACCATTATGAGCTATGTGATACCCGATTCGAGGAGCGGTAGGCACCGTCTGCGGGTACATGGTGGACCCGGTATGGTACCCCGGGGCAAGAAATGATTGTCATGGAGTAGCCGATGAGCCTGGCAGAGGGAACACTACCTACCGGTGATAGTATTTGGGCTCAGTGGTTATCCGAAGGATACCAACCGGAGTCGTGAGATGTTATGGGCGGATCCGGAATGACGGAGCCCGTTGGCCGATCCGGATGACGAAGCCCGAGATATGAGGATTTACCTGTCGATGTTGGACACGGGTTTCATGATGTTTCGAGTGTCGATGTTGGACACTCAGATTCCATGATTTTGATGTGTCATTGATGGACACACGTCGGATGATATCCTCATATTTACCTGCATATTTTTTCATGTTGTTGTGTCATTGATGGAAACGTGGATGATATCCACATGCATACGGGCAATGATTATATTGTTGGCATATATGCAGATACGGTCAAACTAGATATCATAGTATTACCTTTATAATATAGTTGACCTAGGAATCGTTGTTTTATTCGATTTCTACCTACTGATATTTTCTACTCACGAGTTGGCAACTCACCCCCATTGTGCCACAGTTCTTGCAGGTTGACCATATGGATCAGTAGCGGTATCGCTGGCACACAGCTTGCTTTGGGGTGATTTGCTTTGGTAGGTAGGACATATTGGATCGTGCCACTCTTGTATTATTACTACTGTTGTATTTAGTCAACTCCATCAATCAGAAACTAGTAATTGTATAATTAGTAAGACTTAGAAAGACTCGTGCTTGCGAGACTTATAGCGACGGATTATATGTTCGCTATTGGGGGAATTTGATTTCTTGCTTCTTTACATTATCCTTTTGTGTTGATCTTCGTCATTGGGCGTCGTATACATATATTTTTGACTTGCGTGGTTGTGATTCCGCCGATTGGCTAAGAGATAGCTCCCGCTTGGGGATGCCTTTATAGTGATTATGTATATGTGGTTTTGGGATCAAAATATACAAGGGAGGTGCTGCCCAAATTTTTAAAAGACGAAACATGTTTTTCAACTAGTATAATCCACTTGCATTTTCATGTTCCATTATCTATGCATTTAAGAAAACTTTTGATTTAATCATACCTTTATTTCAAAACTTCACTTCTTTTATTTTTCTTAAAAAGGTTTAGATTTCTGGGCTTCGGCTTACTTAATTTAGGTTGTGCCTTTAGACGTTGCGTGATTTAAGTGCCAGTCACGAACTAAATTTCGGGGCGTGACAAAGTTGGTATCAGAGCGCTAGGTTTAACCTTGGTTCGAGTCTAGGTTTGACTATGCGGAGTCTAGGACGTAATTTATTTCGGAACCTAGACTTGACCTTACGGAACATAGACTTGAACAGGGGGGTATTAGACCCGAACTTTCGTTACATAGGTTGAATCTGATTGATGGAGTAGGTAACTCAAGTAGAGTGACGTACCGTGCGTATGTTCCGCGGCATACTTACGATACAATACTCCGCTTAAGTGACCTTAGGATGTACATATCTTGAGATCTGTGATTCTCTTCGTCCCCATGATTATACATCCATTTGAGATCCTTGATTCTATCCGTTCCAATGATCATACTCTCATTGATTCCGTTCCTTCTTATGATCATGTATCCATTCTGGATCTGTCGATTCCTTTCATTCCTTTGATCTATCTTCTTCGATATATACTTGAGGTTCCTATCATCATGGTTTAAGCGTAGATTGAGCTACTGCTAGTTATGTGGTCAGGGCGAGCTTGTCGGGGACGAGGACTGACCATCATGTTTTCTGGTGACATAAGAACGTATCGATTTAGTGTTTGTGTTGCGACCTCTCGATTGAGGCGAGCATTCGGTTTTGCACTGGATGATCGGGCCACTGATAGAGGTTGCCTATTGTGAGAGGACTGTGTAGGGTTAGCTTAGCACCTTAGCAAGGTTTTGGCAGGCATAAAACATGCAATTTAAAATTTTTTGGGTGCTAAACAAACCAACCAAGTAATCGAACTAGAGAATTAGGGTTAAACATGATATGTAAACAACTTTAGGTTTCTTTTTCTAAGTGAATACGGAATACAACCTTTGTAGACCGGTCCTTCATTTCTGAAGCTCCGTGTAGTAGTCCCTTCGCCCCTAGTAGTGAACATCTGAACTCTAGTAAGGATCACATGAAGAAATGAACAAGCTTGCTCAATTCCTTCGAAGCCGAAGATGATCTACGTCGAGGAGACTCAAGCTCATGCTACATCTTCACTAATGGTGAGATTAGTGAAGCAAACACGCTAAACTAAATGGCTAATAGCAGAGGATGATGAAGTAGGAATATTGCTCACTTTACATTTGATTTTCTCTTATTTCATAACTTTGTCAAAATCTAGAAAGCTTCAAGAGGAAGAAGAAGATGAAGTGATGAAGTGATGAAAGAATCAATCATTAGGTTAGAAATGCAACCATCGGTGAGTATATCAAATATACTAACCCATGTAGATGTTGGGTTACGGCAGCGCCACGGCCATCAAACCATGGCCAAATGCGGAACAAAAATTTACTAAACTAGCGCTACCATTACCCGATGCTCGGATCTACCTTAAACCCTAAACTAGCAAGCTAATAATAAATTTAGAATGGTTATACCGAGTAGATCCATGTCCTTTGGTCTTCATTCCAAGCTCCTAGTGGCTCCTTGATCAAGCTGCAGGGCTACTAGGCACTCTCACAAGGGTCTACAAGGCATCAACCATGCCCGATTTAAAATTTAGCCGTGCCGAACAACCCTAACCAAGATCATTAAACTAGAGATTAGGAGAAACAAAGCATGTTAAACACTTTAACACTAAGAGTTTGGGATTACAACCTTTGTAGTCCGGTCCTTCACTTCTACAGCTCCGTGTTGAGGTCCCTTCGCTGCGATCATCGAGTTTCCGGACTGTAGAGAGGCTCCACGAAGAGAAAGTTGCAAGCTTCCTTCCGATCTTCGATAACAAAGATGATCTACCTTGAAGTTTCTTTAACACAAGCTCTCACTCACTAATGAAGTGAACATCCTAATCTAAATGGCTAGGATAGATTAGGATGATGAAGTAGGAATTTAGCTCTCATTTGTTTTCTTTAACTCGCTCATTTTCATCACTAATGAAAAAGATAGAAAGCTTTTCCATCAAGAACTCAAGGAAGAAGAAAAAGAATCCTTTTGTGATGAATAATGAAACTCTATCAATGATAACAAATGCAACCATGGTTCAATATGAGAAGGCTAACCCATGTAGAGAGTTAACTACGGTTAAGGGTGTGGTTTGGGTATGGAAATATCTGACAAAATATCCATCATAATATCTTTGCAAGAAACAAAAGGAAACCTTCTAGAAGGTTCAAGAAAGAACTAACCCAAATCAAACCCTAACCTTTTTTAATCTCCCCTAAATATGTTGCATTAGTAATCATATCATGTTACAATATTATATATCACATATACAATATTTATTGTAACAAAATAAAATAATATAGTTAACATATATCGCATATATATCAATGTATTACCCGAGTGAGAAAATGAATCAATAACTGAGCTAATATTAGTTAATGTAATTTAATATATCGAATATATAATTATACATTAAATTATCAAATCAACACTTGATCCGATATCCGGCTATTTCACAAATAACCGACTAATATAATCTGTATCAGTTCATCGAATCAACACTTGATCCGATGACCCGGCTATATCACAAATACCCGGCCGATATCTCATATCGCGAGAATCTAATACGGAATCACATACGCGTATTGTTCTCGGTACCGCACATATCATATATGTTCTCCTACTCCGTTTTGCCAGAGTCAAGAAACCTCTGTGTAGGACTCTAAAGAATCGTCAATATGCCGGCAGTAGGTGATGATCATATCAAACATCCACAAGCTGCAAGCGGTCAGCTAAACGTAACAGCCACCCAGGTATTGAGCGATCAGAAGATCAACAAGCAAGCCTATACATTCTCCTGCGAATCCAATCAGTAACACTCCCGTACAGTCCGGTCTCTTCGTCTGATATGTCACATATCTCGCCTAGGGGTGGTAAACGTCAGACCCCAGTAGCTTGATAAGTCGTGTCGATATGAGGTCTATAACAGTTCGAGAAACTACTGATAACACTTACCAGTAAATCTCAGCAACCCTGGCCAGGGATTTCCAGTTATAGCCAATCAAACACAGCGCAACATCAACTCCCTATACCGGGAGAGACGAATCCCCTCCTATCGCTCATTGCCTCCAAGTGATTCGGGACTGTACCCAAAAGCCACCATTTTACACACCCTCTTGGACGTGGTATGATGGAAATCAAAGCACAGTGGGAATCACACAAGACTCTATGACGATTTCGGGTCTACAGACTAACCTGTACCAGTGTCACCAGAGAACTGCCATCTGACGTGAGGTATAATACCATCTGAGAGTTCTCGGCGAGTCCGTCCATTGTACCCAGTCTCTACTGAGCACCCGTATACCTTCTTTGATGTCAAACACCAATGGATGTGGGATCATCCATCGCCCATCATATGGGTCAAGAAGCGAATACGCTAGTCTACTTTGGAGTATCGATGCCCTGTCTCGGTACTCCCACGACTAGGAACATTTGAAGGATGTACTTGGCGACTACACTGTCCTAACTAATATGATCCACATCATAGTCCTGGTAGTCTAGTACTCATCCTAAGGGCTTTATCAACATGTAACATAGAGATAATCAGAGTACATGTTAAGATAAAGTGTAACCACATAGCATGCTATCATGTCGAGCAAGAAAGTCCTCCCTATATATGTCCAAGCATCCACTACAATATACATCATATGTACAGTAATAGCCTCTAGGGCATACATATAACTAACAATCTCCCACTTGCACTAGGGCCATCTGTTGTGGTATCGCATACCCAACAATTAACTGTGGTTGAAGTATCTCATACTCAACCATCCCATAAAAAGTCTTTACTGGGAAAAAGGCCTTCGTGAGTGGATCCGCGCTGTTGTCCTTCGTGTCTACTCTCCTAACCTCGATCTCCCAAGAGATCAACCATCTCCATGATCAGGTGATACTGCCTAAGAATTATATCTAGATTTCTGATGGGACGGGGGGGGGGTTCCTTGGCAAAAGCCACAACTCCATTTTCTTACAATGGTAGGAACGAAGTTCATCTCATGAACTTATGTATATCCAGACTGCCTCTTTGGTAGCATCTTTTGTAAGTCTACGCTAGCGCCCCGGCAGTCTACAGACGCGAAATGCGGAACAAAAACTTTTTAACTGCCGCTATCGTATACTTTAACCCGGATCTGCCATTATTGCTAAACTAACAAACTGTAAAGAGTGTAGAATGGTTATACCGAACGATCCGAGTCCTTCGTTCTTTAACCATCATCCCACGCTCCGTTGCGGCTGCTCTGATCTCGTCGATCTCCGATATCCTCGTCGAGGTGGCACCACATGATCGATTCTTTAAACGGGCTCCCGCCTCTGACTTGAGGCAACTCGATCGTCAAGTTTGCTAAAAGAGACGACCAAGATTGATGTAGAGAATGAGTAGATGTCTTTGTCTCACTTCGTCCAAGTCCGTGGACGATCGGTTAATGAAGTTGCCGTGGAAATCGGGTGATGGAATGAAATGAACTGTAAAATTCCATACACCCCGAATACTATCATAATCTTTTCTAACCAAAATGAAACATCAAGTGAGAGAGAGATTGAGGAGAGAGAGGGGGCCGGCCTCATATAAGGAGGAGGGGGTGACCGTAGGAGCAAAGAGGGTGACCTTAAGAAAATATCATGTATGAAAACAATGAATGCAAAAACCATGAGTCATTAGAAACAATGAACCTTAAAACCCTTAGTCATCATTGCATTAATGACACCATTAATGCACTAATGACTCACTAGCCTCATCATCACTTCTAGAAGCTTCTAGAATGATGACTCACCTCAACTGAAGAAAAGATAAATCCGTCTTTAACCGAATGTTAAAAGACGGCTGATAGAAAACTGGAAACTGGCAACTTCCAAAAGTGATCCTGTAACGACTTTCAGGATAACCCCGAAACTGTATAAATATACCCGCATTTGTATTACGACCGAATACAAATGCAACTGAGACAAAGATATTATACCTACTCAATATAATACTCGGATCTGGCTTAAACCAAAGCCGACCAGTATCATCTGCCCGAAAACTGACACGTGCGTAAACGCACGTGCATTTTCCGAACCCTGCCATAAAACCATACGGCCTCTACAAAGTTTCGCCCGAACTTGGGAAACTGTCTGTGGGGGACTCTAATGACTCGTCAGTACCCTGGCAGTGGGTTTAACCACAAACCGTCAGCGGCACTAGCTATGCGTAACGGCTGCCCATGGACTGACTTCAAGGGAGGCTGATGAGCGAACTCAAGGGAGGCCGATGAACGAACTCATCCAGAAACCCAACTGAGCCTAACAGTGACAATGTATATACAGTCCGGTCCGTTCGTCAATGAGTATCGCATATCTGCCTAGGGGGCTAGTAATGTCAGACCCCCAATAGCAGTATAAGTCGTGTTGGAGTGAAGCCCAATAACACCCTGAGATACTACTGGAGTACCTACCAGTAAATCTCCTACCATGGCCATGGATTTGTGTAATGGCTCTCCTAGACACAGCACGATCTCGCCCCCAATACCGGGAGAGACGAATCCCCTGCCGATCCGCTCACGTGCCTCCATGTGGCTCGGGACTGTACCCAAAAGCTACCTGTTTGCACGACTCCTTTGAGCCGTGGTAGGGTAGAAATCAAAGCACAGTGGGAACTCACACGAGACAAATGACGACCTCAGGTCGATGAACTAACCTGTACACATGTCACCAGGGAACTGCTATCTGACGGTAGATATAATACTAACTAGCAGATTCCCGGCGAGTCCTGTCCGGTGTACTCATAACCCAATGAGCACCTGTATACATCTTAGGTGATCCAACTGACACCAGTGGCTTGTGATACCGGCCACCGCCCCTCGTCGGGGTCTCGACTGTACACACTAGTCTACTCCGGAGTATCGATGCCCTGTCTCGAAACTCCAACGACTAGGGACCACAATTAAGGATATGCATATAAACTACCCAACTCTCACGTATATGATCGCCATCATACTGTTGGTAGTAAAGCAAGATCCTGAGGGCTCTATCAAAGTGTAACATTCAATCAGTCACCTGAACATGTACACGACTGATAAAGGCAAACCAGATAGCATACTATCATCTCGAGTAAGACTGTCCTACCGGTATAGGTCCTCCGCAATCATTGCAATCACGTACCTGCGATCCAATAATTGACTATGAGGGCACTATCTCCAACAATCTCCCACTTGCACTCAAGGCTAATTATTACGATGTTGCGTACTCACAGCCCGTGTGAAACCAACACCCAACTTCTCTACTAAGCAGTATCACAAAGCCCGTTTGTAAAACTATTGTGTTCGAGAAATAGCCTTAGTGAGTGGATCCGCCTAGAAATTTCTTTCTATATCTCTCTTAATCTCAAGTTCGCGGAGAAATCCATCTCCCGAATTGAGTAATACCTGTCTTAGAATATGTCTGGATATCTGATGGGACCTAGTTCATAAATGAACTCCAAATCCAAACTTCTTAGACTGTATCGATCACTAAACCTAATCAGTATCGGGCACCATGCCACCCACAGTATCCTCTTGGACCACCTGTCCATAATACTGTCCCTCTTCGTCAGGGGGAAAACTATAACTCTGACAATCACTCTGTCAACCATGTCACCTTTGAAGCCTGGAATGATAACCGTCTCCCGAAGGAGGCTGCCGTCATCAAATCCGTAGAACATGCACTTATGTTCTAAAACTGCTTCCTTATGTTTCTCCAGGATTGGATTAATACAAACTTATTGCATCTAGTGCAAAACCAACATTTGGTGTGGTACTTGACATCTCATGATTGACTCAATTGCCTAAGCAAGTGATCTGCCAATCATGCACATCCCTCTCCCCTTTAGTCTGTAAGACACCTTTAGAGAGGGTGACTCCATCACCTGCAGGTACACCACCATGCTAGGAGTCAACTATTCCAAAAACCATTAGAATATCTGTCAAAGTACCCACATTGGGAAACTACCCAAATCCAGATCTAAAACCATAGATCCAGAAACCAGAATGTCAAATATTATATCCATATCCTGTCTGGAGAAACAACTGTGTGACGACCACAGTACAACCGATCGTAGTATAGGAATTTTACTTCCTACTCTGTGTATGTCATCCAGATACCATGACATCACACCCTACTACCTCCTTAACTGATCCATCCCCTATTCTGATTGAAGTCAAACCCATGACTGTCACATCAAAATTAGATGATCTTTCTCCGCTATAACTGCTCAAGTCTATAAATAGATACAAGCATCTTGCCCACTATGCTTCTGCTGCTCCCACTGACTATGACAACCCTCCTACCGGGTCTCATATCCTGGAACAACAGTAGTGTCAAGTCTTGGTAGATAAGAACCTCCCTGTCACCGTCTCTGAGGCTACCGAAGTACCTCTCGGGCGTCTGAGGTTACCCACCAAATATGCGGAGTGGCTATTGGAATGTCAAACCTGATTGAATGTATAGGTCCTATTAAATTTTCCGTAATCGTTCGCGGTTCTGGAATCACTTCCAGTTCTACCATACTCCCACTACTGTTTTCTGAAAAAGATCCATTTTTTACTAAAACTGTGGCGAGTCAAGAACAATATCACTATTGATCTTCCAAATGGTAGAATATCAACCCTCGCCATAGTCAGGGTCAACCCACAAAAAGCCATTACAGAATCGTGCCCTGAGTTATCCAGAGTCTGGTTTTAATCATAAGCTGGACAACTCCCCGTACCTTAACATCTTTTAAGGTACGATCCATTCTATATCCAATACAGAAACTTTGGCACTTATTTAATTGGAACCAGATTCAAATCATGCAGCTGTCTCCAATGCATATCAACTTAATGGAAAGAGGCTAATCAGCATTACTCAACTTAGGAATCCATCCAATTATGAGTAACCTGAAAGAGAAACACGTTTCTCAAAACCATCACTATCATCTGAATACCAATCACAAAAATCTACATCTTCGATCTCTTTGAAGAATCCCGATACTTGTGATACCTGGTTCTCTACTTTATTCTTATACCCACAACTTCTCAAAACTTAGAACTTGTATTTCAACGAAACACTTGTCTAAATACTAGAGAAGTCATAAGTAAACAGAACACAATACGAGGACCTACCCCTTTGTCTTGAAGGACATTTGGACAACATACAATACTCTGTATAAGTCCGCTGAGTTAAACAACTCAAAACCTATGCGTCGTAGGTTGAAAACTGTACCCTGGCGATTTCCTCAAATATCACCAATTACAACGAATTCCGATATAATGAGGATGATCACCTAATTCCCAATATCTTACTCCCACTCATCATCTGTAAAACCATACAGATATGAGAATGAAACCTGGTATATACATACCCTTGGAGTAAGTGTCTAATCGGGAAAAACAGTTTTTCCTTTAACAATGCACTGAAACATGAAAATGTTTCGTAGGGGTATCCTAGTATTCATAGCAATGCCTCTTCCATAATCCAATTCATGACTTCAACCGTATATTTTATTGCCATCTCTCCAAATCCCTTTATTTGTCTTTAGTCGTTACCTTCTGTACACCATCGTTAGGCTAAATGGTTTTCTTCCTTCCCTACTGTTCGGCACCAGCCTATGGTTTGGAAGAAGACTATCAAGTAAGCATAATAGGTGTACCCTCCTAAACCAAGGAGTACTCGCAACTGAGAGAAGGTGATGATAAAAGACAACTGAATAATACCTTATTCTTTTAAAGGTGAAATAGGAGTGGCGATGAAGTACGCGGTTTTGGTCGTGAATGATATCAGTCGCAATTTACTTTGCCCTCTTTCTAATCCCTTTATTTTGTCTTTACATATTACCTTCTGCACACCCTACTTAGGCTAATTGGTTTTCTTCATTCCCTACCTTTCGGCACTAGCCTATGGTTTGGAATAAGACTATCCAATAGGCGTAATAGGTGTACTCTCCTAAAACAAGGAGTACTCGCAACCTGAGAGAAGGTGATAATAAAAGACAACTGAATAAACCAATTCTATTTCTCCTGAACCTGGATCCATCCTCGAAGAAGTACCTTCGAGTTCGTATATAACCATACGATGGATCTATCCAATGGAAGTGGATATCCGTAGTAATACGGGTGTTCTGAGAAATGCAAAGGGTAAAAGAAGGAGTGGCAATGACTTATGCAACTAAGACAATCCAAAAGCCAGTATTTTAAGCAGGTTCGGTCAACCTGGTCACTGAGTCATAGTCTAGGGTCGGTCAAAGGTCGCTTCCAAAGAGAGAGAGAAAAGAAACACTCTGCGTGCACTCTAACCTAGATCAGAATGGTCATCATTTTATCTAATCCGGAAACCTCCCACTGTCCTATCAAATTCTCCTCCAAACCTAAAGAAGAATCAATCGGGATCACCCGAAGAGTAAACCAACTCATCAGTGGGAATCAGGATCCAACTCTCATAGCATGATAACGTGATGGAATGCATCCACGTTACTCATACTCTAGAAGGTATGCGCATACTTGGTAAGTTTCAGTTTCTTTAGAAACTCCCGATATAGTTTTTGCCCCATGCTCTTATGATCGTGACTAAGGGCCAGCCCATCATAAGTCACATGTCAAGTTCTTCCCATCATTATCTTGTTAATTTGAACCCATCCGTACTCGCCCTTGACTAAGGGCCAACAAGGCTGTACGACTGTCCCAAACCAACTCATCTATCTACGCAACATGTGAACACCCCAGCAGCTACCAATCACTATGTCCTAGCTAAGGGCTAGACCAACATAGCTTGAATACTACTGACCATTCATATGAAATGACGGAGGGCTACGGCTGGTTTTTGGCGAAAAACCTTTAACGTAGTGAACTTGATATCGCTGAAGGAACCTGATAGCTTTTTAAAATATAGTGGCGAAAACCTTTTGCTAAAGAGGTCACTCCCGGTAAAGGGATCTCGGCTCTTTCCTCGTGGAACGAGGTGCAGGATATTCCACTGAATACCACTATGCAAAGCAACTTGTAATCGACTATAGTGAAGTTATTACTCTGACGCAAACATCTGCCCAAGGGGTTAGTCCCGGTGAAGGGATATCGGCCCTTGCCCCGTCGAATGAGGTGCAGGATATTCCACTGAATACCGCTATGCATAACAAAAGGAAACGTCTTTGTAACAACACTTTTAAATTTGTTCCAACAACTGTAAACAGGTTTGTTTTAACTTTGCATTGATCAGAATCAACGCAGTCCCATCATTTAATCACACCAGAAAAGAACGAAAATAACATGTACGTATATGCCATCTGCATTCGTCACTGGGTCCCGTCATCACTCGTTAGGTTACTTAACTAACGACAAAGCGGGGACTGGACTAGCGCGGGTGTAAAACATATACAACATATAATAGTATATAAACCAATATACAATAATCGCTCCAGGCGTGATAGTATGCAACATTACATAAAAGTAATAAGCATCATAGAACAATACAGATAATCTGGGATCCCCGAGTTTCACAGAGCCGCTACTGAAACTCGACGTTCCCCTGTCATGTGGATAGCCTGTGCAATGAAACCTAGACCCCTACGGGTGCGCAAATTACCCGCCAAAACCTGAAGCGAGGCAGCCCCCTACAGCATAGTGAATGGACCACCCAGCACTCCACGAAATCCAGTAATCTTGGGCACCCCTCCTTGGGTCAAATGCGGAACAAAAACTTTTTAACTGGCGCTATCATATACTTTAACCCGGATCTGCCATTATTGATAAACTAACAAACTGTAAAGAGTGTAGAATGGTTATACCAAACGATCCGAGTCCTTCGTTCTTTAACCATCATCCCACGTTCCGTTGCGGCTGCTCTGATCTCGTCGATCTCCGATATCCTCGTCGAGGTGGCACCACATGATCGATTCTTTAAACGGGCTCCCACCTCTGACTTGAGGCAACTCGATCGTCAAGTTTGCTAAAAGAGACAACCAAGATTGATGTAGAGAATGAGTAGATGTCTTTGTCTCACTTCGTCCAAGTCCGTGGACGATCGGTTAATGAAGTTGCCGTGGAAATCGGGTGATGGAATGAAATGAACTGTAAAATTCCATACACCCCGAATACTATCATAATCTTTTCTAACCAAAATGAAACATCAAGTGAGAGAGAGATTGAGGAGAGAGAGGGGGCCGGCCTCATATAAGGAGGAGGGGGTGACCGTAGTAGCAAAGAGGGTGACCTTAAGAAAATATCATGTATGAAAACAATGAATGCAAAAACCATGAGTCATTAGAAACAAAGAACCTTAAAACCCTTAGTCATCATTGCATTAATGACACCATTAATGCACTAATGACTCACTAGCCTCATCATCACTTCTAGAAGCTTCTAGAATGATGACTCACCTCAACTGAAGAAAAGATAAATCCGTCTTTAACCGAATGTTAAAAGACGGCTGATAGAAAACTGGAAACTGGCAACTTCCAAAAGTGATCCTGCAACGACTTTCAGGATAACCCCGAAACTGTATAAATATACCCGCATTTGTATTACGACCGAATACAAATGCAACTGAGACAAAGATATTATACCTACTCAATATAATACTCGGATCCGGCTTAAACCAAAGCCGACCAGTATCATTTGCCCGAAAACTGACATGTGCGTAAACGCACGTGCATTTTCCGAACCCTGCCATAAAACCATACGGCCTCTACAACGTTTCGCCCGAACTTGGGAAACTGTCTGTGGGGGACTCTAATGACTCGTCAGTACCCTGGCAGTGGGTTTAACTACAAACCGTCAGCGGCACTAGTTATGCGTAACGGCTGCCCATGGACTGACTTCAAGTGAGGCTGATGAGCGAACTCAAGGGAGGCCGATGAGCGAACTCATCCAGAAACCCTACTGAGCCTAACAGTGACAATGTATATACAGTCCGGTCCGTTCGTCAATGAGTATCGCATATCTGCCTAGGGGGCTAGTAACGTCAGACCCCCAATAGCAGTATAAGTCGTGTCGGAGTGAAGTCCAATAACACCCTGAGATACTACTGGAGTACCTACCAGTAAATCTCCTACCATGGCCATGGATTTGTGTAATGGCTCTCCTAGACACAGCACGATCTCGCCCCCAATACCGGGAGAGACGAATCCCCTGCCGATCCGCTCACGTGCCTCCATGTGGCTCGGGACTGTACCCAAAAGCTACCTGTTTGTACGACTCCTTTGAGTCGTGGTAGGGTAGAAATCAAAGCACAGTGGGAACTCACACGAGAAAAATGACGACCTCAGGTCGATGAACTAACCTGTACACATGTCACCAGGGAACTGCTATCTGACGGTAGATATAATACTAACTAGCAGATTCCCGGCGAGTCCTGTCCGGTGTACTCATAACCCAATGAGCACCTGTATACATCTTAGGTGATCCAACTGACACCAGTGGCTTGTGAGACCGGCCACCGCCCCTCGTCGGGGTCTCGACTATACACACTAGTCTACTCCGGAGTATCGATGCCCTGTCTCGAAACTCCCACGACTAGGGACCACAATTAAGGATATGCATATAAACTACCCAACTCTCACGTATATGATCGCCATCATACTGTTGGTAGTAAAGCAAGATCCTAAGGGCTCTATCAAAGTGTAACATGCAATCAGTCACCTGAACATGTACACGACTGATAAAGGCAAACCAGATAGCATACTATCATCTCGAGTAAGACTGTCCTACCGGTATAGGTCCTCCGCAATCTTTGCAATCACGTACCTGCGATCCAATAATTGACTATGAGGGAACTATCTCCAACATCTTTGGTAACGATGTATGTTGCCTTTAATCGTCTAGTATGTCACGGTATCTAGCTTGGAACACTTCCAACATACCGTCCCTCCACTGAGAGTAAAGACAATGCCTGCGACTGACATTCAGTCGTCCTTATCGCCCTGGAACTTTTCCAGTGATTCTCCCCAGGATCGATTGATACCATCTCACTACACCTAGTGAGAATCCTAACATCCATTTAGATCTATCTCATAGATATAAAGCCTAGGATTTAGGAGGTATCACTTGATCCTAGATGGAGAATCTTTGTGATAAGCGGAGATTGACCGATCGTAGCATAAGAAACTCCTTTCCCATAAAGAGTATGTCATCGACGTACTCTATGAGGATCACCACCATACTCCCTACTACCTTTTTTGTATATACAAGGTTCATCTACCATTTTGATTAATTCAAACTCTTTGACTACCAGATCAAAACAGACGTTCCAACTCCGCGATGCCTGATTTATCATATAAAACATCTTTGTCACGTTTTTGCTGCTCCCACCGTCTACGAAGCCCTCCTGCTATGTACTTACTGCTCTCTCCTAAATCAACATTTAGAAAAGCTGTCATGACACCCAACCGTCAGATATCGTAGTCATGGTATGTAGCCGTGGCAAGTAGGATCTGGATGGACTTAAGCATAGCTTTGAAAGTCTCAACTTTTTCATGTACACCAAGTAATATTCTCAAGATATACTTGCTTCTGATTGGGATTTAACCCTTCAGATAAAGCAACCAAAGTTCATACTTTGTTGGTGTATAAGGATTCCATCTCAGATCGATAAGCATCCAGCCATTCTTACAGAGTCCCACTCCTGATGGCCAGCTCGAAATTAGTTGGGTCATCTTCTCATGATGCAATCCTCGCTCCCACTGTCATAGAGAAAACCGAAGTATCTCTCAGGTGGGTGAGGAACCCTACTAGATCGACGGAGAGGCTAAGGTTCGTTGGAAACTATTGAATCTTCCGGTTCTACCAAATCATCAGCTGCAGTTTGTTTAGCTGGAACTACTTCCAGTTCTAACTCATGGCCACTAATTTCTTCACAAGAAATTCCTTTTCACAAAGGCGGCATGTTGAGAAACAAAACATCTTTTGTTCCTCGGTTAGGTAGAAGATATTCCCTTACAAATGGTTGGAATATCCAACAAACTTCTACAGAACTGATTTTGCCTCGAGCTTGTCCGGATTATGCTTTTAGACACTGGCTGGACAACCGCAAATCTTAACAAACTTAAAATATGGGCTCTTCCCATTCCATATCACATATGGAGAGGTAGGTATCTGAGTTGATTGGAACCCTATTCAATATGTATGCGGCTTCTCAAGTGCATAACTCCCAAAAGAAAATAGGAAACTCAGTAGTACTCATCATAGAGCACACCATATCATATAGGGTGCAATTACTCCGCCCCGATATACCATCGTGCTATATGGTGTATACGGAGGAGTAATGCTGAGAGAGAATCTCATTCTCCTTTAGAATAGTCCAGAAATCCCGTGCTCAAGTATTCTCCTCCATGATCGCATCAAAGGATGTAATACTTTTACCCGGTTTTTGGTTCTCTACTTCTAACTTATATTCTGTGATTATCTAAAAAGTTTCGGACTTGTGTTTCAACAGGAACATATGTCTGAATCTTGAGAGACCATCAGTGAATGTAATGAAGTACAAAGAACCGGTCTTGGCATCTGTAGACAGGGGACCTTCATACATCAGCAAGTATCAATCCCAAGAGTTAACTAACTCTTTCTCTGTTTCCAATAAACGGAGCTGTGGTCATCTTATCTTTGTGACATGACTGGCAAGTTTTTATAAGATGTAAATCCAAACTAATTTAAATATGCATCTTTATGTAACTTCAGCTAGTCGGGTCGCATTGATATGACCTAGTCTACAATACCTCAAAAAAGATTCGTTCATTTCTGAACTCTTCCTCTTGTGTGTGTTCTGTACGCGAAGAACTGTGGTTTGATTTAGAACGTTTATGCTTTTAGATAACGTGCCTGAACCGATCAACTCTTGATATAGGAAATGTTCAGAACATTATCCAACAATACAAAATTATATCCTTCTTTACTAATAAAGAGACTGATATGATGTTGTATATCAGGTTCGGTATCTAATAACATTCGTTCAGAATCATTGTATTCTGGTAATACAGGGTGATAACTACCAACAGACTTGGCTGCAACACTTGCACCGTTTCTATCTAATGAAACTTATCACCCGTTCTCAGTTCTCTACCTATCTGTAGCCCATGTAACAAATTACATTTGCGGGATCCTGATCCGGTATCTCATACCAAGGATGTAAAGGATACTGAGAAACAGTTCTCGGTAATGAACATACCCGAAGAAGGTGCATCAGCATGTACTTTCTTCGTTTGGGCGGCACGGGAATTCTCATAATCCCCTATTTCCTGCTCTGTCTTATAACTATTATAAGTTGGAGCGGGACCAACGTTCCCTAGCGCAGTATAACAAGCGGGTTCGGTCAATACATCTGTATTATTATCTTGATTAAGGCGTGACATGGTCGCTACCTGGAGAGAGAGAAGAAGAAAACACTCAGCGTGCGCTTTTACAAGATTAGATTGGTTATCAATTTATCTAATTAGGATGTCTCCCACTGTTTTAGTCAAATCTTCCTTCAAACCCTAAAAGGAAAGACTAGCCGGGATTAATTACACGCTACAAGTTCACTAATCTTTCAGCCAGGCCAGTGCCGGTACTTTGAGGGAGGTTCCCCGTGCTTTCGCACGGACCTAATTAAAGTAAACCTCGTTTTCCCAAGGGCGTAACCCCGTTGACACCTTTCTAGACACCTACTTGATTGGCTAATTATAATGTGTAAAACTCTCCCAGGAGTAACTCTTACTCGCAGCGGGTATCGGGATCTAACTATCTCATAGAAGGTATGCAATCTCATTGCAAATTTCAACACTTGAAATTCCCAATAATATTTTGCCCCAAGCGTCCTATAACCTTGACAGAGGTCAACAAACTATAGGTTGCTAGTCAAGTTCGACCCGTCATTTCATGATTGAAGTAAACCCACCTGCACGACCCTTGACAGAGGTCAACAAGGTCGCACGACTACCCTAAATCAATCATATCATATGTTTATACAGATAAGCACTAATCAGCTAAAGCACACTACGCCTTGACAGAGGTCAACAAACGCAGCACGAATACTAACTATTACTTATCTGAAATGGCGGAGGGCTACGACAGGTCTTTAAGAAAACCCTTTGCGTAATGAACTTGATATCGTTGTAGAATCGAGTGTTTTTTAATGGAATGTTTTTGAGGTCTTTTTTAGTTTTGCTAAAGAGGTCACTCCCGGTGAAGGGACCGTCGGCTCATTCCTCATCGAATAAGGTGCTGGATATTTTGCAAATATCACTATGCAAAGCAAAAACTATAGAAACAGTCAAAAGACAAACCGAGTGTGTAGCATCTGTTAGTTTCGCTAAAGAGGTCACTCCCGGTGAAGGGATCTCGGCTCTTTCCTTATCGAATAAGGTGTTGGATGTTCTACAAGGAACACCGCTATGCAAAGCAAGAACTAGAGCGACCAGTTTTTAAACAAGTTTCTACAACATCTTTAGGTTTCTTTTAGTTTCATTAATCTCATTAATGAAGTCCCATTTTATTATGTTTCACAAGCATTGCATTTGAAACGAAATCTGCAATATAACATATATCTCATATATATAATATAAACATTCTTCTCAGGCAGTATTATGATCTCATCACAGAACATTGCAGCAGAATAACATATATGAAATATTGGATATACTAGGAGGTCCGTGTTTTAATACGAGCATGTATAAAACACGGATTCCACGGTCGCGATGAATAGCCAAACCCACATCCCTAGACCCCTACGAGAGCGGCAAGAAACACTGCCAATTCTAGGGTTAGGAGACCCGGTCTCGACTCCTCGAGATGGTCTCCTACTGGACCATAGAACCCGGTTACTTGTGCCCCCCGCCTTGGGTCTACCTAATGCGGAAAAGTAAATAATATGCAATGGTGACATCATCCTCAGCTCGGAAGTGCCCTAATAAAAGAATATTACATACAAATGAATTTTACATGAATGAAAAAGAAAAACTCTTATCTCACATAAAACCCCCGGCTAATCAAAACACGACGATCCAATATAACATATCACAGCAACACATAATATCTCATATCATCAACGTAAGCAAGTATGCGTATCCCGATTGTCGTTGATGTATAGCAACGAAGCCGGCGATACACCACATACTACGCTTACGGTCACAGAAAAAAAGTGTAAAACTACAACAGTTGGAATCCGCAACCTTCTTAGACATCGCATGCCTAACCAAATGAATTCCTTAGACATCGCATGCCTAACCAAATGAATTCCTTAGACATCGCATGCCTAACAATTATAAACCCCGCATTTTAGTCTCATTATCGAAAACTCTTTTCAATATCAAATCAGGCAATTCAACAAGATTCTCGATATCCTGATCGAATGCTCGTCGCAAAATTTAGTAGACGGCCGCACCCCCGATGCCGTCGACGAAGTGTACTAAGGCGGAACACCGCTGCCGTGAGCACCCGAACAGATGCTTTTGGCGACGGGGTTCTCCTACAGTCACTTGGTCGGGGCTATGGGGCGTGGCTATCTATTACGTTTACCCGGCGAGTATCCACGTACGTTACGTGTTTGCGACGGACTTTTGATCGCATCAAAATCCTGTGGCAACCGATCATCTGAGACTAAACTCCTAGATTTATAACATTCAAATTAGTTAACTCATAACTATTTATGGATTCCAAATATTGTATCACATTCCAGATAAATAGACAGTGTTAAACTTTTCGATCGAATAAACAAACACCCAAGTTTTCCCAAATAGCTCAACACTTGAGCGGAGTTCAAAAAGTATCCATCACATGCCACAGTACCAATGGTCCAGCTGTAGAAGGGTCAAGCCAACGCCTCACATGCGGCAGCGCCGTACTGCCCGAAACCCTAAGGTTCAGAGGCTGTTCAGACGGTCACATAATCGAGTTAAGGTTTGTGTTTTTCTAGAGGGTCCACCGCGTTACTTGCATGATTTTCCGAAAGTTTCAAACTCGAGAAAAAATTCAACTTTTGAAAATTTTCCGACAGGGGAAAAAGTGAGTTATTGATATCCGTTAGAACTTTTTAACAGGTTCTAAAATTATCCGGAAAAACTTAAACGAAGTTAAATTATCCGATCGAATCAACGAGTCCCCAATACAACCCAGAAAACTCAACACTTGAGTAGAATTAAAAATTCCCAGAACAATCAGGAAATACATATGGATATTACTGTGCCAAAAACAAACCCTGTTGCTACAGTTTGGCCGCGGATCCGCCGTGCAAGCCATGGTACGGCCGCGGTTCCGCGGCGCATTAATGGAATTGGAGGCACGTGTTGCACAGTAATTCTTGTATTTCCCTGCTGATTTTTCTGAGTATTTTTAATATGAAAAAATCAACATTTTTGAAAAATTTCCAGAGAAGGGTATAAATCGGGGTTTCCGGGTTCGATCGAACTTTAAATTTCGTCTAGACTTCGCCTAAAGCTCTAGCTTGGCTCTGATACCACTGTAGGGCTACTAGGCACTCTCACAAGGGTCTACAAGGCATCAACCATACCCGATTTAAAATTTATCCGTGCCGAACAACCCTAACCAAGATCTTTAAACTAGAGATTAGGCGAAACAAAGCATGTTAAACACTTTAAAACTAAGAGTTTAGGATTGCAACCTTTGTAGTCCGGTCCTTCACTTCTAAACCTCCGTGTTGAGGTCCCTTCGCTGCGATCATCGAGTTTCCGGACTCTAGAGAGGCTCCACGAAGAGAAAGATGTAAGCTTGCTTCCGATCTTCGATAACAAAGATGATCTACCTTGAAGTTTCTTTAACACAAGCTCTCACTCACTAATGAAGTGAACACCCTAATCTAAATGGCTAGGATAGATTAGGATGATGAAGTAGGAATTTAGCTCTCATTTGTTTTCTTTAACTCACTCATTTTCATCACTAATGAAAAAGCTAGAAAGCTTTTCCATCAAGAACTCAAGGAAGAAGAAGAAGAATCCTTTTGTGATGAATAATGAAACTCTATCAATGATAACAAATGCAACCATGGTTCAATATGAGAATGCTAACCCATGTAGAGAGTTAACTAGGGTTAAGGGTCTGGTTTAGGTAAGGAAAATATTTCACAAAATATCCATCATAATATCTTTGCAAGAAACAAAAGGAAACCTTCTAGAAGGTTCAAGAAAGAACTAATCCAAATCAAACCCTAACCTTGTTTAATCTCCACTAAACATGTTGCATTGGTAATCATATCATGTTACAATATTATATATCACATATACAATATTTATTGTAACAAAATAAAATAATACAGTTAACATATATCGCATATATATCAATGTATTACCCGAGTGAGAAAATGAATCAATAAGTGAGCTAATATTAGTTAATATAATTTAATATATCGAATATATAATTATACATTAAATTATCAAATCAACACTTGATCCGATAATCCGGCTATTTCACAGATAACCGACTAATATAATCTGTATCAGTTCATCGAATCAACACTTGATCCGATGACCCGGCTATATCACATATACCCAGCTGATATCTTATATCGTGAGAATCTAATATGGTATCACTTACACGTATTGTTCTCGGTCCTGCACATATCACATATGTCCTCCTACTCCGTTTTGCCTGAGTCAAGAAACCTCTGTATAGGACTCTAAGGAATCGTCAATACGCCGGCAGCAGGTGATCATATCAAACACCCACAAGCTGCAAGCGGTCAGCTAAACGTAACAGCCACCCATGTATTGAGCAATCAGAAGATTAACAAGCAAGCCTGTACGTTCTCCTGCGAATCCAATCAGTAACACTCCCGTAAAGTCCGGTCTCTTCGTATGATATGTCGCATATCTCGCCTAGGGGTGGTAAACATCAGACCCCAGTAGCTTGATAAGTCGTGTCGATATAAGGTCTATAACAGTTCGAGAAACTGCTGATAACACTTAACAGTAAATCTCAGCAACCCTGGCCAGGGATTTCCAGTTACAGCCAATCGAATACAGCACAACATCAACTCCCTATACCGGGAGAGACGAATCCCCTCCTATCGCTCGTTGCCTCCATGTGATTCGGGACTGTACCCAAAAGCCACCTTTTTGCACGCCCTCTTGGACATGTTATGATGGAAATCAAAGCACAGTGGGAATCACACAAGACTCTATGACGATCTCGGGTCTACAGACTAACATGTACCAGTGTCACCAGAGAACTGCCATCTGACGTGAGGTATAATACCATCTGGGAGTTCTCGGAGAGTCCGTCCAGTGTACCCAGTCTCTACTAAGCACCCGTATACCTTCTCTGATGTAAAACACTAATGGATGTGGGAACATCCATCGCCCATCATATGGGTCAAGAAGCGCATACGCTAGTCTACTCTGGAGTATTGATGCCCTGTCTCGGTACTCCCACGACTAGGAACATTTGAAGGATGTACTTGGCGACTACACTGTCCTCACAAGTATGAACCGCATCATAGTCCTTGTAGTCAAGTACTCATCCTAAGGGCTTTATCAACATGTAACATTGAGACAATCAGAGTACATGTTAAGATAAAGTGTAACCAGATAGTATACTATCATGTCGAGCAAGAAAGTCCTCCCTATATATGTCTAAGCATCCACTACAATATACATCATATGTACAATAATGGCCTCTAGGACATACATATAACTAACACTAGCTTGGTCGCTGGTCTCCCTCCATCGAAGATGATCCACCCGAGGGATGTAATCTTGGCTCTAGCTTCACACAATGGATGCAAGTTAAGAAACTAGGGTTTCTAGGATGCTACTCTAGAAAGCCTAGGATGTAGTGAGTGTGATCCAAGTGTTGGTCTATTTCATCTCACATCCTCTCATGATTCTCAACACATGAGAGGGTTGAGAGGAGGTGAAGAATGAAGGTGGAGGCAAAGCATGAAAACTAGAGGAGAGTAAAGCACAAAAGGTGATGGAGCTCAAAGCTCTATGGCAAAGGTTCATATTCAAGATGTGAACAAATTGGATGTGAAGCATCCGAAAAAATGAGCTCTCTTGGAGAGAGAAAATGAGCATTCTTGGTTTTGTAAAACAATTGTTTGCATTTTAAAATAGCTCCCATACTTGAATAGTGAGCACAAATGAATTAACAATTCATTTGTGTTCACTATGAAAGCATGGTCATAACCATACTCTCCACATTATAATTTCCACCTCATTTACCATTTTCTAAAAATGGTCAAACCCAAAAATGAGGTGGCCACCTTCTAGAATGTTTTCCGGATAAAATGCGGATCACATTCTACTGTATGTGCATACATGCATTCGTACCGAAATACGAATACCCAAAGAGATAAAATAACACAAAGAACATAATACAAGAATATACGTATCGAAATATATATACGTAAATTATTAAATCAATACCTGATTTAATAATCCGGCTCAAATCCGAGCCGGCTAGTATTATCAATTGTCCGATCGAAAGTCCGGGTACAATGTACATCAATCGATCGGAACCCTGCACGTATCCAATACGGCTACTACATTATTTCGCCAGAACCAGGGAAACCCTCTGTTTGGGACTCTAAAGAATCGTCAATAAACTGGCAGTGGGTTTAACCACAAGCACGTCAGCGGCAATAGTTGTACGTAACGGCTACCCAGGTATTGAGCGAAAGGGGAGGCCGACGAGCAAACTCAACATGAACCCCTACTGAGCCTGACAGTGACAATATCCGTCCAGTCCGATCTGTTCGTCTAAGAGTATCGCATATCGAGTCTAGGGGGTGGATAAAGTCAGACCCCTAACAACGCGACATTTAGTGTCGGCATGAAACCCATCACCACCTGAGAAACTATCAATCCTGGATCGGTAATTCTCGTCCACCATGGCCATGGATTTATGGTGATGGCCACCCGTGCACAAAGCGACATCAACCCCCAATACTGGGAGAAACGAATCCCCGACGATCCGATCAGTGCCTCCATATGGCTCGGGACTGTACCCAACTAAAACCTGTTTGCATGACTCTTTTGAGTCGTGGTAGGGTAGTAATCAAACCACGGTGGGAACTCACACGAGACAAATGACGATCTCAGGTCGCAGACTAACCTGTACACATGTCACCTGGGAACTGCTATCTAACAATAGGCATAATACCAACTAGCACGTTCCCGGCGAGTCCGTCCAGTGTACTCATAACGCAATAAGCACGTGTGTACTATCTTAAGTGAACAAACTAACACCAATGGCTTGTGAGACATGGCCACCGCCCCTTGTCGGGGTCTCGATCAGTATACACTAGTCTACACTGGAGTATCGATTCCCAGTCTCGATACTCCCACGACTAGGGACATTTAAGGATGTGCTTATAGACCCCCAGCTCCCACATACATGATCGCCATCATAATGCACGTAGTCAGGAAAGAATCCTATGGGCTCTATCAACATGTACATGATAGAAAAGACAAACCAGATAGCATACTATCATCTTGAGTAAGACTGTTCTACCGGTATAGGTCCTCCTTCAATCATCATAATCACCTGCCTGCGATTACGATAATTGCCTTGAAGGCACTATAGCCAACAATCTCCCACTTGCACTTAAGGCCAATTATTGCGGTGTCGCATACTCACAGCTCGTGTGATACCGAACACCCAACTTCTCTACTAATCAGTTTCGCAAAGCCCGTTTGCGAAAATATTGTGTCCGAGAAATAACCTCAGTGAGTGGATCCGCTCCAATTTTTCTTTCTGTATCTCTCTTTATCTCAACTTCGCGGAGAAAAGTTATCTCCCGAAAATGAGCAATACCTGTCTTAGAATTTGTCTGGATCTCTGATGGGACATAGTTCATAAATGAACTCCAAATCCAACAAACTTCTTAGACTGTATCATCCACTGAATTTAATCAGTATCCTGCGCAATGCCTTTCCTCGGTATCCGTTTGGACCACCTGTCCAACATATTGTCCCTCAAAAGAAGGAAAATTATAACTCTGACAGTCACTCTGTCATCCAGGTCGCCATGGAAGCCTGAAATGATAACTGTCTCCCGAAGGAGGCTGCCGTAATCTTTTCCCTAGAACATCCATTTATGTTCATAAACTGCTTCCCTACATTTCTCCAGGATTGGATTAATATATGTTTATTGCAGCTAGTGCAAAAACAACATCTAGTGTGGTACTTGACATTTCATGATTAACTCAATTGCATAAGCAAGTGATATGCTAATCATACAGACCCCTCTCTCTTTTTGTCTGTAAGACACCTTTAGAGATACACCACCATGCCAGGAGTCGTCCATTCTAAAATACCTTTAGAATAATGTCAAAGTACTCAGATTAAGATACTTCCCAAATCTAGATCTAAAACCATAGATCTAGTAACCAGAAACCCTGATATTATATCCATATCCTTTGTGGAGAAACAACTGTGTGACAACCACAGTATAACCGATCGTAGTATTAGAATTTCATTTCCTATAAAGTGCATGTCATCCCAAATACCAGGATATCACACCCTACTACCTTCTTACTAGATCCATCTTCTATTCTGATGAGGTCAAAGCCTATGACTGTCACATCTGCTGAATTAACCTATTTCTTGCGCGTACCAATTGAAGTATTTTGAAATGAATAGATGATCTATTTCCGCTATACCTACTTTAGTCTATAAATAGACATAAGCTACTTGCCCACTATGCTTCCGCTGCTTCCACTGACTACAATAACCCTCTGGCAGAGTCATATACACGTGCACTTCCAAAGCTAGTTTAGAACGACGCTATACTCATCCTCCTGCCGGGTCTTATAGTCTAGAACAGCAGCAATGGCAAGTCTGGGTAAACAAGAACTTCCCTGTCACCGTCTCTAAGAAGACCGAAGTACCTCTCGGGTGCCTGAGGTTACCCACCAAATCTGCGGAGTGGCTAATGGAACGTCGAAACCAATTGAATCCTCAGGTTCTATTAAATCTTCAGTAATCGTTTATGGTTCTGGAATCTCTTCCAGTTCTACCATACTCCTATTTCTGTTTTCTGAAAAAATCTATTTTACTAACACTGTGGCGAGTCAAGAACAATATAAATATTGATCTTCCTGATGGTAGAAAGTTAACCCTCGTCAAAGCCCGGGATAACCCACAAACTGCCATTACTGAAACGTGCCTTGAGTTTATCCGGATTCTGGTTTTAAGCATCAGCCGGACAACTCCCTATATCTTAACATCGTTAAGATATAAATTTATTCTATATATATCTAATATAGAAAAAAAGCACTAATTTAATTGGAACCGGATTCAAATCATGCAGCTGTCTCCTGTGCATATCAACCAAATGGAAGGAGGCCATTCAGCATTACTCAACTAGGAGTGCATCCATATATGAGTAACTTGAAAGAGAAGCAAGTTCTCAAAACCATTACTATCAACGGAATACCAAACACAAGTATCTACATCTTCGACTTCCTCGAAGAGTCCTGATACTTCCAACAAATGGTTCTCTACTTTATTCTTATACCTATAACTTCTCAATATCTGGACCTTGCATTTCAACGAAATACCTGTCTAAAATTAAAGAAGTCATGAGTAAACAGAATATAGTGCGAGTACCAACCCCATTGTCCTAATGGACACTGGACAACATATAATACTTTGTACAAGTCCCCTGAGTTCAATAACTCAAATCCTGTGCGTCGTAGGTTGAAAAACTATACAATGGTTAAGAAGAATTACACCGCTGTTGAATGCACCTTACCTAATCACCAACTGATATAGGTAAATGTCACAGACATAATATCAAAAAGTTATATCTCACTTTATGAAATAAATGTACATATATATCAGTTTGAAATTGGTGCATAACAACGGATATTCAAAACCAAATATTTTCCATTCGGCAAAATCCAGATGATTTCTTCAAATATCACCAATTACAATGAATTCCGATATAATGAGGATCTAATCACCCAATTCCCAATATCTTACTCCCACTCACCATCCGTAATAACATGCAGATATGAGAAACTGATATGGTAAACACATACCCTGGAGTCAGATTCCTATTGGGAAAACAGTTTTCAATTAACATCGCACAGTGAAACTGAAACATGAAAATGTTTCAAAAGGGTTAACTGGTATTCCTAGTAACGCCTCTTCCACTATCCTGATTCATGACAGGAACCATATACTTACTTGCCCTCACTCCAATCCCTTTATTATGTCTTTACTTATTACCTTATGTATGCCTTCTTTAGGCTAATTGGTTTTCTCTCTTCCCTACCTTTCGGCACCAGCCTAAGGTTTGGAAGAAGACTATCCAATAAGCGTAATAGGTATACTCTCCTAATCCTAGGAGCCCTCGCAACCTGAGAGAAGGTAATGGGAAAAGACATCTGAATAATCCTATTCTATTTCTCCTGAACCGGAAACCATCCTCGAATCTGGAACGAATTCCTTCGAGTTCATATGTAACTATACGATGGAATATCCAATAAAAGTGGATATCCATAGTGATACGGAGTGTTCTGGAGAAATCCAAAGTGGATGTGAGAGTGGCAAGGGTATACACGGTTTTTTTCGTGAATGATAGCAGTCGCAATTTTCTTTGTCGTTAATCTTATCCCTTTATATGTCTTTACTTATTACCTTTTGTACACCATACTTAGACTTAATTGGTTTTCTTCCTTCCCTACCTATCGGCACCTGCCCATGGTTTGGAAGAAGACTATCCAATAAGCTTAATAGGTGTGCCCTCTCCTAATCCTAGGAGCCCTCACAACCTGAGAAAAGGTAAACAGAAAAGACAACCGAATAATCTTATTCAATCTTTCCAGAACCAGAATCCATCCTCGAATTTGGAACAAGTTCCTTTGAGTTCGTATGTAACTATACGATGGATTTATCCAATGGAAGTGGATGTTCATAGTGATACAGGGTGTTCTGGAGAAATGCAAAGGTGATATAGAAGTGGCAATGAAGTATGCGACACCGTGACATTCTAAAAGCCAAAGTGTTTTAAGAAGGTTTGGTTAACTTGGTTCATGAGTTTTAGTCAAGGGTCGGGTCATAGTCGCAGCCAAAGAGAGAGAGAGAGAAAAGAAACACTCAGCGTGCACTCTAACCTAGATCAGAATAGTTAATCACTTTATCTAATCTGGATGGCTCCCACTGTTTCCTCGAATTCTCCTCCAAACCCAAAAGAAGAATTAGTCAGGATCATCTAAAGTCACCCGAGGAGTAAACCTACTCATCAGTGAGAATCGGGATCCAACTCTCATCGCATGATAACTTGATGGAAGCCACTCAAGTTACCACACTCCAGAAGGTATGCGCATGCCCGGCAAGTTTCCTGTATGTTTGAAACTCCCAATGTGTGTTTTTACCCCTAGGACCTAAGTGACCTTGACACAGTCAACAAATCAAAGAGTCCTAGTCAAGTTCAACCCGTCATTTTCCCGTATAATTAAACCCACCCGTACGAGCCCTTGACACGGTCAACAAGGCCGCACGACTGTCCTAACCAATCGCATTAATATGCCACAAACAAGTACTACTTAGCTACATCATACTGCTCCTTGACACAGTCAACAAACGCAGCACGAATACTAAGCAATACTTGTAAGAAATGACGGAGGGCTACGGCTGGTTTTTGGCGAAATACCTTTAACGTAATGGAATTGATATCGTTGAAGGAATCCAAGTGGTTTTATAAATATATAGTGGCGAAAACTTTTGCTTAAGAGGTCACTCCCGGTGAAGGGATCTGGGCTCTTTCCTCCTCGAATGAGGTGCAGGATATTCCTAACTGAATACCACGATGTAAAGCAAAAGGAAACGACTATAATGGAGCTATTACGCAGACGCAAACTTCTGCCCAAGGGGTCACTCCCGGTGAAGGGATCTCGGCCCTTGCCTCGTCGATTGAGGTGCTGGATATTCATAACCGAATACCACTGTGCAAAGCAAAAGAGAACGTCTGTAATGTCAGTTTTTTGAAAACTTGGTTCCAACAACATCATATAGGTTTTTTTATCCTTGCATTGATAAGAATCAATGCAGTCCCATCAATTAATCACACCAGAAAAGAATGAAAATAAAATGTACGTATATGCCATCTGCATTCGCCACTGGGTCCCGTCATCACCCGTTTGGTTACTTAACTAACGACAGAGCGGGGACTGGAGTAATGCGGGTGCAAAATATATATAACATCTACTAGTGTGTGTGTGTGTATGTATATATATAACATTCGTCTCAGGCATGATATAAGCAACATCACAGAAACATCACAGAACCAACACAAAATGGATAAACTTGGAGCCACGGGTTTCACTTGAGCCGTAAATGAGACCCGACGTTCCCTGTCGTATGGATAGCCTATGCAATGAAAACCTAGACCCCTACGAGCGTGGCAAGTTACCCGCCAAAACCAGAAGCGAGGCAACCCCCTTCAACAACGTGAATGGGCCACCCAGCACTTCACGGAATCCGGTAACTTGAGCACCCCTCCGTGGGTCAACCTATACCCCCTACGAGTGCGGCGAATAGCCCGCCAATTCTAGAGTAAGGTCCCCTCTGTCTCAACGCCATGAGATGCGGACCCGTTGCCCTCTAGAACCCGGCTATTCGTGCACTCCACCGCAGGGTAATCCTAGTACAGAAAAGAAAATAATATACAAGGGTGACATCGACCTCAACCCGGTCGTGCCCCAAAAGAATAATATACACACAGGCAGTGACGGCAGTCCACATGTCGGACGCTGGCCCCGCAATATCAAATGTACAAATGAAACTAAACTGTACTGATATTGCACCCAAGCTATCCACCATGACGATCCAACCAACATCACAGCACAACACAGAACATCAACGTGAATGTCACGTTCGCAAACCCGTCTAAAAGAACATATAGCAGTTAGACGGGTTTACCGATCAAATGACATTCACGGTCGCAGATAGTAATGCATGTACTGTTAAACGCACACTTAAAATATCGATCGACTAAATTTCCCAAATTGGCCCCAAATGCAAATCCAGCACTCAAACAGAAATCTAGGCCAAAACTATATATTTCAAAAATCACAATTCCATGTAACTGAGCTACAGAAAAAATTTGGTGCTCCTTTGCTACAAAACGACCGCAGAACTGCCGCTAATAAGGGTCATACGCGGCGGTTCCGCGGCTTTTTAGAGGAATCATGAGCTCAAATTTTTTGTGTACTCCTAAAAAAACCTGCACGGATTTTTAAGCCACTGGAAAATAATTTGATCAAATTTGAAAATCAGCAGAAACTTCATAAATGGAATCGAGATTTCGGAAACTTTCGTCGATCGATCTTTTAAGCACATCTAAACAATCTAGCAAGGGGTTTAAGGGCTGGCTCTGATACCATGTTGGGTTACGGAACAAAAATTTACTAAACTGGCGCTACCATTACCCGATGCCCGGATCTACCTTAAACCCTAAACTAGCAAGCTAATAAAAAAGTTAGAATGGTTATACCGAGTTGATCCAAGTCCTTCGGTCTTCATTCCAAGCTCCTAGTGGTTCCTTGATCTAGCTTGGTCGCCGATCTCCATCCATCGAAGATGATCCACCCGAGGGATGTAGTCTTGGCTCTAGCTTCATACAATGGATGCAAGTGAAGCAACTAGGGTTTCTAGGATGCTACTCTAGAAAGCCTAGGATGTAGTGAGTGTGATCCAAGTGTTGGTCTATCTTATCTCACATCCTCTCATGATTCTCAACACATGAGAGGGTTGAGAGGAGGTGAAGAATGGAGGTGGAGGCAAAGCATGAAAACTAGAGGAGAGTGAAGCACAAATGGTGATGGAGCTCAAAGCTTGTTCAAGTAAAAAAAAATGAAGCATCCAAAAAAATGAGCTCTCTTGGAGAGAGAAAATGAGCATACTTGGTTTTGTAAAACAATTGTTTGCATTTTACCATACTTGAATAATGAGCACAAATGAATTAAAAATTCATTTGTGTTCACAATACAAGCATGGTAATAACCATACTCTCCTCATTATAATTTCCACCTCATTTACCATTTTCTAAAAATGGTCAAACCCAAAAATGAGGTGGCCACCATCTAGAATGTTTTCCAGATAAAATGCGGATCACATTCTACTGTATGTACATACATGCATTCGTACCGAAATACGAATACCTAAAGAGATAGAATAACACAAAGAACATAATACTAGAATATATGTATCGAAATACATATACGTAAATTATTAAATCAATACCTGATTTAATAATCCGGCTCAAATCCGAGCCGGCTAGTATTATCAATTGTCCGATCGAAAGTCCGGGTACAATGTACATCAATCGATCGGAACCCTGCACATATCCAATACGGCTACTACATCATTTCACCAGAACCAGGGAAACTCTCTGTGTGGGACTCTAAAGACTCGTCAATACGCTGGCAGTGGGTTTAACCACAAGCACGTCAACGGCACCAGCTGTACGTAATGGATACCCAGGTATTGAGCGAAAGGGAGGCCGACGAGCAAACAAACTCCTGGACCCCTACTGTACCTGACAGTGACAATATCCGTCCAGTCCGGTCTGTTCGTCTAAGAGTACCGCATAACGAGTCTGGGGGGTGGATAAAGTCAGACCCCTAACAACGCGACATTTAGTGTCGGCATGAAACCCATCACCACCTGAGAAACTATCGATCCTGGATCGGTAATTCTCTTCCACCATGGACATGGATTTCTGGTGATGGCCACCTGTGCACAATGCGACATCAACCCCCAATACCGGGAGAAACGAATCCCCGACGATCCGATCACTGCCTCCATGTGGCTCGGGACTGTACCCAACTAAAACTTGTTTGCACGACTCCTTTGAGCCGTGGTAGGGTAGTAATCAAAGCATAGTGGGAACTCACACGAGAGAAATGACGATCTCAGGTCGACAGACTAACCTGTGCACATGTCACCTGGGAACTGCTATCTGACAATAGGTATAATACCAACTAGCACGTTCCCGGCAAGTTCGTCCAGTATACTCATAACCCAATGAGCACCTGTATACTATCTTAGGTGAACAAACTAACACCAATGGCTTGTGAGACCTGGCCACCGCCCCTCGTTCGGGTCTCGATCAGTATACATTAGTCTACACAGGAGTATCGATGCCCAGTCTCAATACTCCCACGACTAGGGACATTTAAGGATGTACTTATAGACCCCCAGCTCCTACGTACATGATCGCCATCATAATGCTGGTAGTCAGGCAAGAATCCTATGAGCTCTATAAACATGTACATGATAATAAAGACAAACCAGATAGCATACTATCATCTTGAGTAAGACTGTTCTACCGGTATAGATCCTCCCTCAATCATCATAATCACCTACCTGCGATTACGATAATTGCCTTGAGGGCGCTATAACAAACAGTAGAGAGTTAACCAAGGTGTATGGTTAAGCTTAGGTCAACAAATATCTTAAGTAAAAACAAAGAAGTGGACTTTAGTCAAAGCTTATCTAAGCTTCTCCAAGCTTTCAACCATGACTCATGTCTACTAATTTGTAATTACTTAATGATAAACAAGACCGTATCATTAACCTAGCATGGTGTGAGTCTCATACATACATGTTGCATGTGTAACCTAGCATGACACACTAAAATATATCACATATATTTATGTGTGCAAAAACAATACAATTAACATATATCACATATATATTAATGTATCATAAATGAGAAAAATGAATACTTAAGTGAGCCAATATTAGTTAATGTAATTTAATATATTAAATATATAATTATACATTAAATTATTAAATCAACACTTGATTTAATAATCCTGTCATATTTCATATAACCGACTAATATCCAATGTATCAATTTATCGAATCATCAACTTGATCCGATGACCCGGCTATATCACATACAAACGATCGATACACAAATCGCGATAATATAATGCGGTATCACATACACACATTAATTTCGGTCCCGCACATATCACATATGTGCTTCTACTCCGTTTCGCATGAACCAGGAAACCTCTGTGTAGGACTCTGAAGACTCGTCAATACGCCGGGAGTAGGTGATGATCATATCAAACACCCACAAGCCGCAAGCGGTCTGCTAAACGTAACGGCCACCCGGGTATTGAGAGATCAGAAGATCAACAAGCAAGCCTGCTATAACTCCTGCGAATCCAATCAATAACACTACCGTACAGTCCGGTCTCTTCGTCTGATATGTCGCATATCAACAGCTTGGGGGTGGTATAACGTCTGACTCCAATAGTCTGATAAGTCATGCCGATTCAAGGTCTATAACGGTTCGAGAAACCACTGATAACACTTACCAGTAAATCTCAGCAACCCTGGCTAGGGATTTCATGTTATGGCCAATCGAGCATAGCGCAACATCAACTCCCAATACCGGAAGAGACGAAACCCCTCATATCGCTCATTGCCTCTATGTGACTCAGGACTGTACCCAAAAACCACCTTTTTTCATGATCTCTTGACCGTGGTATGGTGGAAATCAAAGCACAGTGGGAATCACACAAGACTCTATGACGATCTCGAGTCTACAGACTAACCTGTACCCGTGTCACCAGAGAACTGCTATCCGACGATAGGTAAAATACCATCTAGGAGTTCTCGGCGAGTCCGTCCAGTGTATCCAGTCTCCACTGAGCACCTGTATACCTTCTCTGATGTCAAACTCCAATAGATATGGGATCGTCCATCGCCCATCATATGGGTCGAGAAACGCATACGCTAGTCTACTCTGGAATATCGATGCCCTGTCTCGATACTGTTAGTTATATGTATGCCGTAGAGGCCATTACTGAACATACGATGTATATTGTAGTGGATGCTTGGACATATATAGGGAGGACTTTCTTGCTCGACATGATAGTACGCTATCTGGTTACACTTTATCTTAACATGTACTCTGATTGTCTCTATGTTACATGTTGATAAAGCCCTTAGGATGAGTACTTGACTACAAGGACTATGATGCAAATAATACTAATGGGGCCACGGTAGTCGACGAGTACATCCTATAACTGTTCCTAGTAGAGGGTGTATCGAGACAGGGCATCGATACACCAGAGTAGACTAGCGTATACGCATCTTGACCCATATGATTGGCGATGGATGATCCCATATCCATCGATGTTTGACATCAAGGATGGTGTACGGGTGCTCAGTGGAGACTGGGTACACTGGACGGACTCACCGAGAACTCCCAGATGGTATTATACCTCACGTCAAATGGCAGTTCTCTGGTGACACTAGTACAGGTTAGTCTGTAGACCCGAGATCGTCATAGAGTCTTGTGTGATTCCCAATGTGCTTTGATTTCCATCATACCATGTCTAAGGGGGCGTGCAAAAAGGTGGCTTTTGGGTACAGTCCCGAATCACATGGAGGCAATGAGCAATAGAAGGGGATTCGTCTCTCCCGGTATAGGGAGTTGATGTTGCGCTGTGTTCGATTGGCTATAACTGGAAATCCCTGGCCAGGGTTGCTGAGATTTACTGGTAAGTGTTATCAGTAGTTTCTCGAACTGTTATAGACCTCATATCGACACGACTTATCAAGCTACTGGGGTCTGACGTTTACCACCCCTAAGCGAGATATACGACATATCAGACGAAGTGACCGGACTGTACGGGAGTGTTAGTGATTGGATTCGCAGGAGAATGTATAGGCTTGCTTGTTGATCTTCTGATCGCTCAATACCTGGGTGGATATTACATTTAGCTGACCGCTTGCAGCTTGTGGGTGTTCGATATGATCATCACCTACTGCCGGCGTATTGACGATTCTTTAGAGTCCTACACAGAGGTTTCCTGGCTCGGGAAAAACGGAGTAGGAGCACATATGTGATATGTGCGGGACCGAGAACAATACGTGTATGTGATACCGTATTAGATTCTCGCGATAAGCGATATCGGCCGGGTATATGTGATATAGCCGGGTCATCGGATCAAGTGTTGATTCGATGAACTGATACAGATTATATTAGTCGGTTATTTGTGAAATAGCCGGATTATCGGATCAAGTGTTGATTCGATAATTTAATATATATTATATATTTGATATATTAAATTACATTAACTGATATAAGCTCACTAAAAGATTCTTTTTCTCACTCGGGTAATACATTGATATATATGCGATATATGTTAATTGTATTATTTTATTTTGTTTCAATAAATATTATATATGTGATATATAATATTGTGACATGTTAGGGTTATTAATGCAACGTGATTAGTGGAGATTACACATGATTAAGGTTTGATTTGGGTTAATTTTTCTAGAAGCTTCTAGAAGCTTTTTGTTTTGTTTTTGCAAAGATATTTTGTAAAGATATTTGTTATGATATTTGTTAACCCAACCCAACCCTTGACCATGGTTAAGTCTCTACATGGTTTAAGTTATCATACTTAACCCATGGTTGCATTTCTAACCTCATATGGATTCATTATTCATCACAAAAGGTTTTGGATATTCTTCTTCTTCTTCCTTGGTGAAAAGCTCTATAGTTTTTTTTTCTTTATGATGAAAATGAGTGAGATTAAGAAAACAAATGAGAGCTAAATTCCAACTTCATCATCCTAATCTATTCTTGCTAATTAGATTAGGGTGTTCACTTCATTTAGTGAGTGAGAGCTTGTGTTAAAGAAACTTCGAGGTAGATCATCTTAGTTATCGAAGATCGGAAGCAAGCTTGCATCTTTCTCTTCGTGGAGCCTCTTTAGAGTCCGGGTACTCGATGATCGCAGCGAAGGGACCTCAACACGGAGGTTTAAAAGTGAAGGACCGGACTACAAAGGTTGTAATCCCAAACTCTTAGAAGTTAAGTTGTTTACTTGCTTTGTTTCGCCTAATCTCTAGTTTAAAGATCTTGGTTAGGGTTGTTTGGCACGTCTAAATTTTAAATCGGGGATGGTTGATGCCTTGTAGAATCTTGTGAGAGTGCCTAGTAACCCTACAGTGGTATCAGAGCCAAGCTAGAGTTTTAGACGAAGTATAGGCGAAGTTTAAAGTCCGATCGAACTCCAAATACCCGATAAAACCTAGTTTCTGGAAAAAAATTTAAAATGTTGATTTTTTCGTATTAAAAATACTCAGAAAAATAAGCAGGGAATTTTAAGAAATACTGTGAAGTACGGACCTCCAATTCATTCACATGACCGCGGAACCGCGGCCAAACCTAGGGTTTGGAGGCGGTTCCGCGGCCAAAATTTTGAATTGGGGTCTGGGTTTTCAGGTATTTATTATTGTCTCCTTTTTATTGCTTCTGGGAATTTTTAATTCTACCCAAGTGTTAAGTTTTCTGGGTTGTATAGGGAACTCGTTGATTCGATCGGAAAGTTTAACTTCGTTTAAGTTTTTCTGGGTAATTTTAAAACGTGTTAAAAAGTTTGAACGGATATCAATAACTCAATTTTTCCCCTGCCGGAAAATTTCCAAGTGTTGGATTTTTCCGTAGTTTAAGAACGTTCTAAGTCGTGCAAGTAACGCGGTGGACCCTTTAGAAGAACACAAACCTTAACTCGATTATGTGACCGTCTGAACCACCTCTAAACCTTAGGGTTTGTGGCAGTACGGCGTTGCCACATGTGAAGCGTTGGCTTGACCCTTCTACGGCTGGACCATTGGTACTGTGGCATGTGATGGATGCTTTTAAACTAATTTCAAGTGTTGAGAAATTTTGGGTGTTTGTTTATTCGATCGGAAAGTTTAACATTGTCTATTTATCTGGAATGTGATACAATATTTGGAATCCACAAGTAGTTATGAGATAACTAATTTGAATGTTATAAATCTAGCAGTTTAGTCTCATTTGATCGGTTGCCACGGGATTTTGATGTGATCAAAAGTCCGTCGCAATCACGTAGCGTACGCGGATACTCGCCGGGTAAACTTAATAGATAGCCACGCCCCATAGCCCCGACCAAATGATTGTAGGAGAACCCCGTCGCCAAAAGCATCCATTCGGGTGCTCACGGCAGTGGTGTTCCGCCTTAGTGCACTTCGTCAAAGGCATCCGGGGGTGCGGCCGTCTACTAAAGTTTGCGACGAGCATTCGATCAGGATGTCGGGAATCTTGTTGAATTGCCCGACTAGATATTGAAAAGAGTTTTCGATAAAGAGACTAAAATGCGGGGTTTATAATTGTTAGGCATGCGATGTCTAAGGAATTCATTAGGTTAGGCATGCGATGTCTAAGGTGGTTGCGGATTCCAACTGTTGTAGTTTTACACTTTCTTTTTTGCGACCGTAAGTGTAATATGTGGTGTATTGCCGGTTTCGTTGCTATACATCAACGACAACTGGGATGCGCATATTTACTTACGTTGATGATATGTGATATTATGTGTTGCTATGATATGTTATATTCGATCGTCGTGTTTTGAATAGCCGGGGGTTTTATGTGAGATGAGAGTTTTTTATTTTTCATTCATGTAAAATTCATTTGTTTGTAATATTCGTTTATTGGGGAACTTCCGGAGTGAGGATGATGTCACAATTGTATATTATTTACATTTCCGCATTCGGTAGACCCGAGGCGGGGAGCACAAGTAATCGGGTTCTAGGGTCCAGTGGGAGACCATCTCGAGGAGTCGAGACCGGGTCTCCTAACCCTAGAATTGGTAGTGTTGCTTTCCGCTCTCGTAGGGGTCTAGGGATGTGGGTTTTGCTATTCATCACGACCATGGAATCCGTGTTTTATACAGGCTCGTATTAAAACACGGACATCCTAGTATATCCAATATTTCATATATGTTCTTCTGCTGCAATGTTCTGTGATGAGATCATATTACTGCCTGAGACGAATGTTTATATTATATATATGAGATATATGTTATATTACAGATTTCGTTTCAAATGTGATGCTTGTGAAGCATAATAAAATGGAACTTCATTAATGAGATTAATGAAACTAAAAGAAACCTAAAGATGTTGTAGAAACTTGTTTAAAAAACTGGTAGCTCTAGTTCTTGCTTTGCATGGCGGTGTTCCTTGTAGAACATCCAGCATCTTATTCGATAAGGAAAGAGCCGAGATCCCTTCACCGGGAATGACCTCTTTAGCGAAACTGGCAGATGCTACACACTCGGTTTGTCTTTTGATTGCTTCTATAGTTTTTGCTTTGCATAGCGGTATTTGTGAAATATCCTGCACCTTATTCGATAATGAAAGAGCCGACGATCCCTTCACCGGGAGTGACCTCTTTAGCAAAACTAGAAAAAGCCTCAAAAACACTCCATTTAAAATCACTTGATTCTACAACGATATCAATTTCATTATGCAAAGGGTTTTCTTAAAGACCTGTCATAGCCCTCCGTCATTTCAGATAAGTAATAGTTAGTATTCGTGCTGCGTTTGTTGACCTTGTCAAGGCGTAGTGTGCGGTAGCTGATTACTGTTTATCTGTATAAGCATATGATGCGATTGGATTAAGGTAGTCGTGCGACTTTGTTGACCTTGTCAAGGGTCGTGCGGGTGGGTTTAATTCATATTAGGTAATGACGGGTTGAATTTGACTTGCGGTCTATGGTTTGTTGACCTTGTCAAGGTCATAGATCGCACGGGGAAAAAATATTATTGGGAATTTCAAGAGTTGAAATTTGCAATGAGATTGCATACCTTCTATGAGATAGTTGGATCCCGATACCCGCTGTGAGTAAGAGTTACTCCTGGGAGTGTTTTACAAATTAAAATTAGCCAATAAAGTAGGTGTCTAGAAAGGTGTCAATGGGGTTACGCCTCTGGGAAAACGAGGTTTATTTTAATTAGGTCCGTGTGAAAGCGCGGGGAACCTCCCTCAAAGTACCGGCCCTGGCCTGGCTGAAATATTGGCGAACTTGTAGAGTGTAATTAATCCCGGCTAGTCTTTCCTTTCAGAGTTTGAAGGAATATTTTGTTGGGTTACTAGCCACAGGCACAAGGGTCTACGAGGCATCAACCATGCCCGATTTAAAATTTAGCCATGCCGAACAACCCTAAACGAGATCTTTAAACTAGAGATTAGGCGAAAACAAGCATGTTAAACACTTTAACACTAAGTGAGAGGGATTACAACCTTTGTAGATCATGTCCTTCACTTCTAAAGCTCCGTGTTGAGATCCCTTCGCTGCGATCATCGAGTACCCGGACTCTAGAGAGGCTCCACGAAGAGAATGATGCAAACTTGCTTCCGATCTTCGATAATAAAGATGATCTACCTTGAAGTTTCATTAACACAAGCTCTCACTCACTAAATGAAGTGAACACCCTCATCTAAATGGTAAGGATAGATGAGGATGATGAAGTAGGAATTTAGCTCTCTATTGTTTTTAATTACTCACTCATAATCATCACTTAGCAAAAAGCTAGAAAGCTTTTTCCAAGGAAGAAGAAGAAGAAGAATAGTCATAAATCCTTTTGTGATGAACAATGAAAGTCAGCTATGAGATTAGAAAATGCAACCATGGTCATATAACCTTTGTAGAGATTGAACTAGGGTTAAGGGTTTGGGTTGGGTTAAAGAATATCATGCAAAATATCTACACAAATATCTTTGCACAAAACAAAATAAAACCTTCTAGAAGGTTCTAGAAAAGATTAATCCAAATAAAACCGTAACCTCATTTAATCTCCACTAAACATGTTGCATTAATAACCATATCATGTTACAATATTATATATCATATATATAATATTTATTATAACAAAATAAAATAATACAATTAACATATATCGCATATATATCAATGTATTACCCGAGTGAGAAAAAGAATCTTTTAGTGAGCTTATATCAGTTAATGTAATTTAATATATCAAATATATAATTATACATTAAATTATCGAATCAATACTTGATCCGATAATCCGGCTATTTCACAAATAACCGACTAATATAATCTGTATCAGTTCATCGAATCAACACTTGATCCAATGACCCGGCTATATTACATATACCCGGCCGATATCTCATATCGCGAGAATCTAATACGGTATCACATACACGTATTATTCTCGGTCCCGCACATATCACATATGTTCTCCTACTCCGTTTTGCCTGAGCCAAGAAACCTCTGTGTAGGAATCCAAAGAATCGTCAATATGCCGGCAGTAGGTGATGATCATATCAACACACCCACAAGCTGCAAGCGGTCAGCTAAACGTAACAGCCACCCAGGTATTGAGCGATCAGAAGATCAACAAGCAAGCCTATACATTCTCCTGCGAATCCAAACAGTAACACTCCCGTACAGTCCAGTCTCGTCGTCTTATATGTTGCATATCTTGCCTAGGGGTGGTAAACGTCAGACCCCAGTAACTTAATAAGTCATGTCGATATGAGGTCTATAACAGTGCGAGAAACTACTGATAACACTTACCAGTATATCTCAGCAACCCTGACCAGGGATTTCCAGTTATAGCCAATCGAACACAGCACAACATCAACTCCCTATACCGGGAGAGACGAATCCCCTCCTATCACTCATTGCCTCCATGTGATTCGGGACTGTACCCAAAAGCCACCTTTTTGCACGCCCTCTTGGACGTGGTATGATAGAAATCAAAGCACAGTGAGAATCACACAAGACTATATGACGATCTCGGGTCTACAGACTAACCTGTACCAGTGTCACCGGAGAACTGCCATCTGACATGAAGTATAATACCATCTAGGAGTTCTCGGCGAGTCCGTCCAGTGTACCCAGTCTCTACTGAGCACCCGTACACCATCCTTGATGTCAAGCACCGATGGATATGGGATCATCCATCGCCCATCATATGGGTCAAGATGCGTATACGCTAGTCTACTCTGGTGTATCGATACCCTGTCTCGATACACCCTCGACTAGGAACAGTTATAGGATGTACTCGTTGACTACCGTGGCCTCACTAGTATGATCTCATCATAGTCCCAATAGTCGAGTACGTATCCTAAGGGCTTTATCAACATATAACATAGAGACTATCAGAGTACATATTAAGATAAAGTACAACCAGATAGCGTACTATCATGTCGAGCAAGAAAGTCCTCCTTATATATGTCCAAGCATCCACTACAATATATATCGTATGTACAGTAATGGCCTCTAGGGCATACATATAACTAACAATCTTCCACTTGCACTAGGGTCATCTGTTGTGGTATCACAAACCCAACAATTAGATGCTGTTGTAGTATCTCATACTCAACCATCCCATAAAAGTCTCTACTGGGGAAAAGGCCTTTGTGAGTGGATCCGCGTTGTTGTCCTCTGTGTCTACTCTCCTAACCTCGATCTCCCTGGTGATCAACCATCTCCATGATCAGGTGATACTGCCTAAGAATTATATCTGGAATTCAGATGGGATGGGGGTTCCTAGGCATTAGCCACAACTCCATTGTCACACAATGGAAGGAAATAAGTTCATCTCATGAACTTATATATATCCAGACTGCCTCTTTGGTAGCATCCTTGGTAACGATGTATCTTGCCTTTAATCGTCTAGTATGTCACAGTATCTACCTTGGAATTCTTCCAACATACCGTCCCTCCACTGAGGGTAAAGACAATGCCCGCGACTGACATTCAGTCGTCCTTATCACCCTGGAACCCTTTCCAGTGATTCTCCCCAGGATCCATTGATACCATCTCACTACAACTAGTGAGAATCCTAACATCATTTAGATCTATCTCATAGATATAAAACCTAGGATTTAGGAGGTATCACCTTGATCCAATATGGAGAATCCTTGTGATAAGCGGAGATTGACCGAGCGTAGCATAGGAAACTCCTTCCCTATCAAAAGCATGTCATCCACATACTCTACGAGGATCATCGCCATACTCTCTACTACCTTTTTGTATATACAAGATTCATCTACCATTTTAATGAAGTCAAATTCTTTGACTACCACATCAAAACAGACGTTCCAACTCCACGATGCCTACTTTATTACATAAAACATCTTGCACACGTTTCCGCTGCTCCCACTGTCTATGAAGCCCTCTGGCTGTGCACTTATAGACGCTCTCTTCTAAATCATTATTTAGAAAAGTTGTCATGACACCCAACCGCCAGATATCTTAGTCATGGTATGTAGCCGTGGCAAGTAAGATCTGGATTTAAGCATAGCTTTGAAAGTCTCAACTTTTCCATGTACACCAAGTAATCTTCTCAAGATATACTTGCTCCTGATGGGGATTTAACCCTTCAGATAAAGCAACCAAAGTTCATACTTTGTTGGTGTATAAGAATTCCATCTCAGATTGCTAAGCATCCAGCCATTCTTACAGAGTCTCACTCCTGATGGCCAGCTCGAAACTAGTTGGGTCATCATCTCATGATGCAATCCTTGCTCCTACTGTCATAGAGAAGCCCAAAGTATCTCTCAGGTGGGTGAGGAACCCTACTATATCGGCGGAGAGGCTGAGGTTCGTTGGAAACTATTGAATCCTTTGGTTCTACCAAATCATCAATTGTAGTTTGTATAGCTAGAACTATTTCCTGTTCTACCTCATGACCACTAATTTCTTCACAAGAAATTCCCTTTCACAAAGGTGGCATGTTGAGAAACAAAATATCTTTTGTTCCTCGGTTAGGTAGAAGATATTCCCTTGAAAATGCTTGGGATATCCAACAAACTTCTACAGAACCGACTTTGCCTCGAGCTTGTCCGGATTATGCTTTTAGACATAGGCTGGACAACCCCAAATCTTAACATACTTAAGATATGGGCTCTTTCCATTCCATATCACATATGGAGTGGTAGGCAACTGATTTGATTTGAACCCTATTCAATAGGTATGCAGCTTCTCAAGTGCATAACTCTCGAAAGGAAATAGGAAACTCAGTAGTACTCATTATAGAGCACACCATATCACATAGGGTGTTATTGCTCTGCCTCGATATACCATCGTGCTATGGTGTATACGGAGGAGTAATGCCGAGAGAGAATCTCATTCTTCTTTAGAAAAGTCCAGGAATTCCGTGCTCAAGTATTCTCCTCCCTGATCACATCAAAGGACATAATACTTTTACCCGTTTTTGGTTCTGTACTTCTGACTTATATTCTGTGAATATCTTAAAAGGTTCGGACTTGTGTTTCAACAGAAACATATGTGCGAATCTTAAGAGATCATCAGTGAATATAATAAAGTACAAAGAACCGGTCTTGGCATGTGTAGACAGGGGACCTTCATACATCAGCATGTATCAATCCCAAGAGTCCACTAACTCTTTCTCTGTTTCCAATAAACGGAGTTGTGGTAATCTTATCTTTGTGACATGACTGGCAAGTTTACAAGATGTAAATCCAAAGTAATTTAAATATGCATCTTTATGTAATTTCAGCTAGTCGGGTCACATTGATATGACCTAGTCTACAATACCTCAAGAAGGATTCGTTCATTTCTGAACTCTTCCTCTTGTGTGTGTTTTGTATGCGAGAACTGTGGTTTGATTTAGAACGTCTATGCTTTTAGATAACGTGCCTGATCTGATCAACTCTTAATATAGGAAATGTTCAAAACATTATCCAACAATACAAAATTATATCCTTCTTTACTAATAAAGAGACTGATATGATGTTGTATATCAGGCTTGGTATCTAATAAAATTCGTTCAGAATCAATGTATTCTGGTAATACAGGGTGATAACTAGCAACAGACTTGGCTGCAACACTTGCATCATTTCTATCTCATGAAACTTATCACCCGTTCTCAGTTCTCTATAATGAACACACCCGAAGAAGATGCATCAGCATGCACTTTCTTTGTTTGGGCGGCACGGGAATTCTGGTAATCCCCAATTTCCTGCTCTGTCTTATAACAATTATAAATTGGAGCGGGACCAACGTTCCCTAGCACAGTATAATAAGCGGGTTCGATCAATATATCCGTATTATTATCTTGATTAAGGCGTGACATAGTCGTAACCAGGAGAGAGAGAGAGAAGAAAACACTCAGCGTGCGCTTTTTACAGGATTAGATTGGTTATTAATTTTACTAATCAGGATGTCTCCCACTGTTTTAGTCAAATCTTCCTTCAAACCCTAAAAGGAAAGACTAGCCGGGATTAATTACACTCTACAAGTTCGCCAATCTTTCAGCCAGGCCAGTGCCAGTACTTTGAGGGAGGTTCCCCGCGCTTTCGCACGGACCTAATTAAAATAAATCTCGTTTTCCTAGGCGTGTAACCCCGTTAACACCTTTCTAGACACCTACTCGATCGGCTAATTATAATGTGTAAAACTCTCCCAGGAGTAACTCTTACTCGCAGCGGGTATCGGGATTCAACTATCTCACAGAAGGTATGCAATCTCATTGCAAATTTCAACACTTGAAATTCCCAATAATATTTTACCCCTAGCGTCCTATGACCTTGACGCAGGCCAACAAACCATAGTCCGCTAGTCAAGTTCAACCCGTACATTTCCTGATTGAATTAAACCCACCCGCACGACCCTTGACGCAGGCCAACAAAGTCACACGACTACCCTAATCCAATCGCATCGTATACTACAGATAAGTACTAGTTAGTTACCGCACACTACGCCTTGACGCAGGCCAACAAACGTAGCACGTATACTAAACAGTCTTTATCTGAAATGACGGAGGGTTACGACAAGTTTTTAAGAAAACCCTTTGCGTATTGAACTTGATATCGTTGTAGAATCGAGTGATTTTAAATGGAGTGTTTTTTTAGGCTTTTCTAGTTTCGCTAAAGAGGTCACTCCCGGTGAAGGGATCGTCGGCTCTTTCCTCATCGAATAAGGTGCAGGATATTTCACAAATATCACTATGCAAAGCAAAAACTATAGAAGCAATCAAGCATCTACCAGTTTCGCTAAAGAGGTCACTCCCGGTGAAGGGATCTCGGCTCTTTCCTTATCGAATAAGGTGCTGGATGTTCTACAAGGAACGCCGCTATGGAAAGCAAGAACTAGAGCTACCAGTTTTTTTAAACAAGTTTCTACAACATCTTTAGATTTCTTTTAGTTTCATTAATCTCATTAATGAAGTCCCATTTTATTATGCTTCACAAGTATCATATTTGAAACGAAATCTGCAATATAACATATATCTCATATATATATAATATAAACATTCGTCTCAGGCAGTAATATGATCTCATCACAGAACATTGCAGCAGAAGAACATATATGAAATATTGGATATATTAGGACGTCCGTGTTTTAATATGAGCCTGTATAAAACACGGATTCAACGGTCGCGATGAATAGCCAAACCCACATCCCTAGACCCCTGCGAGAGCGGCAAGCAACACTGCCAATTCTAGTGTTAGGAGACCCAGTCTCGACTCTTCGAGATGGTCTCCCACTGGACCCTAGAACCCGGTTACTTGTGCTCCCCGCCTTGGGTCTACCTAATGCGGAAAAGTAAATAATATACAATGGTGACATCATCCTCAGCCCAGAAGTGCCCCAATAAAAGAATATTACATACAAATGAATTTCATATGAATGAAAAAGAAAAACTCTTATCTCACATAAAACCCCCGGCTATTCAGAACTCGACGATCCAATATAACATATCACAACAACACAAAATATCTCTTATCATCAACGTAAGAAAGTATGCGTATCCCGATTGTCGTTGATGTATAACAACAAAGCCGGCGATACACCATATACTAGGCTTACGGTCACAGAAAAGAAAGTATAAAACTTCAACAGTTGGAATCCGCAACCTCCTTAGACATCGCATGCCTAACCAAAAGAATTCCTTAGACATCGCATGCCTAACAATTATAAACCCCGCATTTTAGTCTCATTATCGAAAACTCTTTTCAATATCAAGTCGGGCAATTCAACAAGATTCCCGATTTCCTGATCGAATGCTTGTCGCAAACTTTAGTAGACGGCCGCGCCCCCGATGCCGTCGACGAAGTGCACTAAGGTGGAACACCGCTGCCGCGAGCACCCGAACGGATGCTTTTGGCGATAGGGTTCTCCTACAGTCACTTGGTCGGGGCTATGGGGCGTGTCTGTCTATTAAGTTTACCCGGCGAGTATCCGCGTACGCTACGTGATTGCGATGGACTTTTGATCACATCAAAATTCCGTGGCTACCGATCATCTGAGACTGAAGTGCTAGATTTATAACATTCAAATTAGTTATCTCATAACTACTTGTGGATTCCAAATATTGCATAACATTCCAGATAAATAGACAATGTTAAACTTTCCGATCGAATAATCAAACACCTAAGTTTTCCCAAATGGCTCAACACTTGAGCGGAGTTTTAAAAAGTATCCATCACATGCTACAGTACCAATGGTCCAGCCGTAGAAAGGTCAAGCCAACGCCTCACATGTGGCAATGCCGTACTGCTCCAAACACTAAGGTTCAGAGGCGGTTCAGACGGTCACATAATCGAGTTAAGGTTTGTGTTCTTCTAGAGGGTCCTCCGCGATACTTGCATAATTTTCCGGAAGTTTCAAACACGAGAAAAAATCCAACTTTTGAAAAAATTTCCGACAGGGGAAAATGTGAGTTATTGATATCCGTTCGAACTTTTTAATAGTTTCTAAAATTATCCGGAAAAAAACTTAAACGAAGTTAAATTATCCGATCGAATCAACGAGTCCCCAATACAACCCAGAAAACTCAACACTTGAGTATAAATTAAAAATACCCAGAAGCATCAGGAAACACATACGGACGTTACTGTAGAAAATTGAAACCCTACTTCTCAATTATTGCCGCGGAACCGCCGCCAATACCCCAGTTTGGCCGTGGTTCCGCGGCGCTATAGTGGCCTTATGGTGTCATTTTTCACAGGTGTCCATAGAATTCCCTGCTGATTTTTTTAAGTATTTTTAATATGGAAAAATCAACAGTTTTGAAATATTTCCAAAAACTAGGGTTTTACGGGTATTCGGAGTTCGATCGGACTTTAAACTTCGCCTAAACTTCGCCTAAAGCTCTAGCTTGGCTCTGATACCACTGTTTGGGTTACTAGGCACACGCACAAGGGTCTACGAGGCATCAACCATGCCCAATTTAAAATTTAGCCGTGCCGAACAACCCTAAACGAGATCTTTAAACTAGAGATTAGGCGAAAACAAGCATGTTAAACACTTTAACACTAAGTGAGAGGGATTACAACCTTTGTAGATCCTGTCCTTCACTTCTAAAGTTTCATGTTGAGGACCTTTCGCTGCGATCATCGAGTACCCGGACTCTAGAGAGGCTCCACAAAGAGAATGATGCAAACTTGCTTCCGATCATCGATAACAAAGATGATCTACCTTGAAGTTTCATTAACAAAAGCTCTCACTCACTAAATGAAGTGAACACCCTCATCTAAATGGCAAGGATTGATGAGGATGATGAAGTAGGAATTTAGCTCTCTTTTGTTTTCAATTACTCACTCATAATCATCACTTAGCAAAAAGCTAGAAAGCTTTTTCCAAGGAAGAAGAAGAAGAAGAATAGTCATAAATCCTTTTTTGATGAACAATGATGTAGGGTTCCTAGGCACTCTTACAAGGGTTCATAAGGCATCAACCATGCCCGAATAAAAATTTAGACGTGCCGAACAACCCAAAGCCTGGATCTTTGCTAGATTATTAGGGTTTAACATGCAAGTAAACATCTTTACAACTAAGTGTGAGGGATTACAATATTTGTAGTCCGCTCCTTCGCTTCATAAGCTTCGAGTAGAAGTCCCTTCGCCGCGATCCACGATCTCCCAGACTCAAGAGAGGCTCCATGACTCGAACGATCCATGCTAGCTTGTAGTGTTCCTTTTCTCCAATGATCTACGTCGAAGTTTCTATAACTCAAGCTCTCTCACTCTAATGAGGTGAACACCCTAATCTAATTGGCTAGATTAGATGAGGATGATGGAGTAGTATTTATGCTTTCTTTTTATATCAAATTCTCACACTTAAACATCACAAAATGAAAACCTAGTAAGCTTTCTCAAAGCTCAAGGTTGAAGAAGAAGAAGAAATAATGCATAATCCTTTTTATGATGAATAATAAAATGATATATCATTAATAATGCAACCATGGTAAAGGATGACAAGGATAACTCATGTAGAGAATTAACTAGGGCTAGGGTTTGGGTTGAGTTAAACAATGAGTCATAAGAAAATATCAACCATAATATCTTTCTCATGACAAAAGAAAAGCTTCTAGAATGTACATGAAAGAACTAACCAAATTCAAACCCTAACCTTGTTTAAACTCCACTAAACAAGTTGCATTAGTAATCATATCATGTTACAATAATATATATCACATATATATTATATATTTGCAACAAAAGAAAATAATACAATTAACATATATCACATATATATCAATGTATTACCCAGTGAGAAAATGAAATAATAAAGCAAACCAATATTAGATAATGTAATGCAATATATCATATATATTATTATACATTAAATTATCGAATCAACACTTGATCCGACAATCCGGCTATATCGAATATAACCGACTAATATATCATGTACCGATTCATCGAATCAACACTTGATCCGATGACCCGGTTCATATCTAAATATCGCGAGAATATAATACGGTATCTCATATCGCATTATTCTCGGTCGTGTACATATGACATATGTGCCCCTACTCCGTTTTGCCTGAGTCAAGAAAGCTCTGTGTAGGACTCTAAAGAATCGTCAATATGCCGGTAGCAAGTGATGATCATATCAAACACCCACAAGCTGCAAGCGGTCAGCTAAACGTAACGGCCACCCAGGTATTGTGCGATCAGAAGATCAACAAACTAGCCTGTACATTCTCCAGTGAATCCAATCAGTAACACTCCCGTACAGTCCGGTCTCTTCGTCTGATATGTTGCATATCTAGTCTAGGGGTGGTATACGTCAGACCCCAGTAACCGATAAGTCGTGTCGATGTGAGGCTCATAACGGGTCGAGAAACTACTGATAACACTTACCAGTAAATCTCTATATCAGCCCTGGCCAGGGACTTCCAGTTATAGCCAATCGAACACAGCACAACATCAACTCCCTATACCGGGAGAGACGAATCCCCTCCTATCACTCATTGCCTCCATGTGATTCGGGACTGCACCCAAAAGCCACCATTTTTGCACGCCCTCTTGGACGTGGTAAGGTGGAAATCAAAGCACAGTGGAAATCACACAAGACTCTTTGACGATCTCGGGTCTATAGACTACCCTGTACCAGGGTCACCGGAGAACTGCCATCTGACGTATGGTATATCACCATCTGGGAGTTCTCAACGAGTCCGTCCAGTGTACCCAGTCTCCACTGAGCACCCGTACACCATCCTTGATGTCAATACACCGATGGATATGGGATCATCCATCGCCCATCATATGAGTCAATATGCGTATACGCTAGTCTACTCTGGTGTATCGATGCCCTGTCTCGACACACCCTCGACTAGGAACAGTTATAGGATGTACTCATCGACTACCGTGGCCCCACTAGTATGATCTCATCATAGTCCCAGTAGTCGAGTACAGATCCTAAGGGCTTTATCAACATGTGAGAGTAAGACAGTAAGCAATATATAAGTCAACATGTTAAGATAAAGTGAAACCAAATAGCATACTATCATGTCGAGCAAGAAAGTCCTCTCTATATATATTCAAGCATCCATTATAATATACATCATATGTACAACAATGGCCTCTAGGGCATATACATAACTAACAATCTCCCACTTGCACTAAGGCCAGCTGCTGTAGTATCTCATACCTAGCATCCCGAATAATCTCTCAAACTGTATCTAGGAAATAGCCTTCGTGAGTGGATCCGCAGTGTTGTCCTTCATATCTACTCTCCTGATCTCGATCTCCCGGCGATCAACTATCATCCTGATCAGGTGATACCGCCTCAGAATATGTCTGGACTTTTGATGGGACCTGGGTTCCATGGCTAAAGCCACAGCTCCATTGTTATCGCAATACAGAGGTATTGGATGCTCAATGGATGGAACCACACCAAGTTCACCAATGAACTTCTTTATCCAGACAACCTCTTTGCAGCTGTTCATCACAGAATACTGCATTTTATACCGCCCATTCTTACGCTCGGTTGTTTATAGGTAGGTGCTTTTAATCCGTGTTTGTTACATATTTGCAGGATACAGGTTCTCGGTTCTAAAACGGTGAAATTCATGGGAAACACGACAAAATTCGGGTTCCTGCCAACCACTGAGAAAACACGGTCTCCGCTCGTCATCCGTATGTTGCCAGATACCAGTTTAGGGAGACAAAATGTCAAATCAATGTCACCTTCATGCACAAGGCTCAATGGCAACAACAAGTTCCAAGAAATCTACGCGGAGCTCGAGGCAATCATGACAAAAGCATCCACAAAAGTCCACCTTTCCTCAACAGATATTCTGGAAAGATTATCAGAAAATACATGCACCAGACAATAGGGGACAGCAGAGCAGGGCAGCACACAAAACCTGACATCCCAACTCCCCTATAGGGCGGCGGATCCGCGGCCAATAGGGGGTATTGGCAGCGGATCCGCGGCCAAGTGGAGCCCTCTCTCTGGCGTTTTTCTGGGGTGTTTTGGTCTTTTCACATGTGGTCTTCTGGTTGCCCTAGAACTCCATTCTCCTGCCTATAAATACAGCAGATCTGATCAAAGCCAAGGGGAGCTTTTCTTTGTTCTTCATTTTTGTTGTTTTGTTCTTCTTCTTCCTCTTCTTCATTCTTTCTCCATGACATTGTAGTGAGAGCTTTTGAGTGGAAGATTAATGAAGATGAGGGCTTGTTATCTTTCTTGTTAGTTTGCTCCCCCTTGAGATTCTTGATTTCTCTTGCTCATTCAACCTCTTCATTGAGCTTGAATGGGTAAGAGTTAGTTATTGATCTCAAGGGTCGTATTTTCTCACGGGACTAGTTCTTCACTTCACATGCGTTCTCTACCCTTCCTTTGATCTTGCAAGTTCTTCATTGAGCTTGCAAGTTTAAGGGTTGGCTATTGAGCACATGCTTGGCTTGGGTTCTATTTCCGTGTTCTTTTTATTTGCTTATTTATTACTTGCATTTTTCATTCTTGCATTTACTTACTTGCGATTTTATTCCTTGCACTTTAATACTTGTATCTTTTCTTTTCTTTGTTCTTTTCTTTTTGTTCTCTTTTGTTTATTTTGTGAATGTATGTAATTATTGTTGTTAAGATAAAATACGGTATTATAAGTTAACATTTCTTTGCCAATTCCTTTTCCCGTTATTTTCCATTTGAACTTCGCCCAAACCATACGCAAGCGCTCCGTTAGGCACCGTACCCTGACAAGGTAACGGTGATTCCTAACCGCGACCGGTTGCGTTCGGTTTGGCCGGAGGCGAAAGCAAAAGACAAGAACGGAAGGACAAGGGTAAATAAGCCGGATTCCACGAATACCGTGCTTAAATCCCCTAATCCACGTTGTTGCCGATTGCTCTAGCTTCAATTGGTCAAGACTCGGCTCAAAGGTTTTGAGTACGGATTTCTTAGCTTACAATCTCGTATCTTTTCTTAACAACTTTATACTTGCAAATAAACACATAGGTTAGACCGAACAAACATACAGATTCTTTATTGACTCGTCTAAGATAAGAAGGTAAGATAACACCATCTCCCTGTGGACCGACCCGTGCTCAACCGGCTAGCTGCAAAGCGACACCGTCCTGATCGCGGTTACACTTTAATTCTTTGAACATCCGACACGCCAAAAGCGTGCGATCAAATGGCGCCGTTGCCGGGGAGACGGTAGCGTATTTTCTTTCTTGTTATTCGGGTTAATATTCTTTTTGTATATATATATATAAAAAAAGATAATTCTTTTTGTTTTTTTGGATAATATTTTTGTGGGCAAGTGTGCAGATTTTTGCGTATTTGCAAACTGCAATTGTGGGAGCAAAGTGTACGTTCAATGTTAAGGTGATTACGAAGTACAGTGCCAAAGATCCGGGAAGTTTGACACGCGCAAGCGAACTTTTCAAGCTTACCGGAATTGATTCAACGGGGGTTTCCTAACCCAAAAACTTAACGGTACGTATTTCTTAAACACCTTCTTCTCAAATCCGACGCTTCCAATATACTATTCTTTGCAGGATTCTTTGCAAGTTCGCTAGCAAACACTAAAAATTGACTAACCCGTATTTGTTGCAGCGCCGCTCTTAAACTAAAAAACGATTGTTTTATTCTTTATAGAATTTTTATTGATTTGCGCATTGCATCAATTAATACGGACTTAAGGGCAAGCGAACCCCACAATATACGGTAAAGGATTTCATCACCTTTTCCGTGGCCCACAAATCACGAACTTGAGCATAACGTTTACCCACACAAATTTTAAAAGAAATTAGACTTTAAGCCTTAAGGACTTCGCGCTCACTAGGAGAAGTTAACTGTGTTTAGAACCTTGCTTAAAGGTATATTGTTTAGGGGGTGTCTAGGAAAGTGTTAACGGCGAAACCGCCAAAAGAGAAAGGGTTATTTAATTAAAGAACTTCGCGAAAGCGTTGGAAAACCTCCCCTTATCTCTGCACTTACCTGGCCTCGTGATCAGTGTATCTTGAGCCTGTTTCTCGACACAGTTTTACTTCGACAATCAAGTTCTGGAGCAGGTCTAGTTGACCTAGGTGAACCCTAGAACGATTAGGTGTGTGGTATTTTTGAGTCGTGATTATTTTTGTCCATATTCTTTTTATGTATATTTCATTCTTTTGTTAATAAAAAACAAAAAAAAAATCACATTCTTTTTCCTCTCCTTTTCTCTTCCTTTCTTTCATTCTCTCTTAATATCATGGGTACTCCACCTCGCAAAACTCTTGCCGAACTTTGGTACCCACAACCAGACATTACTTCCTACGGTTCTTGTTTTGGTCGAACTTCGAACGATCCATCCATGTCAAAAATTTCTTTGAAAGATCGGATAGACGCGTCTAGGACGAACAACTGGACCCCGCAATCCACTTCGTATCAACCGTTTCAAACATTCACACCTTCTTGCGTTGATACCCCTTTTGAAAATCCAGTTGTAACCCCGAGACCTATGTCTATTGCTGAACGTATTGAACAATCTCGTAGCCGATCTTTCACTCCTTTCACCACTACAAATTCTTAGGATCAACAATTCCATTCACCTTCTTATCCCACTGTTGATCCCACTCCTGTCCAGCCATTCAATTCCTACCAGTCCTACCCAACTTTTACACCTTCCCTAGACATTGTATCAGAACCGCCATTTGGGAGTTTTCAGTATCCAAACAACTTTGAATCTTTTACTGAAACCCCTTCACAACCAATGTCTAGTCTAGAACAGTCGTTGGAAGACTTTAGGGTAGCGTCAAGCCAACAGATGATGGATTTGAATGCGTCCATGGCCGCCCTCATGCAACCTAGTGACCCGGTAGCTAGTTTTCAACTAGCTCCAACTTTTTCAATGTATGATGAGGCGGCAGGACAGGCTGTGAATTTGAGTGGAGAGAGTGAGCTGTACCCCCTTCCGAATCAAGCCTACCCGGTCCAAATTGAATCCCACAACTCCTGTTTTGAAAGTCTATCAAGTGTCCCAAATGAATTATCAGTTGAAGATAGAATGTTTAATGAGTTGTGCGACTTCGTAGTGTTTGATTTGCCCGATTGTGAAGGGTCTCTTCCAAGTGAAACCGATCCCAAACCTTCTGACCTCTACACCTCCACTCTAGAACCTGAATTGATTGAAATCCATGCTTTTGATGAGGTGTCTGAGAATATTGATTTTCACTTGATCGAGAATATTGACGCTGGGAACATTTCGGATGATGAACCAGTAGATTTGGCTAAGGTTGTCTCTTCAAATCATCATCCCGAGTCTTTAACTGTTTTTCCCGAACTTCATATACGTCTTGATATTAATGATAAAGGCATGGATGAGATAAATTTTGAGGAGAATATTGAGGATAGTTTTGAGGATGAAACAGTTTTAATTGATGAGTCGGATTTTCCAATTCATCCTGTTCCTTTCATTGACTGTGTGCACCCTCCCGAAACCCTAACCGATGCCCCTCCTCGATCACTTCCCTCCATCATTTCCATCGTTCCGACCTTGCAAGAACCCGTCTCACTTACATTTCATATGTCTGGTTTACCAAGTTCGGCGTACCCATGGTTTCTTACGAATCTTGAGGGATTCGACCCAATTTCTCGACGAGTAAATATATTAGCACAATCACTTTTCACACATCGCTCATCACAAATTGTGCTAATCTATTTACTCCATTTGCACCCTCAAGTTCGTATTCCACTTCTTTTTCCCTTCCGCCATTCTTCTTCCTCTCATATACCGAGACCATATCCCGCTTCTCTCCGCATATGGTCTCGCGTATTCTCCATCTCTTTTCTCTACGCCTTCTTCCACCAACCGGTACATTATAGCGATAAAATCTTTGAATGGTTGGTGTTAACTTTTGGCCTGTGTAAGGCCTTATATAGATGGATACTGTTCTCTTTCCCCCCTAATCCTGAATTTCAACGCTTAACAGTGGAAACACTGTTTTACTTAAGTTTCGGGGGGACACCTTTTTGTATATATTTTTTGTTTTCTTTGTTGTATATAATGTGTTTTTAGGGAGCGCCGGCAATTTTGACCCTCTTGGTATAGCCTGACAGTGAGGGCACTGTCAAGTTTAAGTTTGGGGGTGTGCTCGGTAAGCTCTCTTCCTTCGCATTCATTTGTATATTTTGCAGTTGCATACCTTATTAAAAACCCACAAAAATCGAAAAATTTCCAAAAATTATAAAAACTTTTTGTCAAGTTAGGTTGTGGAAGAACTCTGATTCAACATTCGACGGTTTTTGTTTGAAAAAATAGGAATAACTAAATCTTATGTTTAGATTTTGAAAACCTGAAAGATAACTCTCCTTTGAAGTTAACTATAGCTGATATACGTCTTTACATTACACTACACGTGTTGTGAGTCTTGGAAATTAGATGACAAGTCTTTTATGTTTAAAAAACTTTTAAATAGATAAATGATTTTCTGAGGATCAAATAGGTTTGTTCTGAAATAAGTAATATATCAAGAATAGTTTATGAAGTAAGTGAATATGAAGGAATGTTATTGATGCCTTAATTGGAACTAAGTCTGAAAAATAACCCATCTGAAACTTGATTGGAATGATTACACACCGAACCCACTAAACATGTCTTTTATCCAAAAAATAATTGAACTACCGGTTATATCTCCGTTCGTATTGAATCATCATGTTTTTCACGCCAAACTGTCTTTTGTTTTTGGACCTAGGTAACTTGAGTAATTAAGTCCGCTGGGGTGTTTCTACACCTAATGCCCTAAAACCAACTGGTTTGGGTGCATTGGCCCAAAGCTCGCTAAGAAGCCTAGAAAGTCCAGATAAAAAAAAAGTCAAGCAAGTGTTCTCTCCGAGTTAAAATTCCTAACGGTTCTTCGTGTGAGAATAATCTTGATAAAAGACAGGCTTTTAAAAAAAAAAAATTTAACGGAGATATGAAGGTTTTACTCTTTGATAAAGACTATTGCACGTTCACAGAGGTGTGTATGAAATGAAAACAAGAAAAAAGGTGGAGTGAAGAATAAGACCAAGTTTCCTGTTAGGGAAGATAGAAATTCTGAAGTTGAAACCTTACTGGAAAACGAAACTTGAAAAATACTTAACTCTTTATAAAACTTATGTGATCCTTTTAAAATTGTTATCTGGGCTTTATTGTGCGACATGATGACTTTAATCGACCTTTCTGGAACTTAACGGCACTATTTGCACTACACGTAAAGACATATAAAACTTGTAGTTAAATAAGAAGCGAGGTGTGAAAACTAAAGGTTCGATAGTCTAGACTTAGGATTATAGAATTGTTATTTTCTGAAACAAAACTTTAGGGTTTGAATCTTAGTTATTTTATGACACTAGCTTGACGGGATTTTGTGGGTGTAATCCGCTGAAATCCCTCAGGAGACAACTCTCCTCCTACTAGGGACACCTAGAGGTTTAACGGCTTGTTGCACGCGCTCAGTGCAATCGCGTTCCCTGCGAAAGTGCGGTTATCATTTTTACTTTTGTGAATAATTGGTTTTGCTCGGGACGAGCAAAAGTTAAGTTTGGGGGTATTTGTTCATCACAGAATACTGCATTTTATACCGCCCATTCTTACGCTCGGTTGTTTATAGGTAGGTGCTTTTAATCCGTGTTTGTTACATATTTGCAGGATACAGGTTCTTGGTTCTAAAACGGTGAAATTCATGGGAAACACGACAAAATCCGGGTTCCTGCCAACCACTGAGAAAACACGGTCTCCGCTCGTCATCCGTATGTTGCCAGATACCAGTTTAGGGAGACAAAATGTCAAATCAATGTCACCTTCATGCACAAGGCTCAATGGCAACAACAAGTTCCAAGAAATCCACGCGGAGCTCGAGGCAATCATGACAAAAGCATCCACAAAAGTCCACCTTTCCTCAACAGATATTCTGGAAAGATTATCAGAAAATACATGTACCAGACAATAGGGGACAGCAGAGCAGGGCAGCACACAAAACCTGACATCCCAACTCCCCTATAGGGTGGCGGATCCGCGGCCAATAGGGGGTATTGGCGGCGGATCCGCGGCCAAGTGGAGCCCTCTCTCTGACGTTTTTCTGGGGTGTTTTGGTCTTTTCACATGTGGTCTTCTGGTTGCCCTAGAACTCCATTCTCCTGCCTATAAATACAGCAGATCTGATCAAAGCCAAGGGGAGCTTTTCTTTGTTCTTCATTTTTGTTGTTTTGTTCTTCTTCTTCCTCTTCTTCATTCTTTCTCCATGACATTGTAGTGAGAGCTTTTGAGTGGAAGATTAATGAAGATGAGGGCTTGTTATCTTTCTTGTTAGTTTGCTCCCCCTTGATATTCTTGCTTTCTCTTGCTCATTCAACCTCTTCATTGAGCTTGAATGGGTAAGAGTTAGTTATTGATCTCAAGGGTCGTATTTTCTCACGGGACTAGTTCTTCACTTCACATGCGTTCTCTACCCTTCCCTTGATCTTGCTAGTTCTTCATTGAGCTTGCAAGTTTAAGGGTTGGCTATTGAGCACATGCTTGGCTTGGGTTCTACTTACGTGTTCTTTTTATTTGCTTATTTATTACTTGCATTTTTCATTCTTGCATTTACTTACTTGCGATTTTATTCCTTGCACTTTAATACTTGTATCTTTTCTTTTCTTTGTTCTTTTCTTTTTGTTCTCTTTTGTTTATTTTGTGAATGTATGTAATTATTGTTGTTAAGATAAAATACGGTATTATAAGTTAACATTTCTTTGCCAATTCTTTTTCCCGTTATTTTCCATTTGAACTTCGCCCAAACCATATGCAAGCACTCCGTTAGGCACCGTACCCTGACAAGGTAACGGTGATTCCTAACCGCGACCGGTTGCGTTCGGTTTGGCCGGAGGCGAAAGCAAGAGACAAGAACGGAAGGACAAGGGTAAATAAGCCGGATTCCACGAATACCGCGCTTAAATCCCCTAATCCACGTTGTTGCCGATTGCTCTAGCTTCAATTGGTCAAGACTCGGCTCAAAGGTTTTGAGTACGGATTTCTTAGCTTACAATCTCGTATCTTTTCTTAACAACTTTATACTTGCAAATAAACACATAGGTTAGACCGAACAAACATACAGATTCTTTATTGACTCGTCTAAGACAAGAAGGTAAGATAAGACCATCTCCCTGTGGACCGACCCGTGCTCAACCGGCTAGCTGCAAAGCGACACCGTCCTGATCGCGGTTACACTTTAATTCTTTGAACATCCGACACGCCAAAAGCGTGCGATCAGCAGCATCGTTAGCAGTGATGTATTCAGCCTCCATCGTCGAGTCTGCAACGGTATCCTGTTTGGAACTCTTCCAACATACCGCCCCTCCATTGAGGGTAAAGACAAATCCCGAGTGCGACTTAGAGTCGTCCTTATCACTTTGGAAGCTGGAATCGGTAAAGGACTCCACCTGGAGTTCCCTATTACCATACACCAAGAACATCTCTTTAGTCTTTTGTAAGTACTTGAGAATGCTCTTCACAGCTGTCTAGTGACTCTCTCCAGGATCTGCTTGATACCTACTCACTACACTTAGTGAGTATGCTGCATCGGGCCCGGTACATAGCATCGCATACATGATAGAGCTTACTGCCGAAGCATAGGGTATCCCTTGCATGCGAGCTCTCTCCAAATCAGTCTTGGGAGACATCTCTTTAGAGAGAGTGAGTCCAGAGATCGTGGGTAGGTTCCCACGCTTGGATTCTTCCATACTAAACTTCTTTAGTATGGTGTCAATGTTCCTGGATTGGGACAATCCCAGTATCCGTTTAGATCTATCTCTATATATCATAATTCCCAGTATGCAGGAGGCATCACCTAGATCTTTCATTGAGAATCTTTGTGATAAGAAGAGCTTGACTGATTGCAGTATAGGAACATCATTTCCTATCAAGAGTATGTCATCCACGTACAATACGAGGAATACAACCTTACTCTCTGCAACCTTCTTATAAATACAAGGTTCATCTATATTTTTGATGAAGTCAAACTCTTTGACTACAACATCAAAACAGATGTTCCAACTCCGCGATGCTTGCTTTAACCCATAAATGGATTTAAGCAGCTTGCACACCTTTCCACTGCTCCCACTATCTACGAAGCCCTCTGGCTGAGTCATGTACACGCACTCTTCTAAATCACCGTTTAGAAAGGCGGTCTTAACATCCATTTGCCAGATTTCGTAGTCATGGTATGCAGCAAAGGCAGGTAAGATCCGGATGGACTTAAGCATAGCCACTGGAGAAAAGGTTTCGTCATAATCCACACCTGGTCGTTGACGAAAACCCTTTGCAACAAGTCTAGCTTTGAAAGTCTCAACTTTTCCATCTACACCAATTTTCTTTTTAAAGATCCACTTACTCCCAATGGGTTTTACCCCTTTAGGAGAAACTTCCAAAGTCCATACTTTGTTGGTGTACATGGATTCCATCTCAGATTGCATTGCTTCCAGCTATTTCACAGAGTCACCACTCGTGATGGCCTGCTCGAAGCTAGTTGGATCATCATCTTCCATGATGCAATCCTCTCTCCCACCATCAATGAGAAAACCGTAGTATCTCTTAGGTGGATGAGAAACCCTACTAGATCGGCGGAGAGGCTGGGGTTCGTCGGGTACTACTGAATCCTCTGGTTCCACTAAATCATCTGTCGTAGTTTGTTCTGCTGGAACTTCTTCCAGTTCTACCTCAGAGCAACTAATCTCTTTTGCAAGAAATTCCTTTTCCAAAAAGGTGGCGTGCCAAGAAACAAACACCTTTTGTTCCTCGGTGTGGTAGAAGATATACCCTTGTGAGTTCTTGGGATATCCTACAAACTTACATTGGACAGACCTTGCCTCAAGTTTGTCCAGATTTTGTCTTTTGACATAGGCCAGACAACCCCATATCTTAACATACTTAAGAGATGGTCTCTTCCCTTTCCATATCTCATATGGAGTGGTAGGCACTGATTTGGTAGGAACCATATTCAATAGGTGTATGGCTGTCTCAAGCGCATACCCCCAAAAGGAAATAGGCAACTCAGCTTCGCTCATCATAGAGCGCACCATATCTAATAGGGTGCGATTCCTCCTCTCCGATACACCGTTGTGCTGTGGTGTATAGGGAGGTGTAAGCTGAGAGAGAATCTCATTCTCTTTTAGATAATTTAGGAACTCATTGTTTAAGTATTCTCCTCCTCGATCAGATCGAAGGATCTTAATACTTTTGCCCATTTGGTTCTCTACTTCGTGCTTATATTCTATGAATTTCTCAAAAGTTTCAGACTTGTATTTCATCAGGAACACATGTCCGTATCTAGAGAGATCGTCAGTGAATGTAATGAAGTAAGAAGAACCGTTCCTGGCATGCGTAGACATAGGACCGCATATATCACTATGTACCAGTCCTAAGAGTTCGGTAACTCTTTCTCCGTGTCCACTAAACGGAGCTTTGGTCATTTTGCCTTTGAGACATGAATGGCAAGTTTCATAAGATGATAATTCGAACGGATTCAAATATCCATCCTTATGTAACTTAGCTAGTCGTGTCGTATTGATATCACCAAGTCTACAATGCCACAAGTAGGATTCGTTCGTTTCTGAACTTTTCCTCTTGTGTGTGTTTTGTATATTAAGGACTGTATTTTGATTGAGAATGAATATGCCATTATGTAACGAGCCTGATCCAATCAACTTTTGATTCAGGAATATGTTCATAACATTATCCTGTACTACAAAATTATATCCTTCTTTACTTAGTAAAGAAACTGATATAATGTTGCACATCATGTTCGGTATATAATAGCACTCATTCAGAATCAATGTATTACTACTTGGTAATACAAGGTGATATTCGCCAACTGCTTTGGCTGCAATATTTGCACCATTCCCTACTTGTACGGAATGATCACCATTTCCCAGTTCTCTACCTTTACGTAGCACACGTAACAATTTGCATATGTAGGATCCTGATCCGGTATCTAATACCCAGGACGTAGGGTGAACTGAGAAACAGTTCTCAATAACTAACACACCCGAAGAAGATGCATCAGCATGCATTTTCTTTGTTTGGGCGGTATGAGAATCCAGATATTCTCGTGTTTCCTGCTCAGTCTTATAACTCTTATAAGAAAGAACGGGACCAACGATCCCCTGCTCAGTATAATAAGCGGGTTCAGTCAATACATCCATATTATTATCTTGATTAAGTCCTAACCTGGTCGCTACCTGGAGAGAGAGAGAGAGAGAAGGAAACACTTTAGTGTATGCTCTTGCAAGATTAGATTGGTTATTATCTTATCTAATCAGGATGTCTCCCACTGTTTTTATCAAATCTTCCTTCAAACCCTAAAAGGTAAGATTAGCCGGGATTAATTACACCCTACAATTTTGTCAATCTTTCAGCCAGATCAGTGTCGGTACTTGAGGGAGGTTCCCCGTGCTTTCGCACGGACCTAATTAAAATAAACCTCGTCTTCCCAGAGGCATAACCCCGTTTAACACCTTTCTAGACACCTACTTGATCGGCTAATTGTCCTGTGTAAAACTCTCCCAGGAGTAACTCTTACTCGCAGTGGGTATCGGGATCCAATTATCTCATAGGAGGTATGCAATCTCATTTCAAATTTCAACGCTTAAAATTCCCGATAATGCTTTTACCCCTAACGTGCTATGACCTTGACGAATGCCAACAAATCATAGTCTGCTAGTCAAGTTCAACCCGTACATTTCTTGATTGAATTAAACCCAGCCGTACGTCCCTTGACGAAAGCCAACAAAGCCGCACGACTACCTTAACTCAATCTCATCATATGTTTCAGATAAGCGAATATTTAGCTACCGCACACTACGCCTTAACGAAAGCCAACAAACGCAGCACGAATAGTAAGTATTACCTATCTGAAATGTCGGAGGGCTACGCAGGTTTTTCAGAAAACCTATTGCGTAATGAACTTGATATCGTTGTAGAAACAAGTGATTTTGAAAAGGAGTGTTTTTGAGGCTTTTCTAGTTTCGCTAAAGAGATCACTCCCGGTGAAGGGATCTCGGCTCTTTCCCCATCGAATAAGGTGCAGGGTATATCATATATAGCACGGTGCAAAGCAAGAACTATTTAAGCTGTCAAAAACTAAACCGTGAGTTTGTAGCATCTGCCGGTTTCGCTAAAGAGGTCACTCCCGGTGAAGGGATCTCGGCTCTTTCTTCATCGAATAAGGTGCAGGGTATATCATATATACCGCTATGCAAAGCACAACTGTAGCTACCCTTTTTATAAAGTTTTGATTCTACAACATCTTTTAGGTTTCTTTTGTTTTTATTAATCTCATTAATAAAATCCCATCAGCTTATGCTTCCTAAGCATAACAGAAGAAACGAAAGCAGTAATATTTATATATCAGCACATATATATATAGTATAAGCATTTGTCTCAGGCAGTAATATGATCTCATCACAGAACATTGCAGCAGAAGAACATATATGAAATATTGGATATACTAGGATGTCCGTGTTTTTAATATAAGCCTGTATAAAACACGGATTCCATGGTCGTGATGAATAGCCAAACCCACATCCCTAGACCCCTACGAGAGCGGCAAGCAACACTGCCAATTCTAGGGTTAGGAGACCCGGTCTCGACTCCTCGAGATGGCATCCCACTGAACCCTAGAACCCGGTTACTTGTGCTCCCCTCCTTGGGTCTACCTAATGCGGAAAAGGAAATAATATACACTGGTGACATCAACCTCATCCCGGATGTGCCCCAATAAAAGAATATTACATACAAATTGTCACGTCCCGAAAGTACGGAACATGACCGGCACTTAAACTACGAAACGTCTCGAGACGTACGTAATCTAAGTAAGCCAAAAACCCAGAAATCCAAACCAAGAAAAGTAGTAGAGTGAAGGAAAACCAATTTAAAATCAAGTAGTTTTAATAGCATAAGCCGAATTATGCGGTTTTAAAAACATCAAATATTTCCTGAAAATTTCGGCAGAGTCTCCTTTGTAAATACTGGCTCCCAAACGGGATACAACATGAATAGTATACGAAATCAATAAAAGGCATCCCCAAGCGGGAGCTAGCTCTTCGTCAATCGACGGTCACAACCACACAAGCAATATAATATACAACGCCAAAGGTGAGGATTAAACTCAAAAAGAAACTCAAAACAACAAGAAATCCAAAGAAATACAACGCATGACTCTAAAGTCGAAAGAATAACATCACTGGTCTCTATCTCAAAAATAAATACTTGTTTGGTTGATGGAACATCTAGATACAACAGAATAATGATATACAAGATATAATGATAGGTGCGATACAAATAAACCCACCTACTAGCAAGTCACCCGGAAATAGAAATAGTGCCAGCAAAGCCGTAAAGAAACCTGTACGGCGAAACCTGCAAGAACTGTGGCACAACGGGGGTGAGTTGCCAACCCATGAATAGAAAAACATCAACGCACAGAAATCGCATAAATAACGCAACCTAGGTCAATGATCATAATATATCCTCAAATATATATATATATATAACATGCAGCCTATAACAATGGCTAGGGTATACCTCTAAGCAACGGTAATACCAAGTGCTCGTGTCAGTGCCTCAGGTAGCAATATATCATATGAATGAGGTATGAATGCATGAAAACAGAATACATGTAAATGAAGAAACTGTTTTCATAATTTAGAGAGATTTCTTTTGTATATTTTAAAATGAGGTATCATAAATGAAATCAGCATCAGCAGTGTCTAGTATCGACACAAAACATAAATCTCAATATCTCAAAATCTCAGGCTCCGGCTATCCGGGCTGGCCTGTATCATCAACTCTCAGTACCTCAATATCTCGAAATCCCAATGTCTAAATCTCAATATCTAGGGCGCCATCAGTCCAGACTGGTCCCTACCATCCATCTCAAGACCACGACGGTATCCTCCGGATATCCGACGCGTCGGGTAATATCACCGGTAGGTAGTGCTCCCCTGCCAGGCTCAACGTCAGCAACACGACCTTCTTGCCCCGGGGTACCTTACCGGCTCCACCATGTACCCGAAACGGTTCATCCATCTCCTCGAATCGGGTCTCGAAATCCATCAGCAAACTCATGGTGGACGACTCATACATCATGGGAAAACCGAAATTTTATTTAAAAAGAGAGAAAGCAGTTTATATAAGTTTTGTGGTTTTTATCCAAATCTAGAAAATATCATGGAAATCCGAATCATCAGTAGCATGTAAAACCATGAATATAAGCATGAGCATCCATGAATGCGGCATATAATGAATAACAGTATGCATGAAGTGACAAGTAACAACTACAATGTCTAAACTAGCATATAATGCAAGCAACTAATCATCATGTCAAAACTACTAGATAACAAGCTACATCAGGCGATAATATTTTCTAAGGTGTGCGTGACATGCCAATTACCGATGAAGATGTGTGTGAGCCGGCAAGCAAGTGTACGTGGTACATACGCATCATCGGTAATGGTGGTGGTGTCCTAACAGTATGATATCAACAATGCAATAAGAAATTATAATATAAGTATGCGATGCGGAGCGAACAGTAATAATGAGAGGAATACTAGACACAATGATAACTAAACTGCATTATCCTAATATAAGTCCTACAATAGTGCCTTTTGAAATAACACGAATCGCGGTGTTTTGAAAATAAGGGCTACGGTGTTTTTAGGAAAAGATACGTTTTTTTTTGAAATATCCGTAGAATCCCTTGACCTGTGTTTTAAAATACCCACGATTCGTAAGTTTTTGAAATAGGTAGGAGTCGAATCTAATCTAACAACTAAACTAAACTAAAGGGCTAAGCTAATAAGCTGGACTACAGGTAAGGAACCCGCCTAACATCTGAGTCGATATATATACATACCTGTATATATATTATTCGGTGATCCCGCCTCAATAATATCATATCCGACACCATATCTATAATCAGACATCCCAAGTCATGAGTGCGGATCAATCATCAAAATATAGCTCGTACGTAAATACGTCGTACGGCATCCCCAAATCTGGGTACGGGTCAATATCATATTCATCACACTATTCATCCGGTATCCTCTTTATTAAAGATCATAGTCTATGGTACTGACCTATGTCTAGTACAATACTAATATCATCAATATAGTCATGATCTGGTTACTGATCGACAGTCTCGTACAAACTGATATCATCAGCACATATCATCATCAAGGGGTATACATCGCCCAATACGGCCTAGGATCAATATCCTAGCATACCAAATCTCATATCACGATCACATGTCGACCATTTAATTAAAAACACTATTCACCCGTATCGTCGTCCCAAGATCCGCTATAACACCAGGACGTACTTCAAGTACGAATCCTGCCATATCACCGAAATAACAATCTCCACACAAAACTCATCGACTCATCTCAATCCCAAGTATCATCCTCAAATCCGTATGTAAACACATAGTCCCATACCCATGTGAACACATAACAATATATTCCCGTAACCACAAATGAAAGAAGAAAGTATGTAAGTATGGGTTGGTGTGTGCAAGTGTGGTGCGACCACTACTCTAGGGTTTCGCGACACTAAATCATCCAGGAACACCAAATATCCATATTTATCATCAATAACTTAAAAAATATAAACAATATATATATATATGTATGTGTGTGTGTGTGTATACGTATTCGTATAGATCACCACGAACTGCGGGGGTGCTATACGCCATCCACCCGACTTCTCCCCGTAGATATAAATCTACTCACCTGCTCCTTGTGTGCCGATGCCGATGTCACCCTCTTCATATTCAATGTATCGACATCACATGGGGTACCTACACATATACATAATCGCAAATGCGCATTAAAATCACATCGGAAAACCAAATCGACACGCCAAAGGCCTATAGGTTAGAACCTATGGACCACGCTTTCAAGACCACCACCAACCCTCGATGTCGTCGTACAAACGTCAGATCATCGAGTTAAAACCAAACATACCAATCATGGTTTCATAAATCACTTAAAATATATGAAATACGATGCAAATCATCAAAACCAATAAATTGATCAAATCGGTTTATTTCAAAAAACCTAGAAAACACTTAATTACCGTTTTAATTCGAAACTTGACGATTTAACAAAACTAATAGCCATAATATCCACTAAATATCGTAACTAAGTTATTTAAACCATTTCCATAATTTATTCTCATCAATTTGCATAAATTCCAAAATCCTAGTTTGCAAAAATATCAATTTTTAACACCTTTTAAAGCAAAATTCACAATTTTACAATTAAGCTTGGTTTTGAACATACTAAAGTATTAAACCACAATTTATAATGTTAATAATGTGATAAAAACCCTAACCATATTTTAATCTCACATATATATGTATTTCATGAAAACCCTATTTTGCATAAAAAGCTTAATTTGGACATTTTACAAGTAGCGACTTTTAATTAGCAACTAGATTAGATTTATCATTTATTAAGATGATAAATTACACTTTGCAACCACAATACATAATAAAAAAACCTAACTTCAATTTCATAAACCCTTACTAATTTTTTTCCAAACATTCAATTAAACCCTAACTATTAACTAATTATGCTTGATTTAAGGTATTCAAACAACAATTTAACAAAATGTCAAGATTTATACCTCACAAGATTAGGGATCTAGCATGAAAATCATGGCCCCAAATTTGCTCTCTTTTCATCACAATCCATGCATGATAGGCTAAACTAAAATGGGTAAGAGTTGGATTTGGATTTTTGTGTGGATTTGGAATGAGTTTTGTGGACTTTGGAGGGAAATAGATGGAGAAAGAGGGGGGATTTTCAGCAGGAGGCTCGGCTGAAATGGGGGGCTGAAATGAGTGGAGTTGGAGAGAGAGAGAGAGAGAGAGAGAGAGAGAGATGTAATATAAGGTCAAACTCCCAATACCTCAAGTCAACATACTCATACCACATTTTTATCCTTTTCTTTTCTTTGTTTGCTTGACTTTTAAGTGGGAAATGAGGGGAGGGCTGCTGATTTCAGCAGAAAAGAGGGAGAGAAATGGAGGTGTGTGAGTGTGTGGGGTGAGGAAAAATGATAAATAATATACCCCAAACAACCATTTACACTAAATTCACTAAAAAAGCCTTTTTCTTCGATATTTTCTAAACCGTTTTGGCAAACCATTTCATTTCAAAAACCACATGATAAAATTTTGTTTAATATGTTATGATGCACAAAATTTGTTTCAATTCATTCCAATTTATAATTTTCCTTAATTAAATGTATTAGTGACGGCTTAAAATGATATGAAAATAATGAATTTCGGAAAAATTTTCAGAAAATTTGAAATTTCACCAGTGGCTCAATAAACACCAATTAATAGCAATTACATAGCTAGAATATGTATATTTAATTTTATAATAAAGATATTTGTATTTTGACTTTTTACGGAAACCCCCCCTTATTTTACCGATTTTCCGAAATTTCACCGAAACGATTTTCAAAACGTTACAATCTTCCCCACTTAAAGAAATTCGGTCCCCGAATTTAAATTAAAACTCCCCCAAATACTAAAACATCTAAGCAAAATCATCAAGTCGTCAGGGCTCCGAAATCGAAAATACATAAAACAAATCGTACCGCAACGCATGCGCATGAAAAATGAGCATATAACTCAAAATCAAAACTCCGTCAAGCATCCCGCAATCATTGGAGTCATGGTAAAGACACAAATGTCAAATCCAATACAAAACCAATATGATATAACTCGAAACTATACACGTAAATATCAAATCTATATATGTAAAAATCTGAATGGAATGCATGCCAAATATCTTAAAGTCGCTGTGTAATGCGCATAACACTGCACAGTGGCGGACGTCTATCATAAGAAAATAATCATATACATATATACCTTTTGTTTGAACTGTACGTTCCGCCATTTTGGGAAACAATTTGGAAGGGTTTTCTTGTTTTAAACGTTTCGTGTCATATCAGACACGTAGGTAATACTGAGACTATAGCTCGCTTTTTGGAAAACCCTTCAATAACTATCAATGCATGCAAAATATATTCAGGTACTGTTCTCTGACTAGTCCTGCTCAGTACAAAAACTCATAGCAATCATCATAAAAACGTACTGCTCCATAAGAAATCAATTCCCAAAATATGCATATAAATTCTATGTGCGACTGGTACGCACGGAAATCAAAATCCATATAGGTGCCATGCATGCGCACAGAAACGACATTAAGTGCATCGGGTGTGCACACAACATGTGTCATAGGCAACGTGTGTGCCTGACAGCAAAATCAGGTGCATCTGACATGCACGGAAAATCTCGATTTGATGCATCTGGTGTGCACCAAAATCGTATCTCACAACATGCGACCAACATGCACAAAACCCAAATCAGGTGCACAAGGTGCAAAAAACAAATATCGAGTATCACAATCGAAATCGAAGTCCAGTGCATCTAAGTGCACAAAATGCGAATCACTGCACTGCAAGCATATGTGAATTATACCGAGTGCAAGAATCAAATCGTGTGCGTACATATGCACAAAATCAACTCAACTGTATGAAATCCATATAATCACAACATGAGGAACCAAGGCACGAAAACTATCTTAAGTGCAACAACTATGCAAAAATCGTAAATACTCCGTAGGTACAACCATGGTGCATGAAAACGATATCATGAAACCCAATCATCAAAACCAAATCATGCGCATAAATCCCTCAAAATACCACAATCAAATATGGCGGAATAGTCCCGCTCAAGCACATCCTCCAAGAATCTCTGGCCAACTGTCGTGGTCACTCATAGCATGTCTCGTCAACGATCCTGAACTCTGGCCTTCCGGTGTGTATAACATGACAACTCCTGGGTCCAAGTCTTCTCGCAATTTATTCCAGAAAGGTCCATCGAGATCTCTCCCAAATCTTGTCTCTGCCGAACTGTCCGGAAGTCATCGTCCCTTACTAGATCTGTTATCGTTCTGGAACGGCTGCATACTCATCGCGACTCCTTCTGGAAGGTATATCCAAGTACAATGCCTCGGCATGCGTATCGTATCTCTGATGTCGGTGGAGTGGAACGTCTTCTTATCCAGATCTTGTACGGACCTTTTTACTCCACTTCCTCTAATGTCGACTGCTTTGGACTCGTCTCGTCGTGGCAGCATGGACTGAGCTCCAATAGCTATCCTCGTATCTGGAGTCTCCCAAGACATGCATCTCACCACATAGCATCCGAATGAAGTCGAACCATCCGATCGATTCGTCAAAACCTCACAATCCCCAAGAGCTCAACATCTTGGGTACAGTTTAATAGTATCGAGTACGTACCACAGCATCGATGGTCCAGCCGTAGAAGGGCAAACCCAAGCCTCACTAATGGCGCCGCGGAACTGCCGCAAACCCTAAGGTTCAAAGGCTTTCACACGGTCATTAGGTCGAGTTAGGGTTTCATTCTTCTAGAGGGTCCATAGAATTGCCTGCATGTCTTTCCGAATACTTTAAACTTGGAATAATAGGTTGCTGACATTCGATCGTCTCTATCGACTCTCAACGTCTCCGCGTGAAGTCGTCTCTAGCTGGAATCAATCTATCTGATGACCTCGCATCGGGGTAGCGAACGATCCACATGTCCTAGTCATTCATCATCGGTGACTAGCGACCTTCTATTATCTCTTAGTACAACTTGTACTGCAATAGCTCCAACATCTGGGGCAATATCGCGTCGTTCGCAGCAGCAACCGGCTCACTCGTCTGCACGCTGAACAGTGCCTCAATCATCATGAATACGCAAAACATCAACGGTCATCAAAATCTGGCTGGCCTCTATCGGTGGTTCAATCCTCTGGTGCTGATGGACACGTCCGAGTAATCTCATACGGCGATCCATCCCACGCTCGTGGAGCGAAAACATAATAGAAAGACAAAACTCTGCAATCGCGTGTCGCTGGAATTATGTTCTGCTCCGTCCTCGTTCATAACGAGCTCATGCTGACTGCAACTCTAGCCGTAGCTCTCCCTGCCCGTAATCGTGGCAGCAAAACCATAACTGGTACCGATGAGGCTAGATCTGGAATGAATATGATACTGAGCAAAGAAATCTTTATCATAAGACTTTTTAAGTGGAGTAGCGTATCGTAAGTATGCCGCGGAACATACCCACGGCACGTTACTCTACTTTAGTCACCTATTCCATCAACCAAGGGTCATCCTACGCTCCAAAGGTAAAAACCAAACGCTCTGATACCAACTTTGTCACGTCCCGAAAGTACGGAACATGACCGGCATTTAAACTACGAAACGTCTCGAGACATACGTAATCTAAGTAAGCCAAAAACCCAGAAATCCAAACCAAGAAAAGTAGTAGAGTGAAGGAAAACCAATTTAAAATCAAATAGTTTTAATAGCATAAGCCGAATTATGTGGTTTTAAAAACATCAAATATTTCCTGAAAATTTCGGCAGAGTCTCCTTTGTAAATACTGGCTCCCAAACGGGATACAACATGAATAGTATACGAAATCAATAAAAGGCATCCCCAAGCGGAAGCTAGCTCTTTGTCAATCGACGGTCACAACCACACAAGCAATATAATATACAACGCCAAGGGCGGGGATTAAAACTCAAAAAGAAACTCAAAACAACAAGAAATCCGAAGAAATACAACGCGCGACTCTAAGGTCGAAAGAATAACATCACTGGTCTCTATATCAAAAATAAATACATGTTTGGTTGATGGAAATTCTAGATACAACAGAATAATGATATACAAGATATAATGATGGGTGCGATACAAATAAACCCACCTACTAGCAAGTCACCCGGAAATAAAAATAGTGCCAGCAAAGCCGTAAAGAAACCTGTACGGCGAAACCTGCAAGAACTGTGGTACAACGGGGGTGAGTTGCCAACTCGTGAATAGAAAAACATCTACGCACAGAAATCGCATAAATAACGCAACCTAGGTCAATGATCATAATATATCCTCAAATATATATATAACATGCAGCCTATAACAATGGCTAGGGTATACCTCTAAGCAACGGTAATACCAAGTGCTCGTAGTCAGTGCCTCAGGTCGCAATATATCATATGAATGAGGTATGAATGCATGAAAACAGAATACATGTAAATGAAGAAACTGTTTTCATAATTTAGAGAGATTTATTTTGTATATTTTAAAATGAGGTATCATAAATGAAATCAGCATCAGCAGTGTCTAGCATCGACAGAAAACATAAATCTCAATATCTCAAAATCTTAGGCTCCGGCTATCCGGACTGGCCTGTATCATCAACTCTCAGTACCTCAATATCTCGAAATCCCAATGTCTAAATCTCAATATCTAGGATGCCATCAGTCCAGACTGGCCCCTACCATCCATCTCAAGACCACGACGGTATCCTCCGGATATCCGACGCGTCGGGTAATATCACCGGTAGGTAGTGCTCCCATGCCAGGCTCAACGTCAGCAACACGACCTTCTTGCCCCGGGGTACCTTACCGGGCCCACCATGTACCCGAAACGGTTCATCCATCTCCTCGAATCGGGTCTTGAAATCCATCAGCAAACTCATGGTGGACGACTCATACATCATGGGAAAACCGCAATTTTATTTAAAAAGAAAGAAAGCAGTTTATATAAGTTTTGCAGTTTTCCTCCAAATCCAGAAAATATCATGGAAATCCGAATCATCAGTAGCATGTAAAACCATGAATATAAGCATGAGCATCCATGAATGCGGCATATAATGAATAACAGTATGCATGAAGTGACAAGTAACAACTACAATGTCTAAACTAGCATATAATGCAAGCAACTAATCATCAGGTCAAAACTACTAGTTAACAAGCTACATTAGGCGATAATATTTTCTAAGGTGTGCGTGAGATGGAAATTACCGATGAAGATGTGTGTGAGCCGGCAAGTAAGTGTACGTGATACATACGCATCATCGGTAATGGTGCTGGTGTTCTAAGAGTATGATATCAACAATGCAATAAGAAATTATAATATAAGTATGCGATGCGGAGCGAACAGTAATAATGAGCGGAATACTAGACACAACGATAACTAAACTGCATTATCCTAATATAAGTCCTACAATAGTGCCTTTTGAAATAACACGAATCGCGGTGTTTTGAAAATAAGGGCTACGGTGTTTTTAGCAAAAGATACGTTTTTTTGAAATATCCGTAGAATCCCTTGACCTGTCTTTTAAAATACCCACGATTCGTAAGCTTTTGAAATAGGTAGGAGTCGTATCTAATCTAACAACTAAACTAAACTAAAGGGCTAAGCTAATAAGCTGGACTACAGGTAAAGAACCCGCCTAACATCTGAGTCGATATATATACATACCTGTATATATATTAGTCGATGATCCCACCTCAATAATATCATATCCGATACCATATCTATAATCAGACATCCAAATTCAAGAGTGCGGATCAATCATCAAAATATAGTTCGTACGTAAATCCGTCGTACGGCATCCCCAAATCTGGGTACGGGTCAATATCATATTCATCACACTATTCATCATGTATCGTCTTTATCAAAGATCATAGTCTAGGGTACTGACCTATGTCTAGTACAATACTAATATCATCAATATAGTCATGATCTGGTTACTGATCGACAGTCTCGTACAAACTGATATCATCAGCACATATCATCATCAAGGGGTATACATCGCCCAATACGGCCTAGGATCAATATCCTAGCATACCATATCTTATATCACGATCACATGTCGACCATTTAATTAATAACACTATTCACCCGTATCGTCGTCCCAAGATCCGCTATAACACCAGGACGTACCTCAAGTACGAATCCTGCCATATCACCGAAATCACAATCTCCACACAAAACTCATCGACTCATCTCAATCCCAAGTATCATCCTCAAATCCGTATGTGAACACATAGTCCTATACCTATGTGAACACATAACAATATATTCCCGTAACCATAAATGAAAGAAGAAAGTATGCAAGTATGGGTGGGTGTGTGCAAGTGTGGTGCGACCACTACTCTAGGGTTTCGCGACACTAAATCATCCAAGAACACCAAATATCCATATTTATCATCAATAACTTAAACAATATAAACAATATATATATATATATGTGTGTGTATACGTATTCGTATACATCACAACGAACTGCGGGGGTGTTATACGCCATCCACCCGACTTCTCCCCGTAGATATAAATCTACTCACCTGCTCCTTGTGTGCCGATGCCGATGTCACCCTCTTCATCTTCAACGTCTCGACATCACATGGGGTACCTACACATATACATAATCGCAAATGCACATTAAAATCACATCGGAAAACCAAATCGACACGCCAAAGGCCTATAGGTCAGAACCTATGGGCCACGCTTTCAAAACCACCACCAACCCTCGATGTCGTCGTACAAACGTCAGATCATCGAGTTAAAACCAAACATACCAATAATGGTTTCATAAATCACTTAAAATATATGAAATACGATGCAAATCATCAAAACCAATAAATTGATCAAATCGGTTTATTTCACAAAACCTAGAAAACACTTAATTACCGTTTTAATTCGAAACTTGACGTTTTAACAAAACTAATAGCCATAATATCCACTAAATATCGTAACTAAGTTATATAAACCATTTCCATAATTTATTCTCATCAATTTGCATAAATTCCAAAATCCTAGTTTGCAAAAATATCATTTTTAACACCTTTTAAAGCAAAATTCACAATTTTACAATTAAACTTGGTTTTGCACATACTAAAGTATTAAACCACAATTTATAATGTTAATAATGTGATAAAAACCCTAACCATATTTTAATCTCACATATATATGTATTTCATGAAAACCCTATTTTGCATAAAAAGCTTAATTTGGACATTTTACAAGTAGCGACTTTTAATTAGCAACTAGATTAGTTTTATCATTTCATAAGATTATAAATTACACATTGCAACCACAATACATAATAAAAAAAAAACCTAACTTGAATTTCATAAACCCTTACTAATTTTTTTCCAAACATTCAATTAAACCCTAACTATTAACTAATTATGCTTGATTTAAGGTATTCAAACAACAATTTAACAAAAGGTCAAGATTTATACCTCATAAGATTAGGGATCTAGCATGAAAATCTTGGCCCCCAATTTGCTCTCTTTTCACCACAATCCATGCATGATAGGCTAAACTAAAATGGGTAAGAGTTGGATTTGGATTTTTCTGTGGATTTGCAATGAATTTTGTGGACTTTGGAGGGAAATAGATGGAGAAAGAGGGGGGATTTTCAGCAGGAGGCTTGGCTGAAATGGGGGGCTCAAATGAGTGGAGATGGAGAGAGAGAGAGAGAGAGAGAGAGAGAGAGAGAGAGATGTAATATAAGGTCATACTCCCCATACCTCAAGTCAACATACTCATACCACATTTTTATCCTTTTCTTTTCTTTGTTTGCTTGACTTTTAAGTGGGAAATGAGGGGAGGGCTGCTGATTTCAGCAGAAAAGAGGGAGAGAAATGGGGGTGTGTGAGTGTGTGGGGTGAGGAAAAATGATAAATACTATACCCCAAACAACCATTTACACTAAATTCACTAAAAAAGCCTTTTTCTTCGATATTTTCTAAACCGTTTTGGCAAACCATTTCATTTCAAAAATCACATGATAAAAATTTGTTTAATATGTTATGATGCACAAAATTTGTTTCAACTCATTCCAATTTGTAATTTTCCTTAATTAAATGTATTAGTGACGGCATAAAATAATATTAAAATAATTAATTTCAGAAAATTTGAAATTTCACCAGTGGCTCAATAAACACCAATTAATAGCAATTACAATGCTAGAATATGTATATTTAATTTTATAATAAAGATATTTGTATTTTGACTTTTTACGGAAAAACCCCTTATTTTACCGATTTTCTGAAATTTCACCGAAACGATTTTCAAAACGTTACATAAATGAATTTTACATGAATGAAAATAAAAACCCTCATCTCACATAAAACCCCTGGCTATTCAGAACACGACGATCCAATATAACATATCACAACAACACATAATATTGTTAGTTATGTATATGCCCTAGAGGCCATTGTTGTACATATGATGGATGCTTGGATATATACAGAGAGGACTTTCTTGCTCGTCATGATAGTATGCTATTTGGTTTCACTTTTTCTTAACATGTTGACTTATATTGGTTTACTGTCTTTCTCTCACATATTGATAAAACCCTTATGATCTGTACTCGACTACTGGGACTATGATGAGATCATACTAGTGGGGCCATGGTAGTCGATGAGTACATCCTATAACTGTTCCTAGTCGAGGGTATATCGAGACAGGGCATCGATACACCAGAGTAGACTCGCGTATACACATCTTGACCCATATGATGGGAGATGGATGATCCCATATCCATCGGTGTTTGACATCAGAGATGGTGTACGGGTGCTCAGTGGAGACTGGGTACACTGACCGGACTCACCGAGAACTCCCAGATGGTGATATACCACACGTCAGATGGAAGTTCTCCGGTGACACTGGTGCAGGGTAGTCTGTAGACCCGAGATCGTCATAGAGTCTTGTGTGATTCCCACTGTGCTTCGATTTCCACCTTACCACGTTCAAGAGGGCGTGCAAAACGGTGGCTTTTGGGTACAGTCCCGAATCACATGGAGGCAATGAGCGATAGGAGAGGATTCGTCTCTCCCGGTATAGGGAGTTGATGTTGTACTGTGTTCGATTGGCTATAACTGGAAGTCCCTGGCCAGGGCTGATATAGAGATATACTGGTAAGTGTTACCAGTAGTTTCTCGACCTGTTATGAGCCTCACATCGACATGACTTATCGGTTACTGGGGTCTGACGTATACCACCCCTAGACTTGATATGCGACATATCAGACGAACAGACCGGACTGTACGAGAGTGTTACTGATTGGATTCACAGGAGAACGGACATGCTAGCTTGTTGATCTTCTGATCGCTCAATACCTGGGTGGCTGTTACGTTTAGCTGACCGCTTGCAGCTTGTGGGTGTTTGATATGATCATCACCTGCTACCGGCGTATTAACGATTCTTTAGAGTCCTACACAGAGGTTTCTTGGCTCAGGCAAAATGGAGTAGAGGCACATATTTGATATGTGCTGGACCGAGGATAATGCGATATGTGATACCGTACTATATTCTCGCGATATTTAGATATAGACCGGATCATCGGATCAAGTGTTGATTCGATGAATCGGTACATGAGATATTAGTCGGTTATATTCGATATAGCCGGATCGTCGGATCAAGTGTTGATTCGATGATTTAATGTATAATAATATATATGATATATTGTATTACATTATCTAATATTGGCTCGCTTTATATATATGCGATATATATTAATTGTATTATTTTCTTTTGTTACAAATATAATATATATGTGATATATATTATAGTAACATGATATGATTGATAATGAAACAAGTTTAGAGATGATAAAAAGGGATTAGGGTTTGATTAGGGTTAGCTTCTTCTTACACCATCTAGAAGCTTTGCTTTTGTCTTGGTTAAGATATTATGGTTGATATTTATCCATGACTCATTTCTAACCTAACCAAACCCTAGCCCTAGTTTATTCTCTACAAAGGTTAAGCTTCTCATCCTTGACCATGGTTCCATAATCAATCATATATTCTTGTCTACTATTCATCACAAAAGGAATTATCCCATTATTCTTCATCTTCTTCTCTCTTGAGTTTTTGAAAGAGCTCACTTGTGATTTCTTTTGTGATGATTTCTTGTGAGAAAATGATATAAAAAGAAAGCATAAATACTACTCCATCATCCTCATCTAATCTAGCCCATTAGATTAGGGTGTTCACCTCTTTAGAGTGAGATAGCTTGAGTTATAGCAACTTGGACGTAGATCATCGGAGAAGCGGAACACTACAAGCTAGCATGGATCGTTCGAGTCGTGGAGCCTCTCTTGAGTCCGGGAGATCGTGGATCGCGGTGAAGGGACTTCTGCTCGGAGCTTGTGAAGTGAAGGAGCGGACTACAAAGGTTGTAATCCCTCACACTTAGTAGTAATGATGTTTACTTGCATGTTTAACCCTAATAATCTAGCAAAGATCTCGGCTTTAGGTTGTTCGGCACGTCTAAAATTTTATTCGGGCATGTTTGATGCCTTATGAACCTTCAAAAGAGTGCCTAGGAACCCTACAGTGGTATCAGAGCCTAGCTAGAGCATTAGGCGACGTGTATACGAAGTTGAAATTCCGAACGAACCCCGAAACTACGAAATGAACCCCTCTCTGGACTTTTTTCAAAAACGGTGATTTTTCAGAATTAAAAATATCTAAAAAATTCAGCAGGTAAATATAAATATTACTATGAAAAACGAGGCTGCAATCCGTACATGCCACCGCGGAACCGCGGCCGTACCTCGCTTGGGCCGCGGATCCGCGGTGGAAATGTTGAATTGCGCATTTTGTTTTCTACAGTAATATTAGTATCTGTATTTTATATTTTTTGGGTATTTTTAAACTGACTCAAGTGTTGAGTATTCTGGGGTTTATTTCGTAATCGTAGATTCGATCGGAATATTTAAATTCGTTATTATTTCCGGATAATTAGAAACTGTTAAAATGTTCGAACGGATATCATTAACTCATTTTTTCCGGCACAAAAAACTTTCAAATGTTGAATTTTTATCGGGTTTAAATCTTTCGGAAAAATGTGAAAGTAACACGGTGGACCCTCTAGAAGGCAACAAACCTTAACTCGATTATGTGACCGTCTTGAACTGCCTCTAAATCTTAGGGTTTGGGGCAGTACGGCGTGCCACATATGAGGCGTTGGCTTGACCCTTCTACGGCTGGATCACCGGTACTGTGACATATTCTGGGATTATTTGAACTCCGCTCAAGTGTTGAGCAATTTAGGAAATTTTAGGTATTTGATTATCTGTTCGGAAAGTTTAATACTGTCTATTTATCTGGAATGTGATACAATATGTGGAATTCATACAGTTAGGCATGAAATGCGAAATATGTGATATTTCGGATTTACGATGTGTAAAGTGATTGTGGATTCCAAATATTGTAGTTTTACAATTTCTTTTCTGTGACCGTAAGTGTAGTATGTAGTTGTATTGCCGGTTTTCGTTGCTATACGACAACGACGATCGGTGTATGCATACTTACTTACGTTGACGATATGTGATATTATGTGTTGCTGTGATATATTATATTGGATCGTCGTGTTCTGAATAGCCGGGGGTTTTATGTAAAATGGGGGGTTTTATTTTCATTCATGTAAAATTCTTTTGTATGTAATATTCTTTTATTGGGGCACTTCCGGGTTGAGGTTGATGTCACCAGTGTATATTATTTACTTTTCCGCATTAGCTAGACCCAAGGAGGGGAGCACAAGTAACCGGGTTCTAGGGTCCAGTGGGAGGCCATCTCGAGGAGTCGAGATCGGGTCTCCTAACCCTAGAATTGGCACTGTTACTTGCCGCTCTCGTAGGGGTCTTGGGATGTGGGTTTGGCTATTCGTCGCGACCGTGGAATCCGTGTTTTATACAGGCTCGTATTGAAAACACGGACATCCTAGTATATCCAATATTTCATATATGTTCTTCTGCTGCAATGTTCTGTGATGAGATCATATTACTGCCTGAGACGAATGCTTATACTATATATATATATATATATATATATATATATATATATATATATGCTGATATATAAATATTACTGCTTTCGTTTCTTCTGTGATGCTTAGGAAAGCTGATGGGATTTTATTAATGAGATTAATAAAAGGAAAAGAAACCTAAAAGATGTTGTAGAATCAAAACTATATAAAAAGGGTAGCTACAGTTTTGCTTTGCATAGCGGTATATATGATATATCCTGCACCTTATTCGATGAGGAAAGAGCCGAGATCCCTTCACCGGAAGTGACCTCTTTAGCGAAACTGGCAGATGCTACAAAACTCGATTTGTCTTTTGATTTCTTTAAGAGTTTTGCTTTGCATAGCAGTATATATGATATATCCTGCACCTTATTCGATGAGGAAAGAGCCGAGATCCCTTCACCGGGAGTGACCTCTTTAGCAAAACTAATGAAAGCCTCAAAAACACTCCATTTCAAAATTTCACATGATTCTACGACGATATCAAGTTCATTACGCTCATGGTTTTCTAAAAAACCTGCGTAGCCCTCCGTCATTTCAGATAAAGACTAGTTAGTATTCGTGCTACATTTGTTGACTATGTTAAGGCGTAGTGTACGGTAGTTAATTAGTACTTATCTGCTAAAACATGAGATGTGATTGGATTAGGGTAGTTGTACGACTTTGTTGACTATGTTAAGGGTCGTGCAGGTGGGTTTAATTCAATCGGGAAATGACGGGTTGAACTTGGCTAGCAATTATGATTTTTTGACTATGTTAAGGTCATAAGTTGCTAGGGGCAAAATATTATTGGGAATTTCAAGTGTTGAAATTTGCAATGAGATTGCATACCTCCTCTGAGATAGTTGGATCCCGATACTCACTGTGAGTAAGAGTTACTCCTGGGAGAGTTTTACACATGACAATTAGCCGATCAAGTAGGTGTCTAGAAAAGTGTTAACGGGGTTACGCCTCTGGGAAAATGAGGTTTACTTTAATTAGGTCCGTGCGAAAGCACGGGGAACCTCCCTCAAGTACCGACACTGATCTGGCTGAAAGATTGACGAAATTGTAGGGTGTAATTAATCCCGGCTAATCTTACCTTTTAGGGTTTGAAGGAAGATTTGATAAAAAACAGTGGGAGACATCCTAATTAGATAAGATAATAACCAATCTAATCTTGCAAGAGCATACGCTAAAGTGTTTTCTTCTCTCTCTCTCCAGGTAGCGACTATGTCAGGCCATAATCAAGATAATAATATGGATGTATTGACTAAACCCGCTTATTATACTGAGCAGGGGAACATTGGACCCGTTCCTTCATATAAGAGTTATAAGACTGAACAGGAAACATGAGAATATCTGGATTCTCACGCCGCCCAAAAGAACATGCATGTTGATGCATCTTCTTCAGGTGTGTTAGTTATTGAGAACTGTTTCTCAGTTCACCCTACGTCCTGAGTATTAGATACCGGATCAGGATCCCACATATGTAAATTGTTACATGGGCTGAAGAAAGGTAGAGAACTGGGAAATGGTGATCATTCCGTTCAAGTAGGGAACGGTGCAAGTATTGCAGCCAAAGCAGTTAGCGAATATCACCTAGTATTGCCAAGTCATAATACACTGATTCTAAATGAGTGCCATTATATACCGAACATGATGTGCAACATTATATCAGTTTCTTTATTAAGTAAAGAAGGATATAATTTTGTAGTAAAGGATAATGTTATGAACATATTCCTAGATCAAAAGTTGATTGCATCAGGCTCGTTACATAATGGCATATTCATTCTAAATCAAAATACAGTCCTCAATATACAAAACACACACAAGAGGAAGAGTTCAGAAATGAACGAATCCTTCTTGTAGCATTGTAGACTTGGTCATATCAATGCGACATGACTGGCTAAGTTACATAAAGATGGATATTTGAATTCGTTCGAATTATCATCTTATGATACTTGCCATTCATGTCTCAAAGGAAAAATGACCAAAGCTCCGTTTAGTGGACACAGAGAAAGAGTTACTTAACTCTTAGGACTGGTACATAGTGATGTATGCGGTCCCATGACTACGCATGCCAGGAACGGTTCTTCCTACTTCATTACATTCACCGACGATCTCTCTAGATTCGGACATGTGTTCCTGATGAAACACAAGTCTGAAGCTTTTGAGAAATTAAGAGAATATAAGCACGAAGTAGAGAATCAAACGGGCAAAAGTATTAAAATTCTTCGATCTGATCAAGGAGGTGAATACTTAAGCAAAGAGTTCCTAGATTATCTAAAAGAGAATGGGATTCTCTCTCAGCTTACTTCTCCTTATACACCACAGCACAACGGTGTATCGGAACGGAGGAATCGCACCCTATTAGATATGGCGCGCTCTATGATGAGCACTGCTGAGTTGCCTATTTCCTTCTGGGGTTATGCGCTTGAGACAACAACATATCTATTGAATCAAGTTCCATCTAAATCTGTACCTACCACACCATATGAGATATGGAGTGGGAAGAGACCATATTTTAAACGAGTTAAGATATGGGGTTGTCCGGCCTATATCAAAAGGCAAAATCCGGACAAACTCGAGGCACGATCAGTTCTTTGCAAGTTTGTGGGATATCCTAAGAATTCCCAAGGATATTTTTTCTACCACGCTGAAGAACAAAAAGTGTCTGTTTCTCAATATGCCACCTTTTTGGAAAAGGAATTCCTTGCAAAAGAAATTAGTGGTGAAGAGGTAGAACTGGAAGAAATTCCAGCTACACAAACTCAAATTGAAACTGAAGATTTGGTGGAACCAGAGGATTCAGTAGTACCCGACGTACCCCAGCCTCTCCACCGATTGTTAGTGAATATGCCCTAGAGGCCATTACTGTATCATACTAGTTTGTATATTACTTAATGGAAGCTTGGGATATTCACCTTGTATATACAATCTTGCTCAAAATAGTAGTATGCTACTTGGTTTGTTTCTACTTCAATGTGTACATGTGTTTATTTTAGTATATCACCTATACACATTAGTGGAGCCCTTAGGATCTTTGCTTGATTACCAGCGATGTGATGGCCGTCATACTAGTGGGGCTGGGTAATCTATAAGCACATCCTTATGCAAGTCCCTGGTCGCAGGACTATCGAGACAGGGTATCGATACTCCGGAGTAGACCAGCGCATGCGCTTCTCATCCCAGTGTGGGAGACGGTCTGTCCCATAGCCGTTAGTACGTCGTACTTGAGATAGTATGCGGGTGCTCGTTAGGTTACGGGTACACTGGACAGGATTCGTCGGGAACTGACTAGTTGGTATTATGCCTATCGTCAGTTATCAGTTCCCAGGTGACATGAGTACAGCTTAGTCCGCTGACTTGACACTGTCACTTCGCCTCGAGTGTGTTCCCACTGTACTTTGATCACTACCCTACCACGGCTCAAAGGAGTCGTGCAAACAGGTAGTGGTTGGGTGCAGTCCCGAAGCACTTGGAGGCAGTGACGGTTAGACAGGATTCGTCTCTCCCGGTATTGGGGGTTGACATCGCGCTGTGTCTAGGAGAGCCATTACACGAGTAGTCCCTGGCCAGGGCAAACGAGATATACTGGTAGGCTTCCAGTGTTATCTCAGGGTGTTTTAGGCTTCGCTCCGGCACGACTTGTACCGCTATTGGGGGACTGACGTTTACCGCCCCCTAGGCCCGCCATGCGATGTATCAGACGAATAGACCGGACAGTATGGAGAATGTCACACTCAGGCTCAGTAGGAGTTCAGATGGGTTTCGCCTCGTCTGTCTTCTTGTCGGAACTACCTGGGGACCGTTACACACAGCTAGTGCCGCTTGCGGTCTGTAGTTAAACCCACTGCCAGCGTAGTGTCGAGTCTTTAGAGTCCCACACAGAAAGCTTTTCGCCTTTAGGCAAAAGAGTAGAGGTCGCATGGTATTGCGACAGGACGCATAGTTTTGCGACAGGGTTCGGTCACATCCGTGCACTTGTGCACGTACAGTGTCCGGACAGTTTACACTAGCGGGCTTTGGTTTAAGCCAGATCCTAGTGTACTTTATGGGATTGGATTTATCCAGTTTCTATTCGTGTTCCTCGGAACGCGGATGCGGGTGTGTATGCACAGTTGACAGGGAGACAGAGGCAGTGGATTCTCATTAGGGTTGTTGACAGTTGACCGTTGACTATTGACCTTTTGATCAACCCTAATGAGAATATGATATGAGATTAACAATTATATTAATTAAGTATTATGGTGACATGGTTGTTGACTTTGTTGACTTTTGTTGACTTGTTGACTTTGTGGACCGGTTGACTAGGCTTGACTAGTTGACCATCATGATAACCATAGCTATCATTTCATGGCAAAGACTTTTGCTTGCTTGCTCATTTGTGCAATATAAGTGCATGAAATGATATGGTTATGGTTGCTTCAACCATCACATAACACTTGATTGGTATGATGTGTGATCATTGCTTTGGATTATGAGAGGGTGAAAAACAAAAGAGAGCCTCATTCTTTCTTAGTCATTCTCTCTCTTGTTCTTGAGCTCTCTTGCTCTTGCTTTCACTCTCATCATCTTGCTCCCTCTCTTGACTCTATGGTTCATATCTTTCATGAGTTGAGAATCAAGAACCATAGATAAAATCCCATTCTAATTCTTCTCTACTCATTCTAGTTCACTAGGTTTAGCAAACCAAGTGAACTAGTTTCTTCAAAGAACGAAGAAGGAGCTAAAGGTTGGAGCTTTCAGGTGGATCTTTCTTCGGCGTAAGGAGACGACGAGAAGAAGCCGGTCCGGACCACCATCGGAGCTTGAAGACGAAGGAGTTCAAGACAAGGTATAACCCCCTAACCGAGTAGCTAGAAACTCATAGTTAGGTTGTTAGATAGATGTTTAACCAAGATCCGGGTTATAGGTCCATGTTACCACCTCCGTAAAAATCGTTTTTTACCAAATTCCGCATTCCCGAAAGTACCGGGAGAGGTAGCATGGACTTACAGTGGTATCAGAGCCTAGTTAAACTCTATCTAACATGTTAGCAAGTAACTAGAAATCGATCAAAGAAAATGTCCCGAAAACGAACCCCAAAAATTCGAGTTTCTGTCGATTTTTTTACTGTTCAAAAGTTGATTATTTTAACACCTAAAATCGGCTCAGGGTTTTTAGAAGCCACTGTAGAAAAATCACCAAGCGATCCCTCTAAACGACCGCGGAAACGCGGCAATAGCTTGCTATTGCCGCGGTTCCGCGGCCTCCTTGGCCCCTCTCTGGTGTTTCTTTGCTGCAGTGTGCATCTGGGGGTATTTTGGGAATTTTGGTACATGTATTTTCAACCCAGATTTTCCAGAACGAAAATTTTATTTTGGGGTCCCGAAAATCCGTATTTTTGATCGAACTTCTAAAAGACATAAGCTAACGGGTTTTTCTGTAATGTGATATTTGTATTGAACGTCTACTAATCACTATATGTCGATTAGTGGGGGTTATACAAATCTGTGATCTGTAATGTTGCTGGAATGTGTATATGAATATGTTGGATTGTCGCGGGTGAATAGCCGGGGGTTGTGAGACGAGAGTTTTCTTTTCTTTCAATTCATGTAAATTTGTAAATTGATGTAATAATTATTTGTATGGCCGCACAACCGGGTCGGGGTTGTAGCCGTCATTGTATAATTTCTTTTTACTGTTTTTGCTCCTAGGATAGACCCATGGAGGGGGTGCACAAACTACCGGGTATGCCGAAGTGTCGAGTGGCCTACTCATGGAGATGAGGGAGGTTGATACGCTTCGGGTACTTGGCGGGTAGTTTGCCGCACCCGTAGGGGTCTTGGGTGGGGTATTGGCTATTCACCGCGACCGTGTAATCTGTCTTTCGTTACAGGCTCGTACGAATTACAGATTCCTAGTATATCCAATGTATTCATCTGTGATCTGAAATGTTTATCATTGCAGTATATCTATATATGATATTATTTAGGCGTTGCTTATACTTTACAGACGCGCTAGCCCAGCCCCCGCTCTGTCGTTAGTTAAGTAACCAAACGGGTAATGACGGGGCCTAGTGGCGAATGCGATTGGCATAAGCGTACGTCATATTTTGGTTGTTTTCTGCAATGGTAGGATGTCACGTCCCGAAAGTACGGAACATGACCGGCACTTAAACTACGAAACGTCTCGAGGCGTACGTAATCTAAGTAAACCGAAAACCCAGAAATCCAAACCAAGAAAAGAAGTAGAGTGAAGGAAAACCAATTTAAAACAAGTAGTTTTAATAGCATAAGCCGAATTATGCGGTTTTTAAAACATAAAAAATTTACTGAAAATTTCGGCAGAGTCTCCTTTGTAAATACAGGCCCCCAAACGGGATACAACATGAATAGTATACGAAAACAAGAAAAGGGCATCCCCAAGCGGGAGCTAGCTCTTCGTCAATCGACGGTCACAACCACACAAACAATATAATATACAACGCCAACGGCGAGGATCAAAAATCAAAAGGAAACTCAAAACCACCAGAAATATAACGAGCAACTCTAAGGTCGAAAGAATAAACAACACTGGTCTCTATCTCAAAAAAATACATGTTTGGTTGATGGAATTTACTAGATACAACGGAATAATATTATACAAGGTAATATGATGGGTACGATACAAGAAAAACCCACCTACTAGCAAGTCACCCGAATGAAACTGAGCCCGCAAAGCCGTAATGAAACCTGTACGGCAACTTGAAAGAAACTGGGGTACAACGGGGGTGAGTTGCCAACTCGTGAATAGAAAAATATCTACGCACAGAAATCGCATAAATAACGCAACCTAGGTCAATGATCATAATATATCCTCAAATATATGAATAACACATAGCCTATAACAAGGCTAGGGTAAATATCTAACCCGAGTGTAATCTCATGTGCCCGTGTCAGTGCCCAAGGGTAGCAATATATCATATGAATGAGGTATGAATGCATGAAAACAGAATACATGTAAATGAAGAACTGTTTCCATAATTTAGTGAGATTTCCTTTGTATTTTTAAAATGAGGTATCATAATGAAATCAGCATAAAACAGTGCCTAGCATCGGCACAAAACGTAATCCCAATATCTCGATATCTCTGTATCACAGTCTCTGTACCTCAATATCTAGGGCGCCGTCGGTCCAGACCGGCCCCTACCATCCATCTCAAGACCACGACGGTATCCTCCGGATATCCGACGCGTCGGGTAAAATCACCGGTAGGTAGTGCTCCCCTGCCAGGCTCACATCGTCATCATCACGCGCTTCTTGCCTCGGGGTACCTTACCGGGTCCACCATGTACCCGAAATGGTTCATCCGTCTCCTCGAATCGGGTCACGAAATCCATCAGCAAACTCATGGTGGACGACTCATACATCATGGGAAAACCGCACTTTTTATTTTAAAAAGAGAGAAATCGGTTCATATAAGTTTTTGCGGTTTTCCTCCAAATCCAGAAAATCTCATTAAATCCGAGTCCAAAACCTCAATAACACGTAAAATAGTGAATATATGCATGAGAATCCATGAATGCGGCATAACAATGAATAACAGTATGCATGAAGTAGCAGGTAATAACTACAATGTCTAAACTAACATATAAGTCAAGTACACTAATATCATGTCTAACTATTAGCTAACATGCTATGTCAAGCAATAACATTTTCTAAGGTGTACGTGACATGGCAATTACCGATGAAGATATGTGTGAGCCGGCAATTAAGTGTACGTGGTATATACGTATCATCGGTAATGGTGCTGGTGTCCTAACAGCATGATATCAATAATGGAGTATGAAACATAAAATAAGCATTCGATGCGAAGCGGACCACAAAAATGAGCGGGAGATGAAAACTAGACGCAACTATAACTAATCTGCATTAATCTAATATCAGTCCTACAAATGGTGCCTTTTGAAATAACACGAATCATGGGGTTTTGAAAATAGGGGCTACGGTGTTTTTATGAAAAGATACGTCTTTTGAAATATCCGTAGGATCCCTTGGGCTGTCTTTAAAAATGCCCACGATTCGTTAGTTTTTGAAATAGGTAAGAAGTCTAATCTAATCTAACAACTACACTAAACTATACGGCTGAACTAACAAGCTGAACTACAGGTAAGGAAACCGCCTATCATCTGAGTCGATACATATGCATACCTGTATATGTATAGTCAGTGATCCCGCCTCAATAATATCATATCCGATACCATATCTATAATCAGGCATCCCAAGTCAAGAGTGCGGATCAATCATCAATATAACTCGTACGTAAATCCGTCGTACGGCATCCCCAAATCTGGGTACGGGTTAATATCACATTCAATCACACTATTCATCTGGTATCTTCTTTATCAAATATCATGATCCGGGACAATGTCCTACGTCTAGTACAATACTGATACCGCCTAAGCATGCATATAGGTGTAAGAATTGCTACGTCAAAAGACCCGCTAAAACATCATGTCGTATCTCAATACGAACCAAATCACATCACCGATCTTCTGGCCTCAGGCCCAATATCATCAACTCATCTCAAATTCCAAATACTATCCTCAAATCCAGTATATGAACACATAGTCACATACCCATGTGAACACATAAATATATACTCCCACATACGCACATATAAAAGAAGAATGTTTGCAAGTATGTGTGTGTGTGCGTGTGTGAGTGCGACCACTACTCTAGGGTTTCGCAACTATACTAAACCAATCCAAAAATACCAAATATCCATCTTATCATCAATAATCTCAACAACATATAATCAATATCTGTTTGTATACGTATTCGTATACATCACCATGAACTGCGGGGGTGCTATACGCCATCCACCCGACTTCTCCCCGTAGATATAAATCTACTCACCTGGTCCTCGTTCGCCGGTGCCGACGTCGCCACGCGCTTGCTTGTCGTCTCGAAGTCCACATGGGGTACCTACATATCATAAAGCACCGTATCGTATTAAAATCCGACTCATGACCAAAACGACACACGAATCCCACATAGGTCAAAACCTATGGTTGCTTTCACAAATCAACCCCAAAACCCTCGACGTCGGCGTACAAACGCCAAATCATCGAGAAATACCCAAATACACTCATTTGCACATTCACGAACACTAATTTTAATATAAAATAGGTTAAAATTCACAAAAACCACAATTTCACTTAAAAAGTCATTTTTCCGAAAATCAAGCAAGCACAATTCGTCGTTTTTGTACAAAACATGATGTTTAAACAAATCTAGTGGCCATAATACTTATTAAATATTTTAAATAAGTCATAAAAACAATTTCCATAATTTAATCTCATTAAATTCCATTAACCCCAAAATTCTTGTTTACAAAATACCCAATTTTTTTTACAATTTATAGCAAAAATGCACAAACAACAATTTAGCTAGGATTTTCATGAACTAAAAGCATTAACACACTCAATATATTATCTATAATGACATGAAACCATAATTATAATTTAATCTAAGGCATTTAATAATTTTCCAAAACTCTAGTTAGTAAAATAACTTAATTAGGGCATTTTATAAGTAATGGTTTGGAATTAACAACTAAATTAGCTTTCTATAAAACTTAAGATGTTAATCCACAACACAAAACCATGCACAATTTATCATAACCCATTTCCATAACAAAACCCTAATTCAACTCAAGCCATAAACTTTTAAAAAAAAACTAGTATGCAAATAGCACTAAAATTAACACTAAAACAACTCAATTAAATAAATCTAAACATAAGAATTTAAATGGGTAGAAATTATACCTTAAAATCTAGTGATCTAGCAAGAAGAATTTGCCTCCAATGATGGCTTCATAACACCATGATCCAAGTGATAAAAGCTAAGGAGAATGGGATGAAGAATGGAAATCAATTTGTGAGATTTAAATTGGATTTTGGAGCAATTTTTTGATTTAAATTGAAGGAAATGAAAAGAGGGAAAATGAAGGGGGAAGGGCTGCCGAATTTCGGCCAAGGGGTGATGGGGGGAATGGTGTGGGTGTTGTGCACAATTGGTCAAGTCAACCCCCCTCAAATCAAGGTACAATGAGCCTCCAAAACAATACATCTTAACCTACACCTATAAACTCTATTTCACCCATACAAATGAGATGGAGAAATTTTTGAGGGGGAGAAGTGGGCAGCTGAATTCTTCAAGGGGAGAAGTAAATGGGAGTGTGTGGATGTGGGTACGGGTGTGGGGTGATGAAAAATGATAAATATAATACCCCAAACATCCATTTACGCTAAAAAAAAAGCCTTTTTTCTTCAATAATTTCCAAACCGTTTTGGCAAATGATTTCGTTCCAAAAACCACATGATAAAATTTTATTTAATGTTTTATGATGAACAAAATTTGTTTCAACTCATTCCAATTTGTAATTTTCCCTAATTAAATGTATTGGTGACGGCTTAAATAATAATAAAATAATATTTTTTTCAGAAAATTTGAAATTTCACCAGCGGCTCAATAAACACCAAATAATAGCAATTACATAGTTAGAATATGTATATTTAATTTTTATAATAAGATATTTGTATTTTGACTTTTTACAGAAAACCCCCTTATTTTACCGATTATTCGAAATTTCACCGAAACGATTTTCAAAACGTTACAATCTTCCCCCCTTAAAGAAATTCGGTCCCCGAATTTAAATTCAAACTCCCCCAAATACTAAAACATCTAAGAAAAACCATCAAGTCGTCGGGCTCCGAAATTGTAACTACATAAAACAAATCGTAGCGCAACGCATGCGCTTGAAAAATGAGTATATAACTCAAATCAAAACTCCGTCAAGCATCCCGCAATCATCGGAGTCATGGAGAAGACATCAATGCCAAATCTAAATCAAACCAATATGATATAACTCGAAACTATACATGTAAACATCGAATCTATATCTGTAAGTATCTGAAGGAAATGCATGCCAAATCTCTTTAAGTCGTTGTGCAACGCGTATAACACTGCACAGTGGCGGACGTCTATCATAAGAAAAATAACTATATACATATATACTTTTGTTTGAAATGTACGTTCCGCCGTTTTGGAAACAATTTAGAAGGGTCTCCTTGTTTTAAACATTTCGTGTCATATCAGACACATAGGTAAATACTGAGGCTATAGCTCGCTTTTTGGAAATCCCTTCAATAACTATCAATGCATGCAAAATATATTCAGGTACTGTCCTCTGACTAGTCCTGCTCAGTACGAAAATACATAGCAATATCATAAAAACGTACTGCTCTATACGAAATCAATCCCAAAATATGCACATGAATGCTACGTGCATCTGGTGCGCACGGAAATCAAAATCCATGAATGTGCCATACATGCGCACAGAAACAACATCTAAGTGCATCGGGTGTGCACGAAACATCTGTCGTAGGCAACATGTGTGCCTGACAGCAAAATCAGGTGCATCTATCGTGCACGAAATCATGAAATCCAATATCAAGCGCCGAACGTGCGCAAAATCAATCAGGTGCACAAGGTGCACAAAACAAATATCGGGTATCACAATCGAAATCGAAGTCCAGTGCATCTAAATGCACAAAAGGCGTATCACTGCACTGCAAGCATATATAAACTATATCGAGTGCAGGAACGAAATCGTGTGCATGCATACGCACAAAACCAACTCAACTGTTTAAAATCGTAAAATCACAAACATGTGAAACTGAAGCACGAAAACGATATCAAGTGCAACACTGTGCAAAGATCGTAAATCCTCAATCATCAAAATCAAATCATACGAATAAATCACCCAAAACATCGCAATCAATAATGGCGGAATAGTACTGCTCAAGCGCATTCTCTAAGAATCTCGGCCAACTGTCGCGGTCACTAGTGGGACGTCTCGTCGATGATCATGAACTTTGTCCTGCTGGCGTGCGTAACCATGACCACTCCTGGGTCAAGGTCTTCACTGTGAATTACCAATCTTTCGGTCCATCGGCTCATCGGCCCTGTCAGGTGTGCTAACGGGGACGATTCCGTTTTGGCACTTCTCTGGTCATCTCTCGGTCAATCCGCACGACCACTCGTAAAGCAACATGTCACTGGAGTCGTCCTCTGGCTCTCTAAATGCACGTGACACATCTGATCCTGGGTGCAAATATCATTGCAGCATTGTCCTGAAAGGAATCCTACTCAAGGTCTCTTCCAGTCTCATCTCTGCCAACTGTCCGGGAGTCATCGTCCTTTACTATATCTGCTCCTTGTTCCGGAACGGCTGCATACTCATCGCGACTCCTTCTGGAAGGTATATCCATGTACAATGACTCGGCATGCGTATCGCATCTATGATGTCGGCAGAGTAGAACATCATCTTATCAAGATCTCGTACGCACCGCTTACTCCACTTTTCTCCAAGGTCGACCGTTTCGGACTCGTCTCGTCGTGGCTGCATGGACTGAGCTCCAACGGCTATCCTCGTATCGGGAGTCTCCCAAGAAATGCATCTCACCACCTACCATCCGAAATAAGTCGAGCCATCCAATCGAGTCGTCAAAACCTCATAATCCTCCAAGAGCTCAACATCTTGGGTACTGTATAATAGTATCGAGTATGTACCACAGCATCAGTGGTCCAGCCGTAGAAGGGCAAACCCAAGCCTCACTAATGGCGCCGTAGAACTGCCGCAAACCCGAAGGTTCAAAGGCTTTCACACGGTCATTAAGTCGAGTTAGGGTTTCATTCTTCTAGAGGGACCATAGAATTGCCTGCATGTCTTTCCGACTACTTTAAACTTGGAATAATAGATTTCTGACATTCGATCGTCTCTGTCGACTCCCAACGTCTCCGCGTGAAGTCGTCTCTAGCTGGAATCAATCTATCTGATGACCTCGCATCGGGGTAGGCGAACGATCCACATGTCCTAGTCATTCATCCTCGATGACTAGCAACCTTCTATCATCTCTTAGTACAACTTATACTGCAATAGCTCCAACATCTGGGGCGATATCTCGTCGTTCGCAGCAATAACTGGCTCACTCGTCTGCATGCTGAACCGTGCCTCAATCATCAGGAGTAAGCAACATACCAACGGTCATCAAAATCTGGCTGGCCTCCATCATTGGCTCAATTCCCTAGTGTCGATCAGCACCTCCGAGTAACCTTATAAAGGCGATCCGCCAAACGCTCGTGGCGAGGAAACACAGTAAAAAGACACTTCTCTGCAATTGGGTGTCGCCGGAATCACGCCCTGGTCAGTCCTCATTTGTGACGAGCTCCTGTTGACCGCAACTCTAGCCGTATCTCTCCCTGCCCGAAATCGTGGCAGCAAAACCAAACTGGTAACGATGAGGCTAGATTAGGAAGGAATATAATACTGAACAAGGAAATGTACATCCTAAGGCTTCTTAAGTGGAGTGGCGTGTCGTAAATATGCCGCGGAACATACTAACGGTACGTCACACTACTTTAGTCACCTATTCCATCAACCAAGGGTCATCCTACGCTCTGAAGGTTAAAACCTAACGCCCTGATACCAACTTTGTCACGTCCCGAAAGTACGGAACATGACCGGCACATAAACTACGAAACGTCTCGAGGCGTACGTAATCTAAGTAAACCGAAAACCCAGAAATCCAAACCAAGAAAAGAAGTAGAGTGAAGGAAAACCAATTTAAAACAAGTAGTTTTAATAGCATAAGCCGAATTATGCGGTTTTTAAAACATCAAAAATTTACTGAAAATTTCGGCATAGTCTCCTTTGTAAATACAGGACCCCAAACGGGATACAACATGAATAGTATACGAAAACAAGAAAAGGGCATCCCTAAGCGGGAGCTAGCTCTTCGTCAATCGACGGTCACAACCACACAAACAATATAATATACAACGCCAACGGCGAGGATCAAAACTCAAAAGGAAACTCAAAACCACCAGAAATATAACGAGCAACTCTAAGGTCGAAAGAATAAACAACACTGGTCTCTATCTCAAAAAAATACATGTTTGGTTGATGGAATTTACTAGATACAACGGAATAATATTATACAAGGTAATATGATGGGTACGATACAAGAAAAACCCACCTACTAGCAAGTCACCCGAATGAAACTGAGCCCGCAAATCCGTAATGAAACCTGTACGGCAACTTGAAAGAAACTGGGGCACAACGGGGGTGAGTTGCCAACTCGTGAATAGAAAAATATCTACGCACAGAAATCGCATAAATAACGCAACCTAGGTCAATGATCATAATATATCCTCAAATATATGAATAACACATAGCCTATAACAAGGCTAGGGTAAATATCTAACCCGAGTGTAATCTCATGTGCCCGTGTCAGTGCCCAAGGGTAGCAATATATCATATGAATGAGGTATGAATGCATGAAAACAGAATACATGTAAATGAAGAACTGTTTCCATAATTTAGTGAGATTTCCTTTGTATTTTTAAAATGAGGTATCATAATGAAATCAGCATAAAACAGTGCCTAGCATCGGCACAAAACGTAATCCCAATATCTCGATATCTCTGTATCACAGTCTCTGTACCTCAATATCTAGGGCGCCGTTAGTCCAGACCGGCCCCTACCATCCATCTCAAGACCACGACGGTATCCTCCGGATATCCGACGCGTCGGGTAAAATCATCGGTAGGTAGTGCTCCCCTGCCAGGCTCACATCATCATCATCACGCGCTTCTTGCCCCGGGGTACCTTACCGGGTCCACCATGTACCCGAAACGGTTCATCCGTTTCCTCGAATCGGGTCTCGAAATCCATCAGCAAACTCATGGTGGACGACTCATACATCATGGGAAAACCGCACTTTTTATTTTAAAAAGAGAGAAATCAGTTCATATAAGTTTTTGCTGTTTTCCTCCAAATCCAGAAAATCTCATGGAAATCAGAGTCCAAAACCTCAATAACACGTAAAATAGTGAATATATGCAAGAGAATCCATGGATGCGGCATAACAATGAATAACAGTATGCATGAAGTAGCAGGTAATAACTACAATGTCTAAACTAACATATAAGGCAAGTACACTAATATCATGTTTAACTATTAGCTAACAGGCTATGTCAAGCAATAACATTTTCTAAGGTGTACGTGACATGGCAATTACCGATGAAGATATGTGTGAGCCGGCAATTAAGTGTACGTGGTATATACGCATCATCGGTAATGGTGCTGGTGTCCTAACAGCATGATATCAATAATGGAGTATGAAACATAAAATAAGCATTCGATGCGAAGCGGACCACAAAAATGAGTGGGAGATGAAAACTAGACGCAACTATAACTAATCTGCATTAATCTAATATCAGTCCTACAAATGGTGCCTTTTGAAATAACATGAATCATGGGGTTTTGAAAATAGGGGCTACGGTGTTTTTATGAAAAGATACGTCTTTTGAAATATCCGTAGGATCCCTTGGGCAATCTTTAAAAATGCCCACGATTCGTTAGTTTTTGAAATAGGTAAGAAGTCTAATCTAATCTAACAACTACACTAAACTATACGGCTGAACTAACAAGCTGAACTACAGGTAAGGAAACCGCCTATCATCTGAGTCGTTACATATACGTACCTGTATATGTATAGTCAGTGATCCCGCCTCAATAATATCATATCTGATACCATATCTATAATCAGGCATCCCAAGTCAAGAGTGCGGATCAATCATCAATATAACTCGTACGTAAATCCGTCGTACGGCATCCCCAAATCTGGGTACGGGTTAATATCACATTCAATCACACTATTCATCTGGTATCTTCTTTATCAAATATCATGATCCGGGACAATGTCCTACGTCTAGTACAATACTGATACCGCCTAAGCATGCATACAGGTGTAAGAATTGCTACGTCAAAAGACCCGCTAAAACATCATGTCGTATCTCAATACGAACCAAATCACATCACCGATCTTCTGGCCTCAGGCCCAATATCATCAACTCATCTCAAATTCCAAATACTATCCTTAAATCCAGTATATGAACACATAGTCACATACCCATGTGAACACATAAATATATACTCCCACATACACACATATAAAAGAAGAATGTTTGCAAGTATGTGTGTGTGTGCGTGTGTGAGTGCGACCACTACTCTAGGGTTTCGCAACTATACTAAACCAATCCAAAAATACCAAATATCCATCTTATCATCAATAATCTCAACAACATATAATCAATATCTGTGTGTATACGTATTCGTATACATCACCACGAACTGCGGGGGTGCTATACGCCATCAACCCGACTTCTCCCCGTAGATATAAATCTACTCACCTGGTCCTCGTTCGCCGGTGCCGACGTCGCCACGCGCTTGCTTGTCGTCTCGAAGTCCACATGGGGTACCTACATATCATAACGCACCGTATCGTATTAAAATCCGACTCATGACCAAAACGACACACGAATCCCACATAGGTCAAAACCTATGGTTGCTTTCACAAATCAACCCAAAACCCTCGACGTCGGCGTACAAACGGCAAATCATCGAGAAAAACCCAAATACACTCATTTGCACATTCACGAACACTAATTTTAATATAAAATAGGTTAAAATTCACAAAAACCCCAATTTCACTTAAAAAGTCATTTTTCCGAAAATCTAGCAAGCACAATTCGTCGTTTTTGTACAAAACATGATGTTTAAACAAATCTAGTAGCCATAATACTTATTAAATATTTTAAATAAGTCATAAAAACAATTTCCATAATTTAATCTCATTAAATTCCATTAACCCCAAAATTCTTGTTTACAAAATACCCAATTTTTTTTACAATTTATAGCAAAAATGCACAAACAACAATTTAGCTAGGATTTTCATGAACTAAAAGCATTAACCCACTCAATATATTATCTATAATGACATGAAACCATAATTATAATTTAATCTAAGGCATTTAATAATTTTCCAAAACTCTAGTTAGCAAAATAACTTAATTAGGGCATTTTATAAGTAATGGTTTGGAATTAACAACTAAATTAGCTTTCTATAAAACTTAAGATGTTAATCCACAACACAAAACCATGCACAATTTATCATAACCCATTTCCATAACAAAACCCTAATTCAACTCAAGCCATAAACTTTTAAAAAAAAACTAGTAAGCAAATAGCACTAAAATTAACACTAAAACAACTCAATTAAATAAATCTAAACATAAGAATTTAAATGGGTAGAAATTATACCTTAAAATCTAGTGATCTAGCAAGAAGAATTTGCCTCCAATGATGGCTTCATAACACCATTATCCAAGTGATAAAAGCTAAGGAGAATGGGATGAAGAATGGAAATCAATTTGTGAGATTTAAATTGGATTTTGGAGCAATTTTTTGATTTAAATTGAAGGAAATGAAAAGAGGGAAAATGAAGGGGGAAGGGCTGCAGAATTTCGGCCAAAGGGTGATGGGGGGAATGGTGTGGGTGTTGTGCACAATTGGTCAAGTCAACCCCCCTCAAATCAAGGTACAATGAGCCTCCAAAACAATACATCTTAAACTACACCTATAAACTCTATTTCACCCATACAAATGAGATGGAGAAATTTTTGAGGGGGAGAAGTGGGCAGCTGAATTCTTCAAGGGGAGAAGTAAATGGGAGTGTGTGGATGTGGGTACGGGTGTGGGGTGATGAAAAATGATAAATATAATACCCCAAACATCCATTTACGCTAAAAAAAAGCCTTTTTTCTTCAATAATTTCTAAACCGTTTTGGCAAATGATTTCGTTCCAAAAACCACATGATAAAATTTTATTTAATGTTTTATGATGAACAAAATTTGTTTCAACTCATTCCAATTTGTAATTTTCCCTAATTAAATGTATTGGTGACGGCTTAAATAATAATAAAATAATATTTTTTTCAGAAAATTTGAAATTTCACCAGCGGCTCAATAAACACCAAATAATAGCAATTACATAGCTAGAATATGTATATTTAATTTTTATAATAAGATATTTGTATTTTGACTTTTTACAGAAAACCCCCTTATTTTACCGATTTTTCGAAATTTCACCGAAACGATTTTCAAAACGTTACATAGGATTAAATGATGGGACGCATTAAAAGAACTAATGCAAGAATATCACGTATTAAAATAACTAATGCAAGATAATAAACCAAGTTAAAGTCGTTGGAACACTTTCGAAAAACCACTCGGTTCTTTTCAAAACCAACTTTTAAATGCGGAGCTTGAGCCACTTCTTTTAAAAGCTATCTCGTTCCATCGACCAAATCAAGTTCACTACGTTCACGGTTTTGCTAAAACCATTCATAGCCCTCCGTCGTTTCGTATGAATATTCAATAGTATTCAAGTTGTGTTTGTTGACCTTCGTCAAGGCATAGTGATTGGTAGCTGTTGGGTATTCATATGTAGCATAGATAGATGCGTTGGTTTGGGACATTCGCATTACCTTGTTGACCTTCGTCAAGGGTATATCCGGGTGGATTCAAATTAACCTGGATAATGACGGGCAGAACTTGACATGTGACTTATGATTTGTTGACCTTCATCAAGGTCATAAGTGCATGGGGCAAAAATCCACATCGGGAGTTTCATAAGTACTGAAACTTGCTATATTTGCATACCATTGGGAGTGTGATGATTCTGGTAGGATTCCTTCAGTTTCGTCACGCGATGATATTTGGATCCCGATCCTACTGTGAGTATATGCTACTCCTCGGGAAATTTCTCACTAAACGATCAATGCTATAAACCTAGTAGGTGCCTAGAAAGGTGTTAGCGGGGCTACGTCCCTAGGGAAAAGAGGTTCTTTAATTAAGGAACTTCGCGAAAGCATTGGAAAACCTCCATCGAAGTACCGACACCGGCCTGGCTGAACGGTTAAGCAAGTATTGTGCGGTGGGATTGATCCCGACTAATTCTTCCTTTATGGTTTGAGGAGGGATTCGAGAAACAGTGGGAGCCATCCTGTTTAGACAAACTAAAAACCACTCTAAACTTGTAAGAGCATCATGCTGAGTGTTTCTTCTTCTCTCTCCTAATTGCAGCGACCAATCAACATGACTGGACTTAAGTTACTCCTAGATAAAAATATACTGACAGGGCCAAACTACAAAGATTGGCTCAGGAATGTCAAAATGGCAATCACTTACGACAAGCTGGGGTATCTTCTTACCACCAAAGCTCCCCCTGCCCCTGGTCCCACTTCCAGCGTCGCGGATAAGGAAATCCGCAAGACTTAGGAGATTGATAGCGCGAAGGCCAAGTGCCTCGTACTTGCCTCGATGGACAACGAACATCAGAGGAGGCACGAGAATATGGACCTTGAATCCATATTTCTCCATACAAAAGAACTGTATGGAGAGCAATCTCGTATCGCAAGATACGAAGCGTCGAAAAAGTTATTTTCGGCAAAGATGGCCGTCGGATCATCAGTAGCCGAGCACGTGCTAAAGATGATCGGCTACATTGAGGAGCTCGCGGACCTAGGGACCATATTGGAGGGTGAACTCTATACGGATATAGTTCTCCAGTCCTTTCCTTCCACTTACGCCCAGTTCATACTGAACTTCAACTTATAAGAAAAAGAGGTTGAACTTTCAGAGCTCCTCAACATGCTGAGGAGCGCAGAGGGCACCCTACAGAAAGGTAGGGAAACATCCACTTTGTTTGTAGGAGGATCATCTTCTTCTAGGTCCAAGGCGAAAGCCAAGGGAAAGAAGAAGAAAGCCCCCGCCAAACCAACGGGCGGTGTTAGTAAAGTGGATACGAAGGGAAAAGCAAAAGCAACAAAGATAGCGGGGAAGCTTGTGGATAAGGAAGAATGCTTCTATTGTCATAAGAAAGGACACTGGAAGAATGATTGCAGGGCTTGGAAAGCCAGGACACAGGAATTGAAGCAGGTTGCAGCTTCAGCTTCAGGTGTGTATGTTATTGAAAACTGTCTTTCAATAAACTCTACTTCCTGGGTATTGGATACCGGATCAGGATCTCATATCTGTAATTCTTTGCAGGCGTTGAGAAACCGTAGGGTTTTGAAGGCAGGTGATATGACCCTCAGAGTTGCGAACGGAGCTAGCATGGATGCTAAAGCCGTGGGGGACTATCACCTGGGAATGTCAGATGGACATGTTTTGGTTTTGCGTAATTGCTTTTTTGTACCCAACGCAACTTGTAATATCATTTCTGTATCTTTAGTTTCTAAAGAAGGTTATGAATTTGCGTTTGTAAGTAATGTTGTAAACATTCACCTTAATCAAGTTTTGATTGGGTCAGGTACATTGAGTAATGGTATATACGTGTTAAACCAACCACAGATTTTTAATGTCCAGAATACACACAAAAGAAAGTCTCCGGAAATAAATCAGACTTTCTTGTGGCATTGTAGACTGGGTCACATCAATGAGAGAAGGTTGACTAAGTTACATACAGAAGGATATTTGAATGCGTTCGAATATCAATCGTATGCCACTTGTCAATCCTGTCTCAAAGGAAAGATGACAAAGACTCCGTTTACTGGACATGGGGTAAGAGCGAGCGAGCTCTTAGGACTCGTACACAGTGATGTGTGCGGTCCAATGTCTACACATGCGCGAAGCGGGTATTCTTACTTCATTACTTTTACGGATGACTTCTCAAGGTACGGTTATGTCTTCTTAATGAAACATAAGTCCGAAGCCTTTGGAAAATTCCAGGAGTATAAGAATGAAGTAGAGAAACAGACCGGCAAAAGTATTAAGATTCTAAGATCGGATCGAGGTGGAGAATACTTAAGTGCCGAGTTCCTGGACTATTTAAAAGAGAACGGAATTCTCTCTCAGCTTACTCCTCCATACACCCCGCAACATAACGGTGTATCGGAGAGACGGAACCGCACCCTATTGGATATGGTGCGGTCCATGATGAGTAACGCTGAGTTACCGCGATCATTCTGGGGATATGCGCTAGAACCAGCCGCATACTTTTTGAACCGAGAACCCACTAAGACTGTGCCTACCATGCCATTTGAGATGTGGTGTGGGAAGAGACCCCATCTTAATCACATTAAGACATGGGGAAGTCCAGCTTTTGTCAAAAAGCAGCATGCGGACAAGCTCGAGGCACGCTCAGTACTGTGCAAGTTTGTGGGATATCCAAAGAATTCCAAGGGATATTTCTTCTACTGTGAAGAGGAACAAAAATTTCTTGTTTCTCGTCATGCCCACATTCTAGAACACCAGTTCATAGAAAAGGAAATAAGTGGGAGCGCAGTAGAACTGGAAGAAATTCCAGAACCACGGACTATTACTGAAAGTTTAGTGGAACCAGAGGGTTCGGAAGAACAGGACATTCCTACGCCGCTCCGCAGGAGTAGTAGGCAGACTCATCCGCCCGAGAGATACTACAGTTTTCTCATAGACGGGGATAGAGAGGATTGCATCATAGATTATGATGAGCCTACTAGCTTCCAGCAGGCCGTTCAGAGCGTTGACTCAGTGAAATGGCTGGATGCAATGCGGACCGAAATGGAGTCCATGTACACCAACAAGGTATGGACGTTGGACATTGCTCCAGATGGGGTAAAACCCGTAGGATGCAAGTGGATCTTCAAAAGGAAGATTGGTGTAGATGGACAGGTTGAGACCTATAAAGCTAGGCTGGTAGCAAAGGGTTTTCGTCAAAGACCTGGCTTGGACTATGACGAAACCTTCTCTCCAGTAGCCATGCTGAAATCCATTCGGATCCTTCTTGCCATTGCTGCCTTCCACGATTATGAGATTTGGCAAATGGACGTAAAGACAGCTTTTCTAAATGGAAATTTAGAGGAGTGTGTCTATATGGACCAGCCAGAGGGTTTCATTCAGAGTGGGAGCAGCGGAAAGGTGTGCAAGTTGCTTAAGTCCATCTATGGACTAAAGCAGGCATCGCGGAGTTGGAACATCTGCTTTGATGAGACGGTCAAAGAATTTGGCTTTATCAAAAATCCAGATGAACCGTGCATCTATAGTAGATTTGTAGCGAACTATAGTATTCCTCGTTTTATACGTGGATGACATTCTCTTAATAGGAAATGACATTCCTATGCTACAATCTGTCAAGGGGTTCTTGTCACACAGGTTCTCCATGAAAGACCTGGGTGATGCCTCGTACATTCTGGGTATCCGGATCTACCGTGACAGATCCAAGAGGATATTAGGACTTTCACAGTTCAGGTACATCGTCACCATACTGAAGAGATTCAGTATGGAAGATTCCAAGCGCGGTAACCTACCGGCTTGTCACGGGATCACCCTCTCTAAAGAGATGTCTCCCAAGACTGATTTGGAGAGGGATCGCGTGTCTATTATACCCTACGCTTCTGCGGTAGGCTCTATAATGTATGCGATGTTGTGTACCAGACCGGATGTAGCTTATGCACTGAGTGTGGTAAGCCGGTATCAGTCAAACCCTGGGGAGAAACACTGGATAGCGGTAAAGAACATTCTCAAGTACCTGAGAAGGACTAAGGAGATGTTCTTGGTGTATGGCGGAAAAAACCTCCAGATCGAGGCCTTTGCTGACTCCAGCTTCCAGAGTGACAAGGATGATTCCAAGTCCATGTCGGGTTTTGTCTTTGCCCTCAATGGAGGGGCGGTGTGTTGGAAGAGTTCCAAACAAGAAACCGTTGCAGACTCGACGATGGAAGCGGAATACATCGCTGCATCTGATGCCGCAAAAAAAGCTGTCTGGATGAGGAAGTTCTTGAAAGAACTTCAGGTGGTTCCGTCCATTATTGATCCAATACCTCTGTATTGCGACAACAACGGGGCTATAGCTTTAGCGAAGGATCCCAGGTCCCATCAGAGATCCAGGCACATCTTGAGGCGGTATCACCTGATCAGGGAGATCGTGGATCGCCAGGAGATCGAGGTTCGGAGAGTCGCTTCAGAAGATAACACTGCAGATCCATTCACCAAGGCCCTGCCCCAGACTCAGTTCGAGCGGCTGATCGAGATGATAGGTCTTCGATACGCCAGTACATGGCCTTAGTGCAAGTAGGAGATTGTTAGTGTATATGCCCTAGAGGCCATTATTGTATCATACTAGTTTGTATATTACTTAATGGAAGCTTGGGATATTCACCTTGTATATACAATCTTGCTCAAAATAGTAGTATGCTACTTGGTTTGTTTCTACTTCAATGTGTACATGTGTTTATTTTAGTATATCGCCTATACACATTAGTGGAGCCCTTAGGATCTTTGCTTGATTACCAGCGATGTGATGGCCATCACACTAGTGGGGCTGGGTAATCTATAAGCACATCCTTATGCAGGTCCCTGGTCGCAGGACTATCGAGACAGGGCATCGATACTCCGGAGTAGACCAGCGCATGCGCTTCTCATCCCAGTGTGGGAGACGGTCTGTCCCACAGCCGTTAGTACGTCGTACTTGAGATAGTATGCGGGTGCTCGTTAGGTTACAGGTACACTGGACAGAACTCGTCGGGAACTGACTAGTTGGTATTATGCCTATCGTCAGTTATTAGTTCCCAGGTGACATGAGTATAGCTTAGTCCGCTGACTTGACACTGTCACTTCGCCTCGAGTGTGTTCCCACAGTACTTTGATCACTACCCTGCCACGGCTCAAAGGAGTCGTGCAAACAGGTAGTGGTTGGGTGCAGTCCCGAAGCACTTGGAGGCAGTGACGGTTAGACAGGATTCGTCTCTCCCGGTATTGGGGGTTGTCGTCGCGCTGTGTCTAGGAGAGCCATTACACAAGTAGTCCCTGGCCAGGGCAAACGAGATATACTGGTAGGCTTCCAGTGTTATCTAAGGGGTTTTGGGCTTCGCTCCGGCACGACTTGTACCGCTATTGGGGGACTGACGTTTACCGCCCCCTAGGCCCGCCATACGATGTATCAGACGAACAGACCGGACTGTATGGAGAATGTCACACTCAGGCTCAATAGGAGTTCAGATGGGTTTCACCTCGTCGGTCTTCTTGTCGGCACTACCTGGGGACCGTTACGCATAGCTAGTGCCGCTTGCGGTCTGTGGTTAAACTCACTGCCAGCATAGTGTCGAGTCTTTAGAGTCCCACACAGAAAGCTTTTCGCCTTTAGGCAAAAGAGTAGAGGTCGCATGGTATTGCGACAGGTCGCATAGTTTTGCGACAGGGTTCGGTCACATCCGTGCACTTGTGCACGTACAGTGTCCGGACAGTTTACACTAGCGGGCTTTGGTTTAAGCCAGATCCTAGTGTACTTTATGGGATTGGATTTATCCAGTTTCCATTCGTGTTCCTCGGAACGCGGATGCGGGTGTGTATGCACAGTTGACAGGGAGACAGAGGCAGTGGATTCTCATTAGGGTTGTTGACAGTTGACCGTTGACTATTGACCTTTTGATCAACTCTAATGAGAATATGATATGAGATTAACAATTATATTAATTAAGTATTATGGTGACATGGTTGTTGACTTTGTTGACTTGTTGACTTTTGTTGACTTATTGACTTTGTTGACCGGTTGACTAGGCTTGACTAGTTGACCATCATGATAACCATAGCTATCATTTCATGGCAAAGACTTTTGCTTGCTTGCTCATTTGTGCAAAATAAGTGCATGAAATGATATGGTTATGGTTGCTTCAACCATCACATAACACTTGATTGGTATGATGTGTGATCATTGCTTTAGATTATGAGAGGGTGAAAGACAAAAGAGAGCCTCATTCTTTCTTGCTCATTCTCTATCTTGTTCTTGAGCTCTCTTGCTCTTGCTTTCACTCTCATTCTCTTGCTCCCTCTCTTGACTCTATGGTTCATATCTCTCATGAGTTGAGAATCAAGAACCATAGATAAAATCCCATTCTAATTCTTCTCTACTCATTCTACTTCACTAGGTTTAGCAAACCAAGTGAACTAGTTTCTTCAAAGAACGAAGAAGGAGCTAAAGGTTGGAGCTTTCAGGTGGATCTTTCTTCGGCGTAAGGAGACGACTAGAATGTAAGTCCACGTTGCAACCCCCGGTGCTTACGGGGAGGCGGAAACGGTATAAAAAACAAATTTTTATCGCAAGGGGCAACATGGACTAAACAAGGTCGGGATCGTGTCTAAACTAAAATAGCAAGCATACAAAGGAGCGTTAGCTACTCGGATGAAGAGTTATACCTAACTTGAACTCCTTCTTCTTGAAACCTTGTAGAGGTTGATGGTTCTTGCCTCGTAGCCTTCTTCCGTCGAAGATGGATCCACCTGAGGGTTCAACCTTTGGGCTCTTCCTCGAACTTTGAGTGAACTAGGATCTCCGGCTTGCTAAACCTTGAACCCTAGAGAGAGTAGAGAGTATCTATGGGGTGCTTTCTTTTTCAAGGTGAGGGATTCTCAACACATGAGAAGGAATCACCTTGAGCTTGAGGAAGAAGAAGATGAAATGAGGAGAGAGAAGCTAAATGATAGAATGAGCTATCTTTTTCTTTCTTGCAACCATAATGCCAAAAGAAAAAGAATTATCTAATTAATAATAATAATGAAAATGAAAAAGTTGATGGAAGGTTTAGGAATGACCATTATCATTTCAAACATTAAATGTTTTTGCAAGAATCAAAAAGCATCTTGCTTTTGTAATGATGATGGTCAAATGTTCAACCATGGTCAACAAGTCAACCATGGTCAACTAGTCAACAAAAAACCAACCATGACACAATTTCATTTTATTAATATTATTAATTGATATAACATAAATCCATTAGGGTTTGGAAAAAGACGACTGTCAACTGTGCATACGCACCCGTTCCGAAACCCTAATGAAAGTCCTCTTCCTCTTCCTCAAATAACTGTGCATACACACCTGCATCCTTGTTCCGAGGAACATGAATACTGAGAGATAAAAGCAACCCCAAAACATATACCAGTATCTGACTCAAACCAGATTCAGCCAGTAATATCCGTCCGGACTCCAAACGTGCACAAGTGCGCGGATGAGAACGAACCCTGTCGCAAAACCATGCGACCTCTACTCTGTTTTGCCCAGAGGCGAATACCCTCTGTGTGGGACTCTAAAGACTCGACACTACGCTGGCAGTGGGTTTAACCACAGACCGCAAGCGGCACTAGCTGTACGTAACGGTCCCCAGGTAGATGCCGACAAGAAGGCTGACGAGGTGAAACCCCATCTGAACTCCTACTGAGTCTGAATGTGACAGTCTCCGTACAGTCCGGTCTGTTCGTCTGATACATCGCATGGCGGGCCTAGGGGGCGGTAAAACGTCAGTCCCCTAATAGCGGTACAAGTCATGTCGGAGTGAAGCCCAAAACACCCTGAGATAACACTGGAAGCCTCCCAGTATATCTCGCTTGCCCTGGCCAGGGACTACTCGTGTAATGGCTCTCCTAGACACAGCGCGATGTCAACCCCCAATACCGGGAGAGACGAATCCTGTCTAACCGACACTGCCTCCAAGTGCTTCGGGACTGCACCCAACCACCACCTGTTTGCACAACTCCTTTGAGCCGTGGTAGGGTAGTGATCAAAGTGCAGTGGGAACACACTCGAGGCGAAGTGCCAGTGTCAAGTCAGCGGACTAAGCTGTACTCATGTCACCTGGGAACTGATAACTAACGATTGGTATAATACCAACCTGTCAGTTCCCGACGAGTCCTGTCCAGTGTACTCGTAACCCAACGAGCACCCGTATACTATCTCCAGTACGACGTACTGATGGCTGTGGGACAGACCATCTCCCACACTGGGATGAGAAGCGCATACGCTAGTCTACTCCGGAGTATCGATGCCCTGTCTCGATAGTCCTGCGACTAGGGACCTGTATAAGGATGAGCTTATAGATTACCCAGCCCCCACTAGTGTCACTGCCATCACAACGCTGGTAATCAAGCAAAGATCCTAAGGGCTCCACTAATGCGTATAGGTGATATACTGAAATAAACACAAGTACACATTGAAGTAGAAACAAACCAAGTAGCATACTACTATATTGAGCAAGATTGTTTATACAAGGTGAATATCCCAAGCTTCCATCAAGTAATATACAAACTAGTATGACACAGTAATGGCCTCTAGGGCATATACACTAACAATCTCCCACTTGCACTAAGGACATGAACTGGCGTATCAAAGACCTATCATCTCGATCAGCCGCTCGAACTGAGTCTGGGGTAAGGCCTTGGTGAATGGATCTGCAGTGTTCTCCTCTGAAGCAACCCTCTGAACCTCGATCTCCTTACGATCCACGATCTCCCTGATCAGGTGATACCGCCTCAAGATGTGCCTGGATCTCTGATGGGACCTGGGTTCCTTCGCTAAAGCTATAGCCCCATTGTTGTCGCAATAAAAAGGTATTGGGTCAACAATGGACGGAACCGCCTGAAGTTCTTTCAAGAACTTCCTCATCCAGACAGCTTCTTTTGCGGCATCAGATGCAGCAATGTATTCCGCTTCCATAGTCGAGTCTGCAACGGTTTCCTGTTTGGAGCTCTTCCAACACACCGCCCCTCCATTGAGGGTAAAGACGAAACCCGACATGGACTTGGAATCATCCTTGTCACTCTGGAAGCTGGAGTCAGCAAAGGCCTCGATCTGGAGGTCTTTTCCGCCATACACCAAGAACATCTCCTTAGTCCTTCTCAGGTACTTGAGAATGTTCTTTACCGCTATCCAGTGTTTCTCCCCAGGGTTTGACTGATACCGGCTTACCACACTCAGTGCATAAGCTACATCCGGTATGGTACACAACATCGCATACATTATAGAGACTACCGCAGAAGCGTAGGGTATAATAGACATGCGATCCCTCTCCAAATCAGTCTTGGGAGACATCACTTTAGAGAGGGTGATCCCGTGACAAGCCGGTAGGTTACCGCGCTTGGAATCTTCCATACTGAATCTCTTCACTATGGTGTCGATGTACCTGGACTGAGAAAGTCCTAATATCCTCTTGGATCTATCACGATAGATCCGGATCCCCAGGATGTATGAGGCATCACCTAGGTCTTTCATAGAGAACCTGTGCGACAAGAACCCCTTGACAGATTGTAGCATAGGAATGTCATTTCCTATTAAGAGAATGTCATCCACGTATAAAACGAGGAATACTACAGTTCTCGCTACAAATCTACTATAGATGCATGGTTCATCTGGATTTTTGATAAAGCCAAATTCCTTGACCGTCTCATCAAAACAGATGTTCCAACTCCGCGATGCCTGCTTTAGTCCATAGATGGACTTAAGCAACTTGCACACCTTTCCGCTGCTCCCACTCTGAATGAAACCCTCTGGCTGATCCATATAGACACATTCCTCTAAATTTCCATTTAGAAAAGAAGTCTTTACGTCCATCTGCCAAATCTCATAATCGTGGAAGGCAGCAATGACAAGAAGGATCCGAATGGATTTCAGCATAGCCACTGGAGAAAAGGTTTCGTCATAGTCCAAGCCAGGTCTTTGACGGAAACCCTTTGCTACAAGTCTAGCTTTATAGGTCTCAACCTGCCCATCTACACCAATCTTCCTTTTGAAGATTCACTTGCATCCTACGGGTTTTACCCCGTCTGGAGCAATGTCCAACGTCCATACTTTGTTGGTGTACATGGACTCCATTTCGGTCCGCATTGCATCCAGCCATTTTACCGAGTCAACGCTCTGAACGGCCTGCTGGAAGCTAGTAGGCTCATCATAATCTATGATGCAATCCTCTCTATCCCCGTCTATGAGAAAACCGTAGTATCTCTCGGGCGGATGAGACTGCCTACTACTCCTGCGGAGCGGCATAGGAATGTCCTGTTCATTCGAACCCTCCGGTTCCACTAAGCTTTCAGTAATAGTCTGTGGTTCTGGAATTTCTTCCAGTTCTACTGCGCTCCCACTTATTTCTTTTTGTAAGAACTGGTGTTCTAGAAAGTGGGCATGACGAGAAACAAGAACTTTTTGTTCCTCTGCGTAATAGAAAAGATACCCCTTGGAGTTCTTTGGGTATCCCACAAACTTACACAATACTGAGCGCGCCTCGAGCTTGTCCGCATGCTGCTTTTTGACAAAAGCTGGACTTCCCCAAGTCTTAATGTGACTGAGATGGGGCCTCTTCCCACTCCACATCTTATATGGTGTAGTAGGCACAGTCTTAGTAGGAACTCGGTTCAAAAGGTACGCAGCTGATTCTAGCGCATACCCCCAGATTGATCGCGGTAACTCAGCGTTGCTCATCATGGACCGTACCATATCCAATAGGGTTCGGTTCTGTCTCTCCGATACACCGTTGTGTTGCGGAGTGTATGGAGGAGTAAGCTGAGAGAGAATTCCGTTCTCTTTTAAATAATTCAGTAACTCGGCACTTAAGTATTCTCCACCCCGATCCGATCTTAGAATCTTGATACTTTTGCCGGTCTGTTTCTCTACTTCATTATTATATTCCTGGAACTTTTCAAAGGCTTCGGACTTATGTTTCATTAAGAAGACATAACCGTACCTCGAAAAATCATCCGTAAAAGTAATGAAGTAAGAGTAACCGCTTCGCGCATGTGTAGACATTGGACCGCACACGTCGCTGTGTACGAGTTCCAAGAGCTCGCTCGCTCTTTCTCCGTGTCCAGTGAACGGAGTCTTTGTCATCTTTCCCATGAGACAAGATTCACAAGTGGCATAAGACTGATACTCGAACGGATCCAAGTATCCTTCTTTATGTAACTTAGTCAACCGTGTCTCATTGATGTGACCCAGTCTACAATGCCATAAGAAAGCCTGATTAATATCTGGAGACTTTCTTTTGTGTGTATTCTGGACATTGAAAATCTGTGGTTGGTTTAATACGTATATACCATTGCTCAGTGTACCTGACCCAATCAGAACTTGATTAAGGTGAATGTTTACAACATTACTTACAAACGCAAATTCATAACCTTCTTTAGAAACTAAAGATACCGAAATGATATTACAAGTTGCGTTGGGTACAAAAAAACAATTACGCAGAACCAAAACATGCCCATCTGACATTCCTAGGTGATAGTCCCCCACGGCTTTAGCATCCATGCTAGCTCCGTTTGCAACTCTGAGGGTCATGTCACCTGCCTTCAAAAACCTACGATTTCTCAACGCCTGCAATGAATTACAGATATGAGATCCTGATCCGGTATCCAATACCCAGGAAGTAGAGTTTATCGAAAGACAGTTTTCAATAACATACACACCTGAAGCTGAAGCCGCAACCTGCTTCAATTCCTGTGTCCTGGCTTTCCAAGCCCTGCAATCATTCTTCCAGTGTCCACCCTTATGACAATAGAAGCATTCTTCTTTACCTATAAGCTTCCCTGCTTTCATTGTTGCCTTTCCCTTCGTATCCACTTTATTAACACCGCCCCTTGGTTTGGCGGGGGCTTTCCTCTTCTTTCCCTTGGCTTTCGCCTTGGACCTAGAAGAAGAAGATCCTCTTACAAACAAAGTGGATGTTTCCCTACCTTTCTGTAGGGTGCCCTCTGCACTCCTCAGCATGTTGAGGAGTTCTGAAAGTTCAACTTCCTTTTCCTGTAAGTTGAAATTCAGGATGAACTGGGCGTAAGTGGAAGGAAGGGACTGAAGAATCAAGTCCGTATAGAGCTCATTCTCTAACGTGGTCCCAAGGTCAGCGAGCTCCTCAATGTAGCCAATCATCTTAAGCACGTGTTCCGCTACCGATGATCCGATGGCCAATTTTGCCGAAAAAAACTTCTTCGACACTTCGTATCTTACGATACGAGACTGCTCTCCATACAGTTCTTTTGTATGAAGAAATATGGATTCCAGATCCATATTCTCGTGCCTCCTCTGATGTTCATTGTCCATCGAGGCAAGTACGAGGCACCTGGCCTTCGCGCTATCAATCTCCCAAGTCTTACGGATTTCCTTATCCGCGACGCTTGAGGTGGGACCTGGGACGGGGGGAGCTTTGGTGGTAAGAAGATACCCCAGCTTGTCGTAAGTGATTGCCATCTTGACATTCCTGAGCCAATCTTTGTAGTTTGGCCCTGTCAATATATTTTTATCTAGAAGTAACTTAAGTCCAGTCATTTCGATTTGGTCGCTGCAAGGGGGAGAGAAGAAACACTTTAGCATGATGCTCTTGCAAGTTTAGAGTGGTTTTTAATTTGTCTAAACAGGATGGCTCCCACTGTCTCTCGAATCCCTCCTCAAACCATAAAGGAAGAATTAGTCGGGATCAATCCCACCGTACAATACTTGCTTAACCGTTCAGCCAGGCCAGTGTCGGTACTTCGAGGGAGGTTTTACAACGCTTTCGCGAAGTTCCTTAATTAAATAACCTCTTTTCCCTGGGGGCGTAGCCCCGCTAACACCTTTCTAGGCACCTACTAGGTTTATAGCATTGATCGTTTAGTGAGAAATTTCCCGAGGAGTAGCATATACTCACAGTAGGATCGGGATCCAAACATCATCGCGTGACGAAACTGAAGGAATCCTACCAGAATCACCACACTCTAAATGGTATGCAAATCTAGCAAGTTTCAGTACTTATGAAACTCCCGATGTGGATTTTTGCCCCATGCTCTTATGACCTTGACTTTGGCCAAAATATCATAAGTCACATGTCAAGTTCTACCCGTCACTATCCAGGTTAATTTGGATCCACCCGTACCTACCCTTGACTTTGGCCAAAATGGCAGTACGACTGTCCCAAACCAACGCATCTATCTATGCTACACATGAATACCCAATAGCTACCAATCACTATGCCTTGACTTTGGCCAACATACATAGCTTGAATACTATTGCCTATTCATGTGAAACGACGGAGGGCTACGAATGGTTTTGGTAAAACCGTGAACGTAGTGAACTTGATATAATCGATGGAACGAGATAGCTTTTAGAAGGAGTGGCTCAAGCTCCGCATTTAAAAGTTAGTTTTGAAAAGAACCGAGTGGTTTTTCGAAAGTGTTCCAACGATTTCAACTTGGTTTATTATCTTGCATTAGTTCTATAAATGCGTGATATTCTTGCATTAGTACTTTTAATGCGTCCCATCATTTAATCCTACCATTGCAGAAAACAACCAAAATATGACGTACGCTTATGCCATATGCATTCGCCACGGGGCCCCGTCATCACCCGTTAGGTTACTTAACTAACGACAGAGCGGGTGCTGGGCTAGCGCGGCTGTAAAACATAAGCAACGCCTAAATAGAAAGCAATGATAGACATTACAGATCACAAATGAATACATTGGATATACTAGCAATCCGCAATACTTTCGAGCCTGCAACGAAAAGCGGATTACACGGTCGCGGTGAATAGCCAAATACCCCACCCAAGACCCCTACGGGTGCGGCAAACTACCCGCCAAGTACCCGGCAGTTTGTGCACCCCTCCATGGGTCTATCCTAGGAGCAAAAACAGTAAAAAGAATTATACAATGACGGCTACAACCCCGACCCGGTTGTGCGGCCAAACAAATAATAATATTACATCAATTTACATTTACAATGAATGAAAGAAAAACAAAAGTTCATCTCACATCCACCCCGGCTATTCACCCGCGACAGTCCAACACATTCATATACACATTCCAATATCAAACACAGATCATGTATAACCCCGACCAATCGACTTATAGCGATTAGCCGACGTTCAATACATGCAAACTTCACAGATATAACCAACATAGCCAAAGTGTAGCGAAGTTCGAAAAAAATACGGATTCATAGGACTGCAAAAGTAAATTTCTATTCTGGAAAATCTGGGCACATATAACATATTTTAAAAATCCCAAAATCCTACCAGAAGCACACTGCACGAAACAGGACCACAAGAAGAATACAAGCGGCGGCGGTTCCGCGGCCTAAGCCATCCATTGCCGCGGAACCGCGGCTCTTTGAAGGAATCACGTGATCGTTTTTCGTGGGTGTTCTCACAAAACCCTGTGCCGATTTTAGGAGTAAAAAGTTTTACATTTTGAGCACAAAATATTTCAACAGAAACTTAGGGTTTTGGTTTTTCCGGTTTTGCGATTTTTCCGTTTCGAACTTCCATACACTTCGCTACCAAGCTAGTTTTAGTTTAGTTAGGCTCTGATACCACTGTAAGTCCACGTTGCGACCCCCGGTGCTTACGGGGAGGCGGAAACGGTATAAAAAACAAATTTTTATCGCAAGGGGCAACATGGACTAAACAAGGTCGGGATCGTGTCTAAACTAAAATAGCAAGAATACAAAAGAGCATTAGCTACTCGGATGAAGAGTTATACCTAACTTGAACTCCTTCTTCTTGAAACCTTGTAAAGGTTGATGGTTCTTGCCTCGTAGCCTTCTTCCGTCGAAGATGGATCCACCTGAGGGTTCAACCTTTGGGCTCTTCCTCGAACTTTGAGTGAACTAGGATCTCCGGCTTGCTAAACCTTGAACCCTAGAGAGAGTAGAGAGTATCTATGGGGTGCTTTCTTTTTCAAGGTGAGGGATTCTCAACACATGAGAAGGAATCACCTTGAGCTTGAGGAAGAAGAAGATGAAATGAGGAGAGAGAAGCTAAATGATAGAATGAACTATCTTTTTCTTTCTTGCAACCATAATGCCAAAAGAAAAAGAATTATCTAATTAATAATAATAATGAAAATGAAATAGTTGATGGAAGGTTTAGGAATGACCATTATCATTTCAAACATTAAATGTTTTTGCAAGAATCAAAAAGCATCTTGCTTTTGTAATGATGATGGTCAAATGTTCAACCATGGTCAACAAGTCAACCATGGTCAACTAGTCAACAAAAAACCAACCATGACACAATTTTATTTTATTAATATTATTAATTGATATAACATAAATCCATTAGGGTTTGGAAAAAGACGACTGTCAACTGTGCATACGCACCCGTTCCGAAACCCTAATGAAAGTCATCTTCCTCTTCCTCAAATAACTGTGCATACACACCTGCATCCTTGTTCCGAGGAACATGAATACTGAGAGATAAAAGCAACCCCAAAACATATACCAGTATCTGACTCAAACCAGAGCCAGCCAGTAATATCCGTCCGGACTCCAAACGTGCACAAGTGCGCGGATGAGAACGAACCCTGTCGCAAAACCATGCGACCTCTACTCTGTTTTTCCCAGAGGCGAATACCCTCTGTGTGGGACTCTAAAGACTCGACACTACGCTGGCAGTGGGTTTAACCACAGACCGCAAGCGGCACTAGCTGTGCGTAACGGTCCCCAGGTAGATGCCGACAAGAAGGCTGACGAGGTGAAACCCCATCTGAACTCCTACTGAGTCTGAATGTGACAGTCTCCGTACAGTCCGGTCTGTTCGTCTGATACATCGCATGGCGGGCCTAGGGGGCGGTAAAACGTCAGTCCCCTAATAGCGGTACAAGTCGTGTCGGAGTGAAGCCCAAAACACCCTGAGATAACACTGGAAGCCTCCCAGTATATCTCGCTTGCCCTGGCCAGGGACTACTCGTGTAATGGCTCTCCTAGACACAGCGCGATGTCAACCCCCAATACCGGGAGAGACGAATCCTATCTAACCGTCACTGTCTCCAAGTGCTTCGGGACTGCACCCAACCACACCTGTTTGCACGACTCTTTTGAGCTGTGGTAGGGTAGTGATCAAAGTGCAGTAGGAACACACTCGAGACGAAGTGCCAGTGTCAAGTCAGCGGACTAAGCTGTACTCATGTCACCTGGGAACTGATAACTGACGATAGGTATAATACCAACCTGTCAGTTCCCGACGAGTCCTGTCCAGTGTACTCGTAACCCAACGAGCACCCGTATACTATCTCCAATACGACGTACTGATGGCTGTGGGACAGACCATCTCCCACACTGGGATGAGAAGCGCATACGCTAGTCTACTCCGGAGTATCGATCCCCTGTCTCGATAGTCCCGCGACTAGGGACCTGTATAAGGATGAGCTTATAGATTACCCAGCCCCCACTAGTGTGACTGCGATCACAACGCTGGTAATCAAGCAAAGATCCTAAGGGCTCCACTAATGCGTATTGGTGATATACTGAAATAAACACAAGTACACATTGAAGTAGAAACAAACCAAGTAGCATACTACTATATTGAGCAAGATTGTTTATACAAGGTGAATATCCCAAGCTTCCATCAAGTAATATACAAACTAGTATGATACAGTAATGGCCTCTAGGGCATATACACTAACAGAGAAGAAGCCGGTCCGGACCACCATCGGAGCTTGAAGACGAAGGAGTTCAAGACAAGCAAGGTATAACCCCCTAACCGAGTAGCTAGAAACTCATAGTTAGGTTGTTAGATAGATGTTTAACCAAGATCCGGGTTATAGGTCCATGTTACCACCTCCGTAAAAATCATTTTTTACCAAATTCCGCATTCCCGAAAGTACCGGGAGAGGTAGCATGGACTTACACCGATCTAGTAGGGTTTCTCGTCCACCTGAGAGATAATATGGTTTTCTCATTGATGGTGGATGCGAGGATTGCATCATGGAAGATGATGACCCAACTAGTTTCGAGCAGGACATCACGAGTGGTGACTCTGTGAAATGGCTGGATGCAATGCGATCTGAGATGGAATCCAAGTACACCAATAAAGTATGGACTTTAGAAAATGCTCCTGAAGGGGTAAAACCCATTGGGAGCAAGTGGATTTTTAAAAAGAAATTTGGTGTAGATGGAAAAATTGAGACTTTCAAAGCTAGACTTGTAGCAAAGGGTTTTCGTCAACGACCAGGTGTGGATTATGACGAAACCTTTTCTCCAGTGGCTATGCTTAAGTCCATCCGGATCTTACTTGCCATTGCTGAATACCATGACTACGAAATCTGGCAAATGGATGTTAAGATCGCCTTTCTAAATGGTGATTTAGAAGAGTGCGTGTACATGACTCTGCCAGAGGGCTTCGTAGATAGTGGGAGCAGCGGAAATGTGTGCAATCTGCTTAAATCCATTTATGGGTTGAAGCAAGCATCGCGGAGTTGGAACATCTGTTTTGATGTTGTAGTCAGAGAGTTTGACTTCATCAAAAATATAGATGAACCTTGTATCTATAAGAAGGTAGCAGAGAGTAAGGTTGTCTTCCTCGTATTGTACGTGGATGACATACTCTTGATAGGAAATGATATTCTTATACTGCAATCGGTTAAGCTCTTCTTATCACAAAGATTCTCAATGAAAAATCTAGGTGATGCCTCCTGCATATTGGGGATTAGGATCTATAGAGATAGATCCAAAAGGATACTGGGATTGTCCCAATCTAGGTACATTGACACCATACTAAAGTGGTTTAGTATGGAGGAATCCAAGCGTGGGAACCAACCCACGATCTCTGGACTCACTCTCTCTAAAGAGCTGTCTCCCAAGACTGATTTGGAGAGAGCTCGCATGCAAGGGATATCCTATGCTTCGGCAGTAGGCTCTATCATGTATGCGATGCTATGTACCAGACCCGATGTAGCATACTCACTAAGTGTAGTGAGTCGGTATCAAGCAGATCCTGTAGAGAGTCACTGGACAGCTGTGAAGAACATTCTCAAGTACTTGCGAAGGACTAGAGACATGTTCTTGGTGTATGGTAACGGAGAACTCCGAGTGGAGTCCTTCACCGATTCCAGCTTCCAAAGTGATAAGGACGACACTAAGTCGCACTCAGGATTTGTCTTTACCCTCAAAGGAGGGGCGGTATGTAGGAAGAGTTCCAAAAAGGATACCGTTGCAGACTCGACGATGGAGGCTGAATACATCGCTGCCAATGATGCTGCCAAAGAGGCTGTCTGGATGAAGAAGTTCATTATTGAACTTGGTGTGGTTCCATCCATTGAGCATCCAATACCTCTGTATTGCGATAACAATGGAGCTGTGGCTTTGGCCAAGGAACCCAGATCCCATCAGAAGTCCAGACATATTCTGAGGCGGTATCACCTGATCAGGGAGATAGTTGATCGCCGGGAGATCGAGGTCAGGAGAGTAGATACGAAGGACAACACTGCGGATCCACTCACGAAGGTCGTTCCCCAGATACAGTTTTAGAGATTATTCGGGATGCTAGGTATGAGATACTACAGCAGCTGGCCATAGTGCAAGTGGGAGATTGTTAGTTATGTATATGCCCTAGAGGCCATTGTTGTACATATGATGTATATTATGATGGATGCTTGGATATATACAGAGAGGACTTTCTTGCTCGTCATGATAGTATGCTATTTGGTTTCACTTTATCTTAACATGTTGACTTGTATTGGTTAACTGTCTTTCTCTCACATGTTGATAAAGCCCTTAGGATCTATACTCGACTACTGGGACTATGATGAGATCATACAAGTAGGGCCATGGTAGTCGATGAGTACATCCTATAACTGTTCCTAGTCGAGGGTATATCGAGACAGGGAATCGATACACTAGAGTAGACTAGCGTATACGCATCTTGACCCATATGATGGGCGATGGATGATCCCATATCCATCGGTGTTTGACATCAGAGATGGTGTACGGGTGCTCAGTGGAGACTGGGTACACTGGACGGACTCGCCGAGAACTCCCAGATGGTGATATACTACACATCAGATGGCAGTTCTCCGGTGACACTGGTGTAGGGTAGTCTGTAGACCCGAGATCGTCATAGAGTCTTGTGTGATTCCCACTGTGCTTTGATTTCCACCTTACCACGTCCAAGAGGGCGTCCAAAACGGTGGCTTTTGGGTACAGTCCCGAATCACATGGAAGCAATGAGCGATATGAGGGGATTCGTCTCTCCCGGTATAGGGAGTTAAAGTTGTACTGTGTTCGATTGGATATAACTGGAAGTCCCAGGCCAGGGCTGATATAGAGATATACTGGTAAGTGTTACCAGTAGTTTCTCGACCTGTTATGAGCCTCACATCGACACGACTTATCGGTTACTGGGGTCTGACGTATACCACCCCTAGACTTTATATGCGACATATCAAACGAACAGACCGGACTGTACGGGAGTGTTACTGATTGGATTCACAGGAGAACGGACAGGCTAGTTTGTTGATCTTCTGATCGCTCAATACCTGGGTGGCTGTTACGTTTAGCTGACCGCTTGCAGCTTGTGGGTGTTTGATATGATCATCACCTGCTACCGGCGTATTGAAGATTCTTTAGAGTCCTACACAGAGGTTTCTTGGCTTAGGAAAAACGGAGTAGAGGTACATATGTGATATGTGCAGGACCGAGGATAATGCGATATGTGATACCGTACTATATTCTCGCGATATTTAGATATGGACCGGATCATCAGATCATGTGTTGATTCGATGAATCGGTACATGAGATATTAGTCGGTTATATTCGATATAGCCGGATCGTCGGATCAAGTGTTGATTCGATGATTTAATGTATAATAATATATATGATATACTGTATTACATTATCTAATATTGGCTCGCTTTATTATTTCATTTTCTCACCGTATAATACATTGATATATTTGTGATATATATTAATTGTATTATTTTCTTTTGTTACAAATATAATATATATATGATATATATTATAGTAACATGATATGATTGATAATGAAACAAGTTTAGAGATGATAAAAAGGGATTAGGGTTTGATTAGGGTTAGCTTCTTCTTACACCATTTAGAAGCTTTGCTTTTGTCTTGGTTAAGATATTATGGTTGATAATTATCTATGACTCATTTCTAACCTAACCAAACCCTAGCCCTAGTTTATTCTCTACAAAGGTTAAGCTTCTCATCCTTGACCATGGTTCCATAATCAATCATATATTCTTATCTACTATTCATCACAAAAGGAATTATCTCATTATTCTTCATCTTCTTCTCTCTTGAGTTTTTGAAAGAGCTCACATGTGATTTCTTTTGTGATGATTTCTTGTGAGAAAATGATATAAAAAGAAAACATAAATACTACTCCATCATCCTCATCTAATCTAGCCCATTAGATTAGGGTGTTCACCTCTTTAGAGTGAGATAGCTTGAGTTATAGCAACTTCGACGTAGATCATCGGAGAAGCGGAACACTACAAGCTAGCATAGATCGTTCGAGTCATGGAGCCTCTCTTGAGTCCGGGAGATCGTGGATCGCGGTGAAGGGACTTCTACTCGGAGCTTGTGAAGCGAAGGAGCGGACTACAAAAGTTGTAATCCCTCACACTTAGTAGTAAAGATGATTACTTGCATGTTTAACCCTAATAATCTAGCAAAGATCCCGGCTTTGGGTTGTTCGGCACATCTAAAATTTTATTCGGGCATGTTTGATGCCTTATCAACCTTCACAAGAGTGCCTACGAACCCTACAAATATCTCATATCATCAACGTAAGTAAGTATGTATACACCGATCGTCGTTGATATATAGCAACGAAAACCACCAATACAACTACATACTACACTTACGGTCACAGAAAAGAAATTGTAAAACTAGAACATTTGGAATCCACAAACTCTTTAGAAATCGTAAATCTGAAATATCGCATACTTCGCATTTCATGTCGAACTGTATGAATTCCACATATTGTATCACATTCCAGATAAATAGAGAGTATTAAAATTTCCGATCGAATAATCAAATACCCAAGATTTCCTAAATAGCTCAACACTTGAGCGGAGTTCAAATAATCCCAGAATATGTCACAGTACCAATGGTCCAGCCGTAGAAGGGTCAAGCCAACGCCTCACATGTGGCACGCCGTACTGCCCCAAACCCTAAGGTTTAGAGGCGGTTCAGACGGTCACATAATCGAGTTAAGGTTTATGTTCTTCTAGAGGGTCCACCGCGTTACTTGCACGTTTTTCCGAAAGATTTAAACCCAAGAAAAATTCAACACTTGAAAGTTTTTTGTGCTGGGAAAAAGAGAGTTAATGATATCCGTTCAAACATTTTAACAGTTTCTAAAATATCCAGAAAACATAACGAAATTAAATTTTCCGATCGAATCAACGAATACAAAATAATCCCCAGAACAATCAACACTTGAGTCAGATTAAAAATACCCAGAAAAATGAACTAGCAGCTACGGTCATTACTGTGCCAAAAGAAAAGTCAAACCCAACTGTATGGCCGTGGATCCGCGACATAAGCAAGGTACTGCCGCGGTTCCGCGGTGGTCCGTACGGTTTACCTCCTCGTTTTTCACAGTGATGCTTATAATTCCCTGCTGATTTTTTTAGGTATTTTTAATACAGAAAAAATCACATTTTTAAAAATTGTCCAGAGAGGGGGTCGTTTCGACGTTTCGGGGTTCGATCAGAGTTTTAACTTCGTATACACGTCGTCTAATGCTCTAGCTAGGCTCTGATACCACTGTAGGGTTCCTAGGCACTCTTACAAGGGTTCATAAGGTATCAACCATGCCCGAATAAAAATTTAGACGTGCCGAACAACCCAAAGCCGGGATCTTTGCTAGATTATTAGGGTTTAACATGCAAGTAAACATCTTTACAACTGAGTGTGAGGGACTACAACCTTTGTAGTCCGCTCCTTCGCTTTATAAGCTACGAGTAGAAGTCCCTTCGCCGCGATCCACGATCTCCCCGACTCAAGAGAGGCTCCACGATTCGAACGATCCATGCTAGCTTGTAGTGTTCCTTTTCTCCGATGATCCACGTCGAAGTTTCTATAACTCAAGCTCTCTCACTCTAATGAGGTGAACACCCTAATCTAATTGGCTAGATTAGATGAGGATGATGGAGTAGTATTTATGCTTTCTTTTTATATCAAATTCTCACACTTAAACATGACAAAATAAAAACCTTGTAAGCTTTCTCAAAGCTCAAGGTTGATGAAGAAGAAGAAATAATGCATAATCCTTTTTGTGATGAATAATGAAATGATATATCATTAATAATGCAACCATGGTCAAGGATGACAAGGATAACTCATGTAGAGAATTAACTAGGGCTAGGGTTTGGGTTAAGTTAAACAATGAGTCATAAGAAAATATCAACCATAATATCTTTCTCATGACAAAAGAAAAGCTTCTAGAATGTTCATGAAAGAACTAACCCTATTCAAACCCTAACCTTGTTTAATCTCCACTAAACAAGTTGCATTAGTAATCATATCATGTTGCAATAATATATATCACATATATATTATATATTTGCAAGAAAATAAAATAATACAATTAACATATATCACATATATACCAATGTATTACCCGGTGAGAAAATGAAATAATAAAGCGAGCCAATATTAGATAATGTAATGCAATATATCATATATATTATTATACATTAAATTATCGAATCAACACTTGATCCGACAATCCGGCTATATCGAATATAACCGACTAATATATCATGTACCGATTCATCGAATCAACACTTGATCCGATGACCCGGTTCATATCTAAAAATCGCAAGAATATAATACGGTATCTCATATCGCATTATTCTCGGTCGTGCACATATGACATATGTGCCCCTACTCGGTTTTGCCTGAGTCAAGAAACCTCTGTGTAGGACTCTAAAGAATCTTCAATACACCGGTAGCAGGTGATGATCATATCAAACACCCATAAGCTGCAAGCGGTCAGCTAAACGTAACAGCCACCCAGGTATTGAGCGATCAAAAGATCAACAAGCTAGCCTGTACATTCTCCTGTGAATCCATTCAGTAACACTCCCGTACAGTCCGGTCTCTTCATCTGATATGTTGCATATCTACCCTATACCAGTGTCACCGGAGAACTGCCATCTGACATGTGGTATATCACCATCTGGGAGTTCTCGGCGAGTCCGTCCAGTGTACCCAGTCTCCACTGAGCACCCGTACACCATCCTTGATGTCAAAACACCGATGGATATGGGATCATTCATCTCCCATATATGGGTCAAGAGGCGTATACGCTAGTCTACTGTGGTGTATCGATGCCCTGTCTCGACACACTCTCGACTAGGAACAGTTATAGGATGTACTCATCGACTACCGTGGCCCCACTAGTATGATCTCATCATAGTCCCAGTAGTCGAGTACAGATCCTAAGGGCTTTATCAACATGTGAGAGTAAGACAGTAAGCAATATATACGTCAACATGTTAAGATAAAGTGAAGCCAAATAGCATACTGTCATGTCGAGCAAGAAAGTCCTCTCTATATATATCCAAGCATCCATTATAATATACATCATAGGTACAACAATGGCCTCTAGGGCATATACATAACTAACAAATGAAAGTCAACTATGAGGTTAGAAAATGCAACCATGGTCATGTAACCTTTGTAGAAATTGAACTAGGGTTAAGGGTTTGGGTTGGGTTAAGGAATATCTTGCAAAATATCTACACAAATATCTTTGCACAAAACAAAATAAAACCTTCTAGAAGGTTCTAGAAAAGATTAACCCGAATCAAACCCTAACCTCGTTTAATCTCCACTAAACATGTTGATTAATAACCATATCATGTTACAATATTATATATCACATATATAATATTTATTGTAACAAAATAAAATAATACAATTAACATATATCGCATATATATCAATGTATTGCCCGAGTGAGAAAAAGAATCTTTTTGTGAGCTTATATCAGTTAATGTAATTTAATATATCAAATATATAATTATACATTAAATTATCGAATCAACACTTGATCCGATAATCCGGCTATTTCACAAATAACCGACTAATATAATCTGTATCAGTTCATCGAATCAACACTTGATCCGATGAACCGGCTATATCACATATACCCGGCCGATATCTCATATTGTGTGAATTTAATACGATATCACATACACGTATTGTTCTCGGTCCCGCATATATCACATATATGCTCCTACTCCGTTTTGCCTGAGCCAAGAAAGCTCTGTGTAGGACTCTAAAGAATCGTTAATACGCCGGCAGTAGGTGATGATCATATCAAACACCCACAAGCTGCAAGCGGTCAGCTAAACGTAACAGCAACCCAGGTATTGAGCGATTTGAAGATCAACAAGCAAGCCTGTACATTCTCCTGCGAATCCAATCAGTAACACTCCCGTACAGTCTGGTCTCGGCGTCTGATATGTCGCATATCTCGCCTAGGGATGGTAAACGTCAGACCCCAGTAGCTTGATAAGTCGTGTCGATATGAGGTCTATAACAGTTTGAGATACTACTGATAACACTTACCAGTAAATCTCAGCAACCCTGACCAGGGATTTCCAGTTATAGCCAATCGAACACAGCACAACATCAACTCCCTATACCGGGAGAGACGAATCCCCTCCTATCGCTCATTGCCTCCATGTGATTCGGGACTGTACCCAAAAGCCACCTTTTTGCACGCCCTCTTAGACATGGTATGATGGAAATCAAAGTACAGTGGGAATCACACAAGACTCTATGACGATCTCGGGTCTACAGACTAACCTGTACCAGTGTCGCCGGAGAACTGCCATCTGACGTGAGGTATAATACCATCTAGGAGTTCTCGGCGAGTCCGTCCAGTGTACCCAGTCTCTACTGAGCACCCGTACACCATCCTTGATGTCAAACACCGATGGATATGGGATCATCCATCGCCCATCATATAGGTCAAGATGCGTATACACTAGTCTACTCTGGTGTATCGATGCCCTGTCTTGATACACCCTCGACTAGGAACAGCTATAGGATGTACTCGTCGACTGTCGTGGCCCCACTAGTATGATCTCTACATAGTCCCAGTAGTCAAGTACATATCCTAAGGGCTTTATCAACATGTAACATAGAGACAATCAGAGTACATGTTAAGATAAAGTACAACCAGATAGCGTACTATCATGTCGAGAAAGAAAGTCCTCCCTATATATGTCCAAGCATCCGCTACAATATACATCGTATGTACAGTAATGGCCTCTAGGGCATACATATAACTAACAGATTTGACTAAAACAGTGGGAGCCATCCTGATTAGATAAATTAATAACCAATCTAATCTTGTAAAAGCGCACGCTGCGTGTTTTCTTCTCTCTCTCCTGGTTGCAACTATGTCACGCCTTAATCAAGATAATAATACGGATGTATTGACCGAACCCGCTTGTTGTACTGCGCTAAGGAACGTTGGTCCCGTTCCAACTTATAATTGTTATAAGACAGAGCAGGAAATAAGGGATTACCAGAATTCCCGTGCCGCCCAAACGAAGAAAGTGCATGCTGACGCATCTTCTTCGGGTGTGTTCATTACAGAGAACTGTTTCTCAGCATCCTTTACATCCTGGGTATGAGATACCGGATCAAGATCCCACATATGTAATTTGTTACATGGGCTACAGATAGGTAGAGAACTGAGAACGGGTGATAAGTTTCATGAGATAGAAATGGTGCAAGTGTTGCAGCCAAGTCTGTTGGTAGTTATCACCTTGTATTAGCAAATACATTGATTCTGAACGAATGTTATTAGATACGGAACCTGATATACAATATCATATCAGTCTCTTTATTAGTAAAGAATGATATAATTTTGTATTGTTGGATAATGTTTTGAACATTTCCTATATCAAGAGTTGATCGGTTCAGGCACGTTATCTAAAAGCATTGACGTTCTAAATCAAACTACAGTTCTTAGTATACAGAACACACACAATAGGAAGTGTTTAGACATGAACGGATCCTTCTTGAGGTATTGTAGACTAGGTCATATCAATGTGACCCGACTAGCTGAAGTTATATTTAGATGCATATTTAAATTAGTTTGAATTTATATCTTGTGAAACTTGTCGGTCATGTCACAAAGATAAGATGACCACAGCTCTGTTTATTGGAAACAGAGAAAGAGTTAGTGTACTCTTGGGATTGATACATGCTGATGTATGAAGGTCCCCTGTCTACACATGCCAAGACCGGTTCTTTGTACTTTATTACATTCACTGATTATCTCTCAAGATTCAGACATATGTTCCTGTTGAAACACAAGTCTGGAACTTTTGAGAAATTCAATGAATATAAGTTAGAAGTAGAGAAACAAAAATGGGTATAAGTATTATGTCCTTTGATATGATCAGGGAGGAGAATACTTGAGCACGGAATTCCTGGACTATTCTAAAGGAAAATGAGATTCTCTCTCAGCATTACTCCTCCGTATACACCACAGCATGTCGGTGTATCGGGGCGGAGCAGTCGCACCCTATGTGATATGGTGTGCTCTATAATAAGTACTACCGAGTTGCCTATTTTCTTTTGGGAGTTATGCACTTGAGAAGCTGCATACCTATTGAATAGGGTTCCAATCAAATTAGTTACCTACCACTCCATATGTGATATGGTATGGGAAGAGCCCATATCTTAAGTATGTTAAGATTTGGGGTTGTCCGGCCTATGTCTAAAAGCATAATCCGGACAAGCTCACGGCAAAGTCAGTTCTGTAGAAGTTTGTAGGATATCCTAAGCATTCGCAAGGGAATATCTTCTACCAAACCGAGGAACAAAAGATGTTTTGTTTTCTCAGAATGCCACCTTTGTGAAAAGGAATTTCTTGTGAAGAAATTAGTGGTCATGAGGTAGAACTGGAAAGAGTTCCAGCTATACAAACTGCAGCTGATGATTTGGTAGAACCGAAAGATTCAATAGTTTCTAACGAACCTCTGCCTCTCCACCGATTTAGTAGGGTTCCTCACCCACCTGAGAGATACTTCGATTTCTCTATAACAGTGGGAGCGAGGATTGCATCATGAGATGATGACCTAACTAGTTTCGAGCAGGCCATCAAGAGTGGGACTCTGTAAGAATGGCTGGATGCTTAGCGATCTGAGATAGAATCCTTATACACCAACAAAGTATGGACTTTGGTTGCTTTATCTGAAGGGTTAAATCCCCATTAGGAGCAAGTATATCTTGAGAAGATTACTTGGTGTACATAGAAAAGTTGAGACTTTCAAAGCTATGCTTAAGTCCATCCAGATCCTACTTGCCACGGCTACATACCATGACTACGATATCTGGCGGTTAGGTGTCATGACTTCTTTTCTAAATGTTGATTTGGTAGAGAGCGTCTATAAGTACACAGCCAGAGGGCTTCGTAGACAGTGGGAGCAGCGGAAACGTGTGCAAGATATTTTATGTGATAAAGCAGGCATCGCGGAGTTGGAACATCTGTTTTGATGTGGTAGTCAAAGAGTTTGACTTCATCAAAGTGGTAGATGAACCTTGTATATACAAAAAGGTAGTAGGGAGTATGGTGGTGATCCTCATAGAGTGCGTGGATGACATACTCTTGATAGGGAAGGAGTTTCCTATGCTACGCTCGGTCAATCTCCTCTTATCACAAAAATTCTCCATATAGGATCAAGGTGATACCTCCTAAATCCTGAGTTATGGATCTATGAGATAGATCTAATTGGATGTTGGGATTCTCACTAGTTGTAGTGAGATAGTATCAATCGATCCTGGGGAGAATCACTGGAAAGGTTCCAGGGTGATAAGGACGACTGAATGTCAGTCGCAGGCATTGTCTTTACCCTCAGTGGAGGGACGGTATGTTGGATGAGTTCCAAGCTAAATACCGTGACTTACTAGACGATTAAAGGCTAGATACATCGTTACCAAGGATGCTACCAAAGAAGCAGTCTGGATATATTTTAGTTCATGAGATGAACTTCTTTCCTGCCATTATGTGACAATGGAGTTGTGGCTGATGCCTAGGAACCCCCGTCCCATCTGAAATCCAGATATAATTCTTAGGCAGTATCACCTGATCATAGAGATGGTTGATCTCCAGGGAGATCAAGGTTAGGAGAGTAGACAAAGAGGACAACAACACGGATCCACTCACAAAGGCCTTTTTTCCCAGTAGAGACTTTTATGGGATGGTTGAGTATGAGATACTTCAACCATAGCTGATTGTTGGGTATGCGATACCACAACAGATGGCCCTAGTGCAAATGGGAGATTGTTAGTTATATGTATGCCCTAGAGGCCATTACTGTACATACGATGTATATTGTAGCGGATGCTTGGACATATATAGGGAGGACTTTCTTGCCCGACATGATAGTACGCTATCTAGTTACACTTTATCTTAACAGGTACTCTGATTGTCTCTATGTTACATGTTGATAAAGCCCTTAGGATGAGTTCTTGACTACCAGGACTATGATGCGGATCATACTAGTGGGGCCACGGTAGTCAACGAGTACATCCTATAACTGTTCCTAGTCGAGGGTGTATTGAGATAGGGCATCGATACACCAGAGTAGACTAGCGTATACGCATCTTGACCCATATGATGGGCGATGGATGATCCCATATCCATCGGTGTTTGACATCAAGGATGGTGTACGGGTGCTCAATGGATACTGGGTACACTAGACGGACTCGCCGAGAACTCCCAGATGGTATTATACCTCACGTCAGATGGCAATTCTCTGGTGACACTGGTACAGGTTAGTCTGTAGATCCGAGATCGTCATAGAGTCTTGTGTGATTCCCACTGTGCTTTGATTTTCATCATACCACGTCCAAGAGGGCGTGCAAAAAAGTGGCTTTTGGGTATAGTCCCGAATCATATGGAGGCAATGAGCGATAAGAGGGGATTCGTCTCTCCCGGTATAGGGAGTTGATGTTGTGCTGTGTTCGATTGCCTATAACTGGAAATCCCTGGCCAGGGTTGCTGAGATTTACTGTTAAGTGTTATCAGTAGTTTCTCGAACTTTTCTAGACCTCATATCGACACGACTTATCAAGCTACTGGGGTCTGACGTTTACCACCCCTAAGCGAGATATGCGACATATCAGATGTGTAGGGTTCCTAGGCACACCCATGAGGTTCTACAAGTGATCAAACATGGCAAATTCAAAATTTTCATGTGCCAAAGAAACCCTAACGCTAGATCGTTAACTAGAGGTAGGGCGATGCAAGCAAGTTAACAATTTTAACTAAAAGGGAAAGTGACTACAACCTTTGTAGATCCGGTCCTCCACCTCCATAGCTCCGCGATGACGTCCCTCCGCTGCGATCATCTGATCCCGGACTCTGGCGATGGTTTCGTCGGAGAAATGATCGGGCTAGGTCGTCGACTTCGATGCCGAAGATGATCTACGTCGAGGCAACTCAAGATCAAGCTCCAACTTTACCAAGTCATGAAACTTGTGATGAAAACACCCTATACTACATGGCAAGTGGTAGAGGATGAAGAAATAGGAAGTGGGTTCACTTTAGAATTGGATTTCTCACTCTTTATCTCAAGTCACCATTGAAGCTAGCAAGCTTCTTTCTTTTTGAAGAAGAAGAAGAAGAAGAAAAAGAATATGATAAGAATTATGAATAAATGGAAATAAAGTCATTCTTATCATATTAGCAACCATGGTTAAGTGTAGAGAATAAACTAAGGTTAGGTGAATGGATAGAAACAAGAATGGTCAAAGCTTCTTGAAGCTTCAAAGAAACAAACAAAAGAAGCAACCATTTCTTTTCTTGCCCTAAAATAAATAAATAGTTAAGAAAAGATAACAAAACCCTAACCATTAACTTAATCATAGTTTAAAGCACACACACACCCAAGCTTTCATGTATCATCAAACATGATACAATCAAGTGCACAAAAATATATCACATATACAATGTGCACATCAAGTGAGAAAATCCATTTTAAGTGAACCAATATTAGTTAATGCAAAGTAATATATCAAATATATAATTATACATTAAATCATTAAATCAACACTTGATTTAACGATCCGGTCATATCGCATATGACCGACTAATATCCAATGTATCGACTTATCGAATCAATCCTCGATTCGATAACTAGGTTATATCGCATACAACCAATCGATACATTCATTGCGAGAATAGAATACGGTATCACATACACGCATTATTCTCGGTCCCGCACATATCTCATATGCGCTCCTATTTCGTTTCGCTTGAGCCAGGAAGGCTCTGTGTAGGACTCTGAAGACTCGTCAATATGCTGGCAGTAGGTGATGATCAAATCAAACACCCACAAGCCGCAAGCGGTCTGCTAAACATAACGGCCACCCGGGTAATGAGCAATCAGAAGATCGACGAGCAAGCCCACTCACACTCCTGTGAATCCAACCAGTAACACTTACCGTACAGTCCGGTCTGTTCGTCTGATATGTCGCATATCTCGCCTAGGGGTGGTAAACGTCAGACCCCAATAGCTCGATAAGTCATGCCGACGTGAGGTCCATAACAATCGTGAAACAACTGATAACTCTTACCAGTATATCACTGCAACCCTGGCCAGGGATTTCCTGTTATGGCCAGTCGAGCATAGCGCAACATCAACCCCCAATACCGGGAGAGACGAATCCCCTCCTATCGCTCATTGTCTCCATGTGAATCGGGACTGTACCCAAAAACCACATGTTTGCACGCCTCAGTAGAGCCGTGGTTGGGTGGAGATCAAAGCACAGTGGGAGACACACAAGACTCTATGACGATCTCGAGTCAACAGACTAAGCTGTACCAGTGTCACCAGAGAACTGCCATCTGACGTGAGGTATAATACCATCTGGGAGTTCTCGGCGAGTCCGTTCAGTGTACCCAGTCTCCACTGAGTACCCGCATACCATCTCTGATGTCAAACACCAATGGATATGGGAACATCCATCGCCCATCACATGGGTCTAGAAGATATGCGCTAGTCTACTGTGGAATATCGATGCCCTGTCTCGATATTCCCATGACTAGGAACATTGAAGGATGTACTCATGGACTACCCAGGCCCCACTAGTATGATCTGCATCAAAGTCCTGGAAGTCGAGTACACATCTTAAGGGCTTTATCAACATGTAACAGAGAGACTGAAAGTATACATGTTAAGATAAAGAGCAACCAGATAGCGTACTATCATGTCGAGCAAGAAAGTCCTACCTATATGTCCCAGCGTCCTCTACAATATACATCCAATGTACAGTAATGGCCTCTAGGGCATACATATAACTAACAATCTTCCACTTGCACTAGGGCCATCTGTAGCAGTGGTTGCAATATCTAATACTCAACCATCCCATATAAGTCTCTCTCTAGGAAAAAGCCTTTGTGAGTGGATCCACCGTGTTGTCCTCTGAGTCTACTCTCCTAACCTCGATCACCCTGGAGATCATCTATCTCCATGATCAAGTGATTCTGCCTTAGAATATGTCTGGGTCACTGATGGGACCAGGGTTCCTGGGCCAAATACACACTTCCATTGTCATACAATGGTAGGAACCTAGTTCATCTTATGAACCAATATACACCCAAACTGCCTCTTTGGTAGTATCTTTAATAGCGATGTTACCAGCCTTTATCGTCTAGTTTGCCACGGTATCTAGGTTGGAACTCTTCCAACATACCGTCCCTCCACTGAGGGTAAAGACAATGCCTGCGACTGACACTCAGTCGTGCTTATCAGTCTGGAACTTTTCCAGTGATTCTCCCCAGGATCGATTGATACAATTTCACTATACCTAGTGAGAACCCTAACATCCCTTTAGATCTATCTCATAGATCCAAATCTCAGGATTTAGGAGGTATCACCTTTATCCTATTCGAGAATCCATGTGATAAGAGGAGATCGACCGAACGTAGTATAGGAAACTCTTTTCCTATCAAAAGTATGTTGTCCATGTACAATACGAGGATGACCACCTTACTCTCTACTGCCTTTTTGTACATACAAGGTTCATCTACCATTTTGATGAAGTCAAACACTTCGACTACGACATTAAAACAGACGTTCCAACTCCGCGATACCTGCTTTATTCTGTAAAGCAACTTGCACACGTTTCCGCTGCTCCCACTGTTTACGAAGCTCTCTGGCTGTGTTCTTATAGACGTTCTCTTCTAAATCATCATTTTAGAAAAGCAGTCATGGCACCCAACCACCAGATATCGTAGTCATGGTATGTAGCAATGGTAAGTAGGATCTGGATGGACTTAAGCATAGTCCCTGGAAAAGGTTTCATCATTATCCATGCCTGGTTGATGACTAAAACCTTTAACAAGTCCAGCTTTGAAAGTCTCAACTGTTCCATCTACACCAAGTAATCTTCTCAAGATATACTTGCTCCTGATGGGGATTTAACCCTTCAGATATAGCAACCAAAGTCCATACTTTGTTGGTGTACATGGATTCCATTTCAGATTGCTAAGCATCCAGCCATTCTTACAAAGTCCCCACTCTCGATGGCCTGCTCGAAAATAGTTGGGTCATCATCTCATGATGCATTCCTCGCTCCTACTGTCATCGAGAAACCGAAGTATCTCTCAGGCAGGTGAGGAACCCTGCTAGATCGGCGGAGAGGCTGAGGTTCGTCGGGAACTATTGAATCTTTTGGTTCTGTCAAATCATCAGCTGCAGTTTTGTATAGCTGGAACCTTTCCAGTTCTACAGAACTGACCTTGCCTTGATCTTGTCCGGATTTTGCTTTTGACATAGACCGGACAATCCCAAATCTTAACTTGCTTAAGAGATGGGTTCTTCCCATACCATATCTTATATGGAGTGGTAGGCAGTGATCTAATTCGAACCCAATTCAATAGGTATGCTGCTTCTTAAGTGCACAACCCCAAAAGGAAATAGGTAACTCAGTAGTACTCATCATAGAGCACACCATATCTAGTATGGTGCGATTGCTCCGCCCTGATACACCGTTGTGCTGTGGTGTATTCAGAGGAGTAATACTGAGAGAGAATCTCATTTTCCTTTAGAATAGTCCAAGAATTCCATGCACAAGTATTCTCCTCCCTGATCTTATCATAGGACATAATACTTATACCCGTATTTTGGTTCTCTACTTCCAACTTATATTCTGTGAATATCTCAAAAGGTTCGGTCCTATGTTTCAACAGGAACATATGGCTGAATCTTGAGAGACTATCAGAGAATGTAATGAAGTACAAAGAACCGGTCCTGGCATCTGTAGACAGGAGACCTTACATACATCATCATGTATCAGTCCCAAGAGTTCATTAACTCTTTCTCTGTTTCCAATAAACAGAGCTATGGTCATTTCATCTTTGTGACATGACTGGAAAGTTTCACAAGATGTAAATTCAAACTGATTTAAATATGCATCTAAAATGTAACTTAAGCTAGTCGGGTCACATTGATATGACCTAGTCTACAATGTCTCAAGAAGAATTCTTTCATTTCTGAAATCTTTCTCTTGTGTATGTTCCGTATACTCAGAACTGTAGTTTGATTTAGAACGTTAATGCTTTTAGATAACGTGCCTAAACCGATCAACTTTTGAAATAGGAAATGTTCAAAACATTATCCATCAATAAAAAATTATATCCTTTCTTTACTAATAAAGAGACTGATATGATTTTGTATATCAAGTTCGGTATCTAATAGCATTTGTTCAGAATCAATGTATTTGTAATACAGGGTGACAGTGACCAACAGACCTGGCTGCAACACTGCACCGTTTTCTGTCTCAAGAAACTTATTACCCGTTCTCAGTTCTCTGCCTTTCTGTAGCCCTATGTAACAGATTACATATCTGGGATCCTGATTCGGTATCAAATACCCAGGATGCAGAGGATACTGAGAAACAGTTCTGTGTAATGAACACACCCGAAGAAGATGCATCATATGCACTTTCTTCATTTGGGCGGCATAGGAATTCTGGTATTCCCCTATTTCCTGCTCGGTCTTATAACAATTATAAGTTGGAGCGGGACCAACGTTCCCCAGCACAATATAACAAGCGGGTTCGGTCAATACATCCATATTATTATCTTGATTAAGGCGTGATATGGTCGCTACCTGGAGAGAGAGAGAAGAAAACACTCTGCGTGCGCTCTTGCAAGATTAGATTGGTTATATATTTTATCTAATCAGGATGGCTCCCAATGTTTTTATCAAATCTTCCTTCAAACCTTAAAAGGAAAGACTAGCCGGGATTAATTACACTCTACAAGTTCGCCAATCTTTCAGCCAGGCTAGTGTCGGTACTTTAAGGGAGGTTCCCCGTGCTTTCGCACGGACCTAATTACAGTAAGCCTCGTTTTCCCAGAGGCGTAACCCCGTTGACACTTTTCTAGACACCAACTTGATCGGCTAATTGCAAAGTGTAAAACTCTCCCAGGAGTAACAATTACTCGCAGTGGGTATCGGGATCCAACTATCATATAGAAGGTATGCAATCTCATTGCAAATTTCAACACTTGAAACTCCCGATAATGGTTTTTACCTCTAGCACCTATGACCTTGGCTAAGGTCAACAAATCACAAGTACTAGTCAAGTTCTACCCGTCATTTCGTGATTAATTAGACCCACCCACATGACCCTTGGTTAAGGTCAACAAAGCCACATGACTGTCCTAATTAATCGCATCATATGCGGTGTAGGAAGACATCACTTAGCTACCGTACACTACGCCTCGGCTATGGTCGACAAACGTAGCACGAATACTAAATACTCTACTTCCTAAAATGACGGAGGGTTGCGAATGGTTTTTAATAAAACCTTTAACGCTTTGAACTTGATCTCGTTGCGGAATCAAATGGTTTTTAAATGGAGTGTTTTTGAAGCTTTTCCAGTTTTGCTAAAGGGGTCACTCCCGGTGAAGGGATCGTCGGCCCTTTCCTCGTCGAATGAGGTGCGGGATATATCATATATATCACTGTGCAAAGCAGAAACTATAGAAGCAATCAAAAGACAAACCGAGTGTATAGCATCTGCCAGTTATTTCTAAAGGGGTCACTCCCGGTGAAGGGATCGTCGGCCCTTTCCTCATCGAATAAGGTGCAGGATGTTCTACAAGGAACACCACGATGCAAAGCAAGAACTGTAGCTATCTATTTTATTTTAAAATTCGATTCCACAACATCTTTTAGGTTTATTTTCTTTCATTAATCTCATTAATGAATATCCCATCATTTAAGTCTACCTAAACATCATAAATAAATATAACGTACGCTTATGCCATCAGCATTCTCCTCGATGTCCCGTCTGCACCGTTAGGTTAGGTAACTAACGCCAGAGCGAGGCAGGGCTAGCACGTGTGTAAAACATAAGCAACGTCTATATAATATATCATATATACTATATATAATATATATTTGAACATATCACATGATCACATCACAGATAACGCAGCAGAAAGTATCATATGAAATATTGGATATACTAGGACGTCCATGTTTTTAATACGAGCCAGTATAAAACACGGATTCCACAGTCGTGATGAATAGCCAATCCCACACCCCTAGACCCCTACGAGAGCGGCAAGCAACCCTACCAATTCTAGGGTTAGGAGACCCGGACTCGACTCCTCGAGATGGTCTCCCACTGGACCCTAGAACCCGGTTACTTGTGCTCCCCTCCTTGGGTCTATCCTAATGCGGAAAAGTAAATAATATACAAATGGTGAAATCATCCGCAACCTAGAAGTGCCCCAATAAAAGAATATTGCATACAAGTTTTTACATGAATGAAAATGGAAAACACTCATCTCACATAAAAAAACCCCGGCTTTTCAAACACGACGATCCAATATAACATATCCAGCAACACATAACATCACATGTCATCAACGTAAGTAAGTATGCATACACCGATTGTCGTCGACGTATAGCAGCGACAATCGGCAATACCACTACATACTACACTTACGGTCACAGAAAAGAAAGTGTAAAACTACAACAGTTGGAATACGCAATCTCTTTAGACATCGCATGCCTAATCAAATGAATTCCTTAGACATCGCATGCTTAACAATTATAAACCCCGCATTTTAGTCTCATTATCGAAAACCCTTTTCAATATCAAGTCGGGCAATTCAACAAGATTTTCGACATCCTGATCGAATGCTCGTCGCAAACTTTAGTAGACGGCTGCACCCCCGATGCCGTCGATGAAGTGCACTAAGGCGGAACACCGCTACCGCGAGCACCCGAACGGATACTTTCGGCGACGGGGTTTTCCTACAGTCACTTGGTCGGGGCTATGGGGTGAGGTTGTCTATTAAGTTTACCCGGCGAGTATCCGCGTACGCTACGTGATCGCGACGGACTTTTGATCGCATCAAAATTCCGTGGCAACCGATCAAGTGAGACTAAACTGCTAGATTTATAACATTCATTCAGTTATTTCATAACTACTTGTGAATTCCAATTATTGTATCACATTCCGGATAAATAGAAAATGTTAAACTTTCCGATCGAACATTCGTACACCCAAGTTTTCCCGAAACAACTCAACACATGAAATAAGTTCAAAAACATTCACTTCATGCCTCAGTACCAACGGTCCAGCCGTAGAAGGGTCAAACCAACGCCTCACATGTGGCACGCCGTACTGCCCCAAACCTTAAGGTTCAAAGGGCAGCTCAAGACGGTCACATAATCGAGTTAAGGTTTGTTGTCTTCTAGAGGGACCATCGCGTTATTTGCACTACTTAGAACGTCATTAAACTACGGAAAAATCCAACAATTGGAAATTTCCCGGCAGGGGAAAAAGTGGGTATTTTCATCCGGTCGAACTTTTTAACATATTCTAAAGTTATCCGGAAAAACACATAGACAAAGCTAAACAATCCGATCGAATCATCGATTCCCCAAAACAATCCAGAAAACTCAACTCTTAAGTATATTTAAAAAATTCTCAGAAAACTCAGCACAACAATATAGGAATTACTGTGCAAAATTAAATGAATGACGCTTCCGTACGGCCGCGGAACCACCGCACGAGCCATGCTCATGCCGCGGTTCCGCAGCGGTTTGATCGAGTTAGCCGCCCGTTTTGCACAGTATTTCTAAGAATAGACTGCTGATTTTTCTGCATATTTTTAATTCAAAAAATTCCACAATTTTCAAAAAAGTACAGAGAGTGGTGAAATCTAGGGTTTCGGGGTTCGATCGGGTTTCAAGCTTTGTCTACGCATCGCCTGAGGCTCTAGCTAGGCTCTGATACCACTGTAGGGTTCCTAGGCACACCCATGAGGTTCTACAAGTGATCAAACATGGCCAATTCAAAATTTTCATGTGCCAAAGAAACCCTAACTCTAGATCGTTAACTAGAGGTAGGGCGATGCAAGCAAGTTAACAACTTTAACTAAAAGGGAAAGTGACTACAACCTTTGTAGATCCGGTCCTCCACCTCCATAGCTCCGCGATGACGTCCCTCCGCTGCGATCATCGGATCCCGGACTCTAGCGATGGTTTCGTCGGAGAAATGATCGGGCTAGGTCGTCGACTTCGATGCCGAAGATGATCTACGTCGAGGCAACTCAAGATCAAGCTCCAACTTCACCAAGTCATGAAACTTGTGAAGAAAACACCCTATACTACATGGCAAGTGGTAGAGGATGAAGAAATAGAAGTGGGTTCACTTTAGAATTGGATTTCTCACTCTTTATCTCAAGTCACCATTGAAGCTAGCAAGCTTCTTTCTTCTTGAAGAAGAAGAAGAAGAAGAAAAAGAATATGATAAGAATTGTGAATAAATGGAAATAAAGTCATTCTTATCATATTAGCAACCATGGTTAAGTGTAAGAATAAACTAAGGTTAGGTGAATGGTTAGGTTTAGGAAAGAAACAAGAATGGTCAAAGCTTCTAGAAGCTTCAAAGAAACAAACAAAAGAAGCAACCATTTCTTTTCTTGCCCTAAAATAAATAAATAGTTAAGAAAAGATAACAAAACCTTAACTATTAACCTAATCATAGTTTAAAGCGCACACACACCCAAGCTTGCATGTATCATCAAACATGATACAATCAAGTGCACAAAAATATATCACATATACAATGTGCACATCAAGTGAGAAAATCCATTTTAAGTGAACCAATATTAGTTAATGCAAAGTAATATATCAAATATATAATTATACATTAAATTATTAAATCAACACTTGATTTAACGATCCAGTCATATCGCATATGACCGACTAATATCTAATGTATCGACTTATCGAATCAATCCTCGATTCGATAACTAGGTTATATCGCATACAACCAATCGATACATTCATCGCGAGAATAGAATACGGTATCACATACACGCATTATTCTCGGTCCCGCACATATCTCATATGCGCTCCTATTTCGTTTCGCTTGAGCCAGGAAACCTCTGTGTAGGACTCTAAAGACTCGGCAATACGCCGGCAGTAGGTGATGATCATATCAAACACCCACAAGCCGCAAGCGGTTTGCTAAACGTAATGGACACCCGTGTATTGAGCGATCAGAAGATCGACGAGCAAGTCCGCTCACACTCCCGTGAATCCAACCAGTAACACTTACCGTACAGTCCAGTCTGTTCGTCTGATATGTCGCATATCTCGCCTAGGGGTGGTAAACGTCAGACCCCAATAGCTCCATAAGTCATGCCGACGTGAGGTCCATAACAATCGTGAAACTACTGATAACTCTTACCAGTATATCACTGCAACCTTGGCCAGGGATTTCCTGTTATGGCCAGTCGAGCATAGCGCAACATCAACCCCCAATACCGGGAGAGACGAATCCCCTCCTATCGCTCATTGCCTCCATGTGAATCGGGACTGTACCCAAAAACCACCTGTTTGCACGACTCAGTAGAGCCATGGTAGGATGGAAATCAAAGCACAGTGGGAGACACATAAGACTCTATGACGATCTCGGGTCAACAGACTAAGCTGTACCAGTGTCACCAGAGAACTGCCATCTGACGTGATGTATAATACCATCTGGGAGTTCTCGGCGAGTCCGTTCAGTGTACCCAGTCTCCACTGAGTACCCGCATACCATCTCTGATGTCAAACACCAATGGATATGGGATCATCCATCGTCCATCACATGGGTCAAGAAGATATGCGCTAGTCTACTCTGGAATATCGATGCCCCGTCTCGATATTCCCACGACTAGGAACATTGAAGGATGTACTCATGGACTACCCAGGCCCCTCTAGTATGATCTGCATCATAGTCCTGAAAGTCGAGTACACATCCTAAGGGCTTTATCAACATGCAACAGAGATACTGAAAGTATACATGTTAAGATAAAGAGCAACCAGATAGCGTACTATCATGTCGAGCAAGAAAGTCCTACCTATATATGTCCCAGCGTCTACTACAATATACATCCAATGTACAGTAATGGCCTTTAGGGCATACATATAACTAACAAGACGAAGAGACCGGACTGTACAGGAGTGTTACTGATTGGATTCGCAGGAAAATGTACAGGCTTGCTTGTTGATCTTCTGATCGCTCAATACCTGGGTGGCTGTTACGTTTAGCTGACCGCTTGCAGCTTGTGGGTGTTTGATATGATCATCACCTACTACCGGCGTATTGACGATTCTTTAGAGTCCTACACAGAGGTTTCCTGGCTCGGGCAAAACGGAGTAGGAGCACATATGTGATATGTGCGGGAACAAGAACAATACGTGTATGTGATACCGTATTAGATTCTCGCGATATGTCATATCGGCCGGGTATATGTGATATAGCCAGGTCATCGGATCAAGTGTTGATTCGATGAACTGATACAGATTATATTAGTCGGTTATTTGTGAAATAGCCGGATTATAGGATCAAGTGTTGATTCGATAATTTAATGTATAATTTTATATTTGATATATTAAATTACATTAACTAATATAATCTCACTAAAAGATTCTTTTTCTCACTCTGGTAATACATTGATATATATCCGTATATGTTAATTGTATTATTTTATTTTGTTACAATAAATATTATATATGTGATATATAATATTGTGACATGTTAGGGTTATTAATGCAATGTGATTAGTGGAGATTAAACATGATTAAGGTTTGATTTGGGTTAATTTTTCTAGAAGCTTTTTGTTTTGTTTTTGCAAAGATATTTTGTAAAGATATTTGTTATGATATTTGTTAACCCAACCCTTGAACATGGTTAAGTCTCTACATGGGTTAAGTTATCATACTTAACCCATGGTTGCATTTCTAACCTCGTATGGATTCATTATTCATCACAAAAGGTTTTGGATATTCTTCTTCTTCTTCCTTGGTGAAAAGCTCTCTAGCTTTTTTTCTTTGTGATGAAAATGAGTGAGATTAAGAAAACAAATGAGAGCTAAATTTCTACTTCATCATCCTAATCTATTCATTCCAATTAGATTAGGGTGTTCACTTCATTTAGTGAGTGAGAGCTTGTGTTAAAGAAACTTCAAGGTAGATCATCTTAGTTATCGAAGATCGGAAGCAAGCTTGCATCTTTCTCTTCGTGGAGCCTCTCTAGAGTCCGGGTACTCGATGATCGCAGCGAAGGGACCTCAACATGGAGCTTTAGAAGTGAAGGACCGGACTACAAAGGTTGTAATCCCAAACTCTTAGAAGTAAAGTTGTTTACTTGCTTTGTTTCGCCTAATCTCTAGTTTAAAGATGTTGGTTAGGGTTGTTCGGCACGTCTAAATTTTAAATCGGGCATGGTTGATGCCTTGTAGAATCATGTGAGAATGCCTAGTAACCCTACAGATACTCCCTCGACTAGGAACTATATAGGGTGTACTTGTAGACTATCCTTGGCCCTACTAGTATGATCTCCATCATGGTCCTGGTAGTCAAGTACACATCCTAAGGGCTTTGTCAACATATGAGAGAAAGACAGCATCACGTATACTAGTCAACATGTTAAGACAAAGAGCAACCAGATAGCATACTATCATATCAAGCAAGAAAGTCCTCCCTATATATGTCCAAGCATCCACTACAATATACATCCCATATACAGTAATGGCCTCTAGGGCATACATATAACTAACAATCTCCCACTTGCACTAAGGCCATCTGTTGTAGTATACAATACCCAACAATATAGCAGTGGTTGTAGTATCCCATACTCAACCATCCCAAAATATCTCAAATAGTATTTAAGGAAGCAGGCCTTGGTGAGTGGATCTGCCGTCTTGACCTCAAAACCTACTCTCCTTTCCTCGATCCCTTGGAGATCAACATCTCCCTGATCAGGTGATACTTGCCTCAGAATTTGTCTTGAACGCTGATGGGACCTTCGTTCCTATGCCAAAACCACAACTCCATTATTGTCACAATAACAGTTATTGGACGCTCAATGGTAGGAACCTTGTTCATCTCATGAACAAGAAATGCCCAGACAGCCACTTTGGCAGCATCATTGGTAGCAATGTATTCAGCCTTTATCGTCTAGTATGTCTCGGTATCTAGCTTGGAACTCTTCCAACATACAGTCCCTCCACTGAGGGTAAAGACAATGCCTGTGACTGACTCTCAGTCGACCTTATCACTCTGAAAGCTCGAACCAAGAACTTTCTTTTAGTGCTTCTCAAGTACTTAAGAATGTCCTCCACAACTGTCCAGTGATTCTCCCAAGATCCGATTGATTCCTTATCACTACACCTAGTGAATCATCTACATCTGGTTTGGTACATAAGATCGCATACATGATAAAGCCTATTGCCAAAGCATAGGTTATCCCTTGTACGCGAGCTCTCTCTAAATCAGTCTTGGGAGACATCTTTTTGGAGAGAGTGATCCATGAGTATGTGGGCAAACCGCCACGCTTAGAATCTTCCATATTAAACCCCTTTAGTATGGTGTTAATGTACCTAGATTTGGGACACTCCCAACATCCACTTAGATCTATCACCATAGATCATAATCCACAAGATGTAGTAGGTATCATCCAGATCTTCTATTAAGAATCCTTGTGATAAGAGGAGCATGACCGAGTGTAGCATAGGAAACCATTTTCTATCAAGAGTATGCCATCTACGTACAATACGTGGAAGACAACCTTACTCTCTACAACCTTCTTGTATATACAAGGTTCATTTACCATTTTGATAAAGTCAAACTCTTTGACTACCACATCAAAACAGATGTTCCAACTCCGCGATGCGCGCATTGATCCTGATGGACTTAAGCATAGCTTTGAAAGTCTCAACTTTTCCATTTACACCAAGAATCTTCTCAAGATCCATTTGCTCCCGATAGGTTTTACCCCTTTAGGTGCAACATGCAAAGTCATACTTTGTTGGTGTGCATGGATTCCATCTTTGATCGCACAGCATCCAGCCATAGATTCGCCACTCGTGATGGCCTGCATGAACCTAGTTGGGCCATCATCTACCATGATGCAATCCTCGCTCCCACTGTCACCGAGAAAACCATAGTATCTCTCGAGTGGATGAGGAACCCTAGCAGATTCGCGGAGAGGCTAAGCTTCGTTGGAGACTATTGAATCCTTTGGTTCCACTAAATCATCAGCTGTTAGTTTGTCAAGCTGGAACAACTTCCATTTCTACCTCATGACCACAAATTTCTTCACAAGAAATTCCTTTTCTAAAAAGGTGGCATGCCGAGAAAAAAAACACCTTTTGCTCTTCAGAGTGGTAGAAGATATTCCCTCGCAAATGTTTGGGCTATCATAACAAACTTATATAGAACTGGCCTTACCTCGAGCTTGACCGGATTTTGCTTTCCAACATAGGCCGGACAACCTCATATATTAACTAGTTTAAGAGATGGTCTCTTCCCCTTTCATATCTCATATGGAGTGGTAGGCACTGATTTGGATAGAACCCCATTCAATAGGTATGCAGCTTCTCAAGTGCATAAGTCCAAAATAAAACAGGCAACTCAACAGTACTCATCATAGAGCGCACCGTATCTCATAGGGTGCGATACCTCCGCCCCGATACACCGTTGTGGTGTATACGAAGGATTAAACTGAGAGAGAATCACATTCTCCTTTTAGAAACTCCAGGAACTCCATGCGCAAGTATTCACCTCATCGATCACATCGTAGGACTTAATACTTTTACCCGTATGGTTATCAACTTCAAGCTTATATTCCTTAAATTTCTCAAAAGTTTCGGACTTGTGTTTCAACAGGAACATAAGTCCAAATCTTGAGAGATGATCAGTGAATATAATGAAGTATGAAGAACCAATCTTGGCATTTGTAGAAGTAGGACCGTATACATCATCATGTATCCGTCCTAAGAGTTCACTAACTCTTTCTCTGTTTCCAGTAAACGGAGTATTGGTCATTTTAACTTTGAGACAAGACTGGCAAGTATCATAAGATGAAAATTCGAACAGATTCTTATATTCATCCTTATGTAACTTAGTTGGTCGTGTCGCATTGATATGACCTAGTCTATAATGCCACAAGAAGGATTTGTTCATTTCTGAACTATTCCTCTTGTGTGTGTTCGGTATACTTTGAACTGTGGTTTGATTTAGAACGTATATACTATTATATAACGTGCCTGATCCAATCAACTCTTGATTCAGGAAAATGTTCACAACATTATCCTCTTATACAGAATTATATCCTTTTTTAACTCATTAAAGAAACCGATGTAATGTTGTATATCAGGTTCGGTATGTAATAACATTTGCTCAGAATAAATGTATTAATACAAGGCGATATCTGCCAACAGACTTGGCTGCAACAATTGCACATTCTCTAACACTTAGAGACATATCACTTATTCTCAGTTCTCTATCTTTCTGTAGCCCATATAACATATTACATATGCGGGATCCTGATCCGGTATCACATACCTAGAACGTAGAGGATACTGAGAAATAGTTTTCGGTAACGAACACACCCGAAAAAGATGCATCAACATGTACTTTCTTCGATTGGGTGGCATGGGAATCCGGATATTCCCCTATTTCCTGCTCGGACTTATAACAATTATAAAATAGAGCGGAACCAACGTTCCCTAGCTCAGTATAATAAGCAGGTTTGGTCAATGCATCCTTATTATTATCTTGATTAAGGAGTGATATGGTCGCTACCGGGAGAGAGAGAGAGAGAAGAAAACACTCTGCGTGCGCTCTTGCAAGATTAGATTTGGTTATTATTTTATATAATCCGGATGGGTCCCACTGTTTTAGTCAAATCTTACTTCAAACCCTAAAAGGTAAGACTTGCCGGGATTAATTACACCGTACAAGTTCGCCAATCTTTCGGCCAGGCCAGTGTCGGTACTTAGAGGGAGGTTTCCCGTGGTTTCGTACGGATCTAATTAAAATAAACCTCTTTTTCCCAGGGGGCGTAACCCCGTTAACACCTTTCTAGACACCTACTTGATCGGCTAATTGTAATGTGTAAAACTCTCCCAGGAGTAACTCTTACTCGCAGTGGGTATCGGGATCCAATTATCTCATAGAATGTATGCAATCTCATTGCAAATTTCAACACTTGAAATTCCCGATAATATTTTACCCCTAGCGTCCTATGACCTTGACGGAGGTCAACAAACCATAGGCTGCTAGTCAAGTTCTACCCGTACATTTCATGATTGAATTAAAACCACACGCACGACCCTTGACGGAGGTCAACAAGGCCGCACGACTACCCTAATTCAATCACATCGTATGCAGCAGATAATCACTAGTCAGCTACCGCACACTACGCCTTGACGGAAGTCAACAAACGTAGCACGAATACTAAGTAGTACTTATCTGAAATGACGGAGGGCTACGACAGGTTTTTAAGAAAACCCTTTGCATAATGAACTTAATATCGTTGTAGAATCGAGTGATTTTTTAAAAGGAGTGTTTTTGAGGCTTTTACTAGTTTTGCTAAAGTGGCCACTCCCGGTGAAGGGATCTCGGCACTTTCCTTATCGAATAAGGTACAGGATATTTCACAAATACCACTATGCAAAGCAAAAATAATAGAAGCAATCAAAAGACAAACCGAGTGGGTTGTAGCATCTGCTAGTTTCGCTAAAGAGGTCACTCCCGGCGAAAGGATCTTGGCTCTTTCCTTATCGAATAAGGTGATGGATATTCTACAAGTAATACCGCTATGCAAAGCAAGAACTAGAGATACCATTTTTTAAACAAGTTTCTACAACATCTTTAGGTTTCTTTTTCTTTCATTAATCTCATTAATGAAGTCCCATCTGTTATGCTTCCTAAGTATCACATAAGAAACGAAAGCAGCAATATTTATTATATCTCATATATATAATATAGGCATTTGTCTCAGAACATATCAAGAGACCACATCACAGAATATCAACGGCAGAAAAATATATATGAAATATTGGATATACTAGAAATTCCGTGTTTTAATTAAGCCAGTAAAAAATGCGGATTCCACGGTCGCGATGAATAACCAAACCCACATCCCTAGACCCCTACGAGAGCGGAAAGCAACCCTACCAATTCTAGAGTTAGGAGACCCGGTCTCGACTCCTCGAGATGGTCTCCCACTGGACCCTAGAACCCGGTTACTTGTGCTCCCCGCCTTGGGTCTATCTTAATGCGGAAAAGTAAATAATATACAACAATGGTGACATCATCCTCAACCCGGAAGTGCCCCAATAAAAGAATATTACATGAATGAAAAAGAAAAACTCTCATCTCACATAAAAAAACCCGGTTATTCAAAACACGACGATCCAATATAACATATCACAGCAACGCATAACATCACATGTCATAAACGTAAGTAAATATGCGTATCCCAATTGTCGTTGACATATAGCACTGAAACCGGTGATACACCACATATTACACTTACGGTTGCAGAAAAGAAAATTTCAAACTATAACATTTGGAATCCACAATCACCTTAGACATCATAAACCCGAAATATCACATGCATCGGATTTCATGCCTAACAATATGAATTCCAAATATTGTATCACAATCACAGAAAGCTAAGCGAAGTTTACACAATTCGATCGAATCAACGAATTCCCAAATTTCCCAGAAAGCTCAACACTTGAGCAAAGTTAAAGTTAACCAGAGACATATCACAGTACCTATGGACCTACAGCTGAAGGCCCGACGCAAGCCTCTCAAGTGGCGCCGTGGATCCGCCGCCAAAACCATGTTTTGGCCGCGGATCTGCAGTCACTTAGACGGGTTATGGTTTCGTTCTTCAGGTGTGTCTATAGAATTAGCTACATGTTTTTCTTAATATTTTTAACAAGGTAAAATTCAGCTTTTGGAAAAATTTCCAGAGAGGGAGTTATTTTGGGTTTTCGGGGTTCAATCGGAATTCTAACTTCGTCTAGACAACGCCTAATGCTCTAGCTTGGCTCTGATACTACTGTAGGGTTAGCTTAGCACCTTAGCAAGGTTTTGGCAAGCATCAAACAAGCAATTTAAAAATTTTAGGGTGTTAAACAAACCAACCAAGTAATCGAACTAGAGAATTAGGGTTAAACATGATATGTAAACAACTTTATGTTTCTTTTTCTAAGTGAATGCGGAATACAACCTTTGTAGACCGGTCCTTCACTTCTAAAGCTCCGTGTAGTAGTCCCTTTGCCCCTAGTAGTGAACATCCGAACTCTAGTAAGGATCACATGAAGAAATGAACAAGCTTGCTCAATGCCTTCGAAGCCGAAGATGATCTATGTCGAGGAGACTCAAGCTCATGCTACCTCTTCACTAATGGTGAGATTAGTGAAGAAAATACCCTAAACTAAATGGCTAATAGTAGAGGATGATGAAGTAGGAATATTGCTCACTTTACATTTGATTTTCTCATTTTATTTCATAACTTCGTCAAAAGCTAGAAAGCTTCAAGAGGAAGAAGAAGATGAAGTGATGAAGTGATGAAAGAATCAATCATTAGATTAGAAATGCAACTATGGGTGAGTATATCACATATACTAACCCATGTAGAGAGTTAACCAAGGTGTATGGTTAAGGTTAGGTCAACAAATATCTTAAGTAAAAACAAAGAAGTGGACTATAGTCAAAGTTTATCTACAAGCTTCTCCAAGCTTCAATCCATGACTCATGTCTACTAATTTGTAATTACTTAATGATAAACAAGACCGTATCATTAACCTAGCATGGTGTGAGTCTCATACATGTAAGTGCACGGCGGCCCGGCCTCCATCCCGAGGCCAAATGCGGAAGCGATGGTTAACTTTAATTTTTCTTGACCGGCACCACCGCGCACTAAAACCCGGATCGTGCCATTAACTAGTCCTAGCTATCTACAAGATGGGGAAGAGAGATATACCGAGTGATCCGAGTCCTCCGGTCTTCTCGTCGTCATCCCGATATCCCGCAGAATCTCCGATGTCCACCTCGTCGCCGGAAGGGCACCACATCGCATGCTTCTTTTACGGGCTCCCACCTCTATACCGAGGCAACTCGGGCACGGAGCTGGCAAGTCGACGTGCCCAAGGTTTGCTGTAGAATGTGTAATGCTCATGTCTCATTTGGGGTAGTGGAGGTTGCCTTTTGAGATGGTGGAGGAATAAGAACTTGGAGAGAGATGAGAAAAATGTAGCATCTAAAAGAATGAGATTAGCATTTTTCTCCCAACCAAAAGAAAAAACCCCTCCTCTACTAGTGGTCGGCCCGTGCTCTTGTGAATGGGGAGAGAGAGCAAAGACAAGGAGGTGGGTGGAAAGCATGTGATGACGAGAAAAACAAATGATCACAACAAAACCCAACACTCCAACAACAACCATCATGTCAAGCATGATGACTCCAAAAAGTCAAGCCATCATGAAGAAGTCAAGAAGTCAAGGTAATGGATGGTGCACCATAATGATACAATAATAATGCAAAGAACACCCTCCGCAAATGCTTATTTGCACAAATGCAAATAAGCCCTCCTCCACCAATCTTCGGCCATTGAAAGATACAAATGAAAATGGCCGAAACGGAAAGCAAACTGGAAACTCCAGAAAACTGGTCCCGTAATAAATTACAGGAAAACCCCGATACTGTGTATACACACGTGCATCTGTATTCCAACCGAATACAAATGCAATGAGACAAAATCTACACTGTACTATACTAGGATCGGGCTTAAACCAAAGCCGGCTAGTATTATCCGTTTGATCCTGATCCGTGCAATACCGCACGTATCTGATCGAACCTTGCCATATATCCATACGGCCTGTAGTACAAACTGTCTGATCCTGATCCGTGCAATACCGCACGTATCTGATCGGACCTTGCCATATCTCCATATGGCCTTTAGTACTAACCGTCCGATCCAGATCCGTGCAATACCGCACGTATCAGATCGGACCCTGCCATATCTCCATACGGCCTCTACAGCGTTTCGCCCGAAAGCTTGAGTAACTGTATGTGTGTGGTGGACTCTAAAGACTCGTCAATACTATGGCTGTGGATTTAACCATTAGCACGTCAGAGGTATTAGCCATACGTGACGGGCCACCAGCTATTGACCAAAAGGGACGTCGATGAGCGAACTCATCCTGACACCCTACTGAGCCTGTCAGTGACAATATCCGTACGGTCCGGTCCGTTCGTCTATGAGCATCGCATGGCGGGCCTAGGGGGTTGGTAAAAGTCAGACCCCCAAAAGCGGTACAAGTCGTGTCGGAGTGTAGCCCAGAACACCCTGAGATACTACTGGAATACCTACAAGTAAATCTCCTGCCTCGGCCGAGGGCTTCGTGTAATGGCTCTCCTAGACACAGCGCGACCTCACCCCCAATACCGGGAAAGACGAACCCCTGAAGATCCGCTCACTGCCTCCATGTGGCTTGGGACTGTACCCAACTAAAACCTGTTTGCACGTCTCGTTTGAGCGTGGTAGGGTAGTAATCAAAGTACAGTGGGAACTCACACGAGACAAATGACGATCCCCAGGTCGATGAACTAACCTGTACACATGTCACCAGGGAACTGCTATCTGATGTCAGGTATAAGACCAACTAGCATGTTCCCGGCGAGTCCTGTCCGGTGTACTCATAACCCAATGAGCACCTGTATACATCTTAGGTGAACCAACTGACACCAGTGGCTTGTGAGACCGGCTGACTGATGTAAAATTCTCGATGTGTAAATCAAATCAAATAGTCTCCGGCAACGGAGCCATTTGATAGAACTGTAAATTTCAGATGTGTCGTATCGAATCAAAAATTTAAATTGACCGCAATCAAACTACGGTGTCGAATGTAGTTAATGAATGAGTGCGGATCGTCCACAGGGATTTCAAGATTCGTTTGTATTTTAATGTGTTTGAAATGAAATGTTAAGCAACAATAAAAGAAAACATGATTCAAGAATGATTCGTATTCGTGTGTCACTATTCTCTATTAAAGAATCAAGAAACTATAAACAATCAAGAATCGGGGTTTCAATGGTATTTTCCAAACAACAATCAAGAATAAGAGAGAGGCTCGTAGGAATCGATCGGATCTTTAGATGTGATGTAGTCTACACGATTTCATATTCTTGTCCTTCGAAGAATTGATACTAGATCAATGGTTATCGACGCGAGTTAGGGTTTTCTTGATGAAATTAAGGTTTCATCTCTTAACCCTTGTTCTTTCGAGGATACCATTTATATTCTAGCCTCTAGCAATTTCAAGAAGCGATCGGATTTCCCCAATCTCGAGCGATGTCGATCAAGAAAGCATCGCAACTAATTGGGTCGTCGATTCTTGAACTTGCTAGGGTTTACAAACTCGTGGGATTCAAGAATCGATTACAAATTTGCTACATCATCATACTAAAGATCGTTTCGACTCCTTAACGAGCGGAGTTTTATTCACACATCACCACATAGACAATATTCAAGAATAGTAAAGATAACATGATGCGGAATTTAAAGAAAACAAGATAGAAGAAAATATCACCTTTTATTTAATCAACAATTTCAATACATTCTTTCAAGATCTACAAGAAGAAGAAAATCGATCGTTGACTCGGCTTCGCTCGTCTCCGTGGATCGTGGATCTACTTTGATCTCTTGCCAGATGGAAGATCGGCTAGGCTCATAAAAGGGTTGAAGGCAACTTGCTTGGTTTGCACTCAAGATCTTGAATTGTGGTTGGATTTAGGGTTAGGGTTTCCTACAAGCTCTCTCACTAAACTTGAGGAAGAGGAAGATGAAGAAAGAGAATGGCTAGAATCTAAGATATCAGTTATGATCCTCCCTATGGCAACCTGATATCATTCATAATGAGTGAGTCTAGGGTCTTATTTATAGAACTTTCACAACCCTAGGTTTAGGTTTGAATTTGGACTTTCCCTCCCAAAGTTTGTTGACAAGGTTTGTTGGGCTTTAGCTTAGGGTTTAAGCAAGGGTTTAGGAAAGTTCTAGAAGTATTAGGCTAGTTTAGGAGTTTGCTCATCTGGTGGAAGTATCTGGAATCTTCTGGAAGTTTGTGTGCATTATTGAGCTGTAGCCACTGAAATAGGAGTTTCGATGCAATTTGAGGAGCTGAGTCCCTGGGTCCGCCGCGCAACCGCCACAAGAAGTGCCTCTAGGCCGCGCTTCCGCCGCGCATTGATGGGCTTGGGCCTTGGGCTTTCTTCTGTTGCTTGGTACTGCTGTTTGGGCTTTTCTTTGATGTTTAGAATTGCAGTTTCCTTTCTGTGTTGATACCAGATTTGAGTGCAGTGAGTTTACGAGCAATTGTAATGGTCGAGCACTGTAATGATCGAGCAAGCATCTCTTTTCCTGCAAAGACTTCGAAACAGGGGTTGCAAGATATGGAAAATATGCTATGTAATGTAATGCAGTTAATTTCCCTAGGAATGCCAGTTTTAAGGTCGAATACATGTAATTTGATATTTTGCGACCGATTAGCTAATATGTGAATTATGAATACCGTACACTTCTATATGTATGCTGATGATAAGGAAATTGCCGGTTAAAATATGCAATATTTTCGACTGATCAAATACCCCCAAACTTAATTTCGATCGTCTCGAGCAAATGTTTTATTAGAAAGAGAAGGAGAAAACAAAGAAAGAGAAAAACTAACTAGCACACTTTCGTAGGCAACACGATTGCACTGAGCATGTGCAACAAGCCTTTAAACCTCTAGGTGTCCCTAGTAGGAGGAGTGTTGTCTCCTGAGGGTTTTCAGCGGATTGCACCCACAAAATCCAATAATAAAAGTAAGATCATGAATATTACATTTAAAGATAAGAATTGTAAAAGAAAAGCCTTGAAAATTAGAGTTTCCAACTAAGCTAGCTTTTCGGTTGTCATGAGCCCTATCTTAATGGTCATGAAAAGATGTCAGAAATCACGTCCTCCCTCAATAAAACATCGTCTTATTCTTCATTCCTATCTTTATTCCAAACATCGATCATATCACCCTGCGTGTGTGTAAAGACATCCCTACACCCGGAGAATTCAATTCAAGCTATCATACCCTTGCCCATCGGCCTCAGTACTTCTTGGCAAATGAGATTGCTTACACACTTTTATGCGACCGTTAATACTTCTTGAGGTACTAACCGACCGATTACTAATGTGCTTGCTAACTTGGTGTATTTTCCTAATCATGCACCACCTCAGGCATAGCAGTGACTCCCAAACCAGTTGACCTTGGGGCACTAGGTGAAGAAGCACCCTTTTGCTATATATTTTTCTTGCCCTTGGTGATAACAAAACCAGTATCCATTTTTTTCACCACTTTAAAACACATTTTTCTTTTTCATACTTTTGGCTTTAAGACAAGAGCATTTCAAGGTATCCTCTACTATCCCAGGCTTCAAGACGTGTGTAAGTGCGAATAGCAGGGTAGCAACGTTCAAAATGTTTGGCTTCCAGAATAGCAACTATTTTTCAGACTTATTTTTATCCTCAGATTAGTGACGTCCTTCATCTTACTAACCCTTGGGACAACGGCTCATAACTACTTATTACTAGTTCGTATAAGAAAACTTCTAATTTTCTTAGTTTTCTAAAATTTTTCCAATCTCATGGATGTAATTGTTCACTGTCTAAACTTTCATTATCTTATTATATACAAAAAAGTGTAAATATTAAAATTATTTTTATATTTGAAAATTTTTAAATTTTTATGGGTTTTGAAATTTTTTCAATTTTTATAGATTTTTAAAAGAAATGTTTTGTGCTTATGCAGATGATATGCAAATGATGCAAAAATAAGCACAAACCTCCCCCAAACTTGTTTTCAACAGTGTCCTCACTGTTGCCGACAGTTATACCTACAAAAATCTGTAAATCTGGGAGGAATTATTAGTGGGGGCAAAATATATAAGTGAAGAACTTCCCCCAAACTTATTTTATTTACTCACCTTCATTCAAAAGATGATACAATGATATACTGGATATGAAAGTGAGACGGAGGAATTTTAATCAAAATAAACTGGCTCTTGTAAGAACAAGAGCTCCTCCGTGGGGTCAGTGGAAAAATACGGCTTTAATCTATGTCCATTTACTTTGAAAACAGTGCCGTTTTTAACATTTTCAACTTCTACTGCCCCGTGCGGATATACAGACCGCACAACAAAAGGTCCCTTCCAACGAGATCGGAGCTTACCCGCATGAAGGTGTAATCGTGAATCATAAAGAAGGACTTGTTGACCAGGTAAAAATGTTTTCCTTACAATGTTTTTATCGTGAAAAACCTTAGTCCTATTCTTAGTGATTACAGCATTATCATAAGCTTCATCGCGGAGTTCGCTTAGCTCGTTAAGTTGTAGCTTCCGAAAGGTGCAAGCAAGGTTTAGATCAAAATTAATTTCCTTTATAGCCCACAATGCTTTATGTTCTATCTCAACAGGTAGATGACATGCTTTTCCAAACACTATCCTATATGGAGACATTCCTAGGTCGGTCTTATATGCAGTCCTGAATGCCCAAAGAGCATCCGTCAATTTGGTCGACCAGTCTTTTCTATTTTTAGCAACAGTTTTCTCCAGGATAAGTTTGATTTGTCTGTTTGAGATCTCAGCCTGCCCGCTTGTTTGGGGGTGATAGGGTGTAGAAAGACTGTGGTTGATTGAGTATTTCCGCATCAGAGTCACGAAAGATCTGTTGCAGAAGTGTGTCCCATTATCGCTAATAATAGCGCGTGGGTGTCCAAATAGCGAGAAGATATTCTCTTTTAAGAACTTAATGACAACTTTCTTGTCATTAGTGCGACATGGAATGGCTTCTACCCACTTGGAGACATAATCAACCGCCAGCAATATGTACAAATTCCCAAAGGAGTTGGGAAAAGGACCCATAAAATCTATGCCCCAAACATCAAACATTTCAACAACCAAGATGGGTTGCTGAGGCATTTCATTCCTCTGGGATATTCTACCCGTATACTGACATTGTGTACAGGTTTTGCAATGTTCAAATGCGTCCTTGAATAAGGTCGGCCAATAAAATCCAGATTGCAAAACCTTTTCCGCTATTTTTCTGGGACCAAAGTGACCCCCACAAGCCTGATCATGACAAAATGAAAGAACACTCTTGAACTCTTCATTCGGGATGCACCGGCGAATGATCTGATCAGGACAATATTTAAACAAATAGGGCTCATCCCAGTAATAGTGTTTTACTTTGGAAAGAAAGCGGTATTTGTCCTGTTTTGACCAATCGCTCGGTATGAGTCCCGTGGCATGATAGTTCACAATATCCCTGAACCATGGTTCAGCGGATACGCTCAAGAGTTGTTCGTCAGGGAACGAGTCATCGATCGGCAGGGTCACAGGGGAAGAAACGATGCGTGAAAGGTGGTCAGCTACTACGTTTTCACATCCTTTCTTATCTTTGATAACAAGATCGAATTCTTGTAACAGAAGGATCCAACGTATTAGTCGACCTTTGGCATCTTTCTTCGCCAGAAGATGTTTTAAAGCGGAATGGTCAGTATATACAACAATAGGTGAGCCGATTAAGTAAGGCCTGAATTTTTCTAATGCGAATACAACCGCTAATAGTTCTTTATCTGTGGTTGTATAATTGATTTGCGCATCATTCAGGGTCTTACTAGCATAGTAAATCACGTATGGCATCTTTTCGATGTGTTGTCCAAGGACAGAACCTACTGCAAAATCAGATGCGTCACACATCAGCTCAAAGGGGTAGTCCCAGTTTGGTGATGATAAAACGGGGGCTGAAGTGAGTGAGTGTTTAAGTGAGTCGAAAGCTGTCTCGCAATCCGAGTCAAAGTGGAAGGTCGTATCCTTGGCCAGGAGTAATGTTAAAGGTCTAGCAATTTTGCTAAAGTCCTTTATGAATCTCCTATAAAAGCCAGCGTGGCCAAGGAAAGAGCGAATATCTTTGACGCTTTTGGGATGAGGGAGGTTTTGAATGACATCTACTTTAGCTCTGTCAACCTCAATGCCTTTCTGTGAAATGACATGTCCAAGGACTATTCCTTCTTGGACCATAAAGTGGCATTTTTCCCAGTTCAAAGTCAAGTTCTTCTCTTTGCATCGAGTAAGAACAGCGTCAAGATTCGCTAGGCATTCAGAAAAAGAGTCTCCAAAAATCGAAAAGTCGTCCATAAAGATCTCCAGGAAATTCTCTACCATATCAGAGAATATCCCCATCATACACCGCTGAAAGGTAGCTGGAGCATTGCATAGCCCGAAGGGCTTGCGATTGTAAGCAAAAGTACCAAAAGGACAAGTAAAAGTGGTTTTATCTTGATCCTTTTTGGCGATGGGGACCTGATTGTAGCCTGAGTAACCGTCCATGAAACAATAGTATTGTCGTCCCGCTAAGCGTTCCAGCATTTGATCAATAAATGGTAGAGGAAAATGATCTTTCCTCGTAGCAGCGTTGAGTTTTCTATAATCGATGCATAAACGCCACCCAGTTTGGGTGCGTGTCTGAATCAACTCATTCGCTTCATTTGTGATAACTGTGATGCCAGATTTCTTAGGAACGACGTGTATAGGACTTACCCACTGGCTATCGGAGATCGGATATATAATACCACTATCTAAGCATTTGATGATCTCTTTCATGACAGCCTCCTTCATGACGGGATTTAACCGTCTCTGTGGTTCTCGGGTCGGTCTGGCATCATCCATCCCATGTATATGATGTTCAAATAAAAAGGGACTAATCCCTTTGATGTCCGCCATACTCCAACCAAATGCCTCTTTATTAGATCTTAATACCGATAAAAGTGCATTTTCTTGCTCTGATGCAAGAGAAGTGGATATTATAACCGGTAAAGTCTCGTTCTCACCAAGATATGCATATTTAAGGTGAGAAGGTAAGACCTTGAGATCTAATTCAGGCGGAGAAATGATAGAAGGAAGGATCATAGAATGATTTTTGGATTTACAAAGAAGCTCAGAGCCTGTGAAAGATACAGACTCGGGTGGAGAAAAGTCAGAAGTGCAGGACTCAAGTGCAAGTGAAGTGTCCTCACTAAGATCAAGTGTAAGATCAAGCAGAGATGTGCTAATGTTATCGAGATCAGTAAAGCAAAGTTCCTCGGCTCCACAACTATCGGCAGCGATCTCATGGACAGAGCACACATCTAAAATATGAGCACTAGGTTCTGATGGCTGACTTCCAACTCTGTAGATATTTAGTTCAATGGTCATATTTCCAAATGATAAGTTCATTGAACCATTTCTAGAGTTTATAACAGCGTTGGAAGTGGCAAGGAAAGGACGACCTAAAATCACCGGAATTTGGCCCCGGGGGTTTGCTACAGGATGTGTGTCGAGCACAATGAAGTCTACAGGGAAAACAAATTCCCCGACCTTTATCAACACATCCTCTAATTCACCCCTTGGTTTGGTGATAGAGCGGTCTGCCATCTGGAGAGTGCAATGAGCAGGTTTCAGCTCTCCAATTCCTAGTTGCTCATAGACAGAATAAGGTAACAGGTTAACACTCGCGCCAAGGTCTAAAAGAGCACGATTTATGTTTTTACCCCCAATCGAAATCGATATTGTAGGACATCCTGGGTCCTTTCGTTTCTTTGGTAGCTGGAGAATAAAAGCAGTGCTGATATTATTAGCCATAAAGACCTTCTTTGGCACCTGAGTCTTCCTCTTCCTAGTGCACAAGTCCTTTAGAATTTTCGCATAAGCGGGGACTTGTTGAATCGCATTTAGGAGAGGGATATTGATGTTAACCTGTTTGAACATTTCTAAAATTTTCTCCATATGAGGACTCGTTCTGTTAGCCCTTAACCGGTTCGGGTAAGGTGCTTTCGCAATAAGCGCAGGGTCCATCATAGGAGAAGGAAAGGGGGGTAGACGAGATCCCAAAAGAGGTGTGGGGACCATCTGTGGAGAACTATAAGGGTTGGGTGAAGTTGTTGAGCCTAAAGGGAACTGGAGAATAGGCTCGTGCGAAGGTGGTTTGGTAGAAGAAGAAGGATCAGAAAGAGAAGTGTGTGTATGTGGAAAGGTCTCAGCCGGGGTTTCGATATGATTATCAGTATTATCAATATCTTTCCCGACATTATTATTCAGCACTCTTCCCGATCTCAACGTGGTAATGGCATTTACATTGTAATGCCCAGGATTCTGTAGGGGTTGAGAGGGATGTTTCCCTTTTTCTCTCGCACTCATTTCGGCTTTGAGGCGTGCGATTTCAGCTTCCATCGTTCTAATACTCTCAGCTTGTGACGCTGAGTTTTTCTTTATTTCACTGACGGAAGATCTAACCGCAGTCGAAACCTCCATGAAATTTGATAAAAGTGATTTCATGGTTTGAGTGAATTGAGAAAACTCGTCAGAACAGGACTGCATAGGATTAGACTGTGCAGGAGTGTTGCCCTGGTTTTGGAAATTTTGTGACTGGTAGGGGTGCTGAGTGAGTTGGAGGGGTTGCTGTTGTGGTGGAGGAAGAGCCCTTTGAAAGTTATTTGTGTTTGGAACCGTGTTTTGAGATTGATTTTGGTTCCAAGCAAAATTCGGGTGGTTCCTCCAACCCTGATTGTACGTGGAAGAATATGGATCGTTTCGAGGTCGTTGAAATGCGGCATTAGAATGCTCGTGACCTTGAAACGCCGAGTTTAAAGGACATTCTTCTGTTAAGTGTGACGGATCAGAACAGCACCTGCAAACAGTTTTGGGGAGTGATACCGGGTTTAGGGAGGCTGCTGCAAATTTGTGTTCCATAGCGTCGAGCTTCTTTTGCATTGCTGCCATTTCTGCTCGAACACCTATGGACACATCTATTTGGTGTACACCACCCCTATTCAATGATTGGGTTCCACTCTCCCAAATTAGTGATTTTTCAGTGAACTCTTTTAAGTATCGCCAAGCTTCCCCATCATCTTTGGTCATAAAAGTACCTTGACACATATTTTCAAGGCTCTGTTTAGTGCTAGGGTTACTGCCCTCATATATGATTCGGCAAAGCTCCCATCTCGGGATGCCGTGATGAGGACATTGAACCAAGAGATCCTTGAAACGTTCAAAGTATTTTGAAAATGGTTCGGTAGGGAGTTGGGCAAATTGGTTCAGTTCGCTACGGATTCGAGCCGTCTTTTGGACTGGGTAAAATTTCTTAAGGAATGCCGCTACGAATTCTTCCCAATTCGTAATAGAGTGTGCAGTAGTGTTATATAGCCACTTCTCGGCTATATCGCACAAGGTAAAAGGAAGAAGTCGTAGACGCATCGCATCCACAGAAAGTTGAGACGTACCCATCATTGCGCATACGTTTTCAAATTTGGTAATGAAAACGTAAGCGTCCTCGGTCTCGAGTCCGTGGTATTTGGGTAAAAGATTGATATACTGGGGCTTTATTTCAAAGTTATCCCCATTGGCTGGTGGTGTGGATAAGCAGGTCGAAAGAGGACCTCTGTGTGGATAGCATCTTTCCTGGAGAGAAATGTGGGGAGGATTCTGCGCACCAACGGACGGTGGCAGATTAGGGTTAAAGAAGTTGGATGGATTCGGATCCATCGGTGTGGGTGTGGTAGTAGGTAAAGAAAAGGTAAATGGAGAATTATCGACTTCTGAGTCGATAAAGGGTACGCGGACTAAACGGGCACTAGAATCCCGTGTCCAGCCTATCTTGTACTAAAAAGGGTTAGTACAAGTGGCAGCGTTGACTTATAATTAGGGGTAAAATGAATGCGGTGTTTGCTTTTGAAATGGGACGGATTTTGAAAAAAAAATGATGCGACAATCAAATGCAGCAACACAACCCTAAAATCTAATGGTCACCTAGGTCCGGCTCTAGACCGCTCCTAACTGCCAAAAGACAAGTCGCAGGATAGAATCCTCCACTGCCTCTTTGTCCCCCTGTAGCCGGATGAGTGCCAGGTAAGTGGGAAGGAACCACCACTACAGTGGACCTAATTAATAACCACTAGCCTTAGACACACTCGCCTTAGGCACCACAAGAAAACGCGGATAAGCAATGAATTACCCACGGCCCTCTCTTATCCTAAATGAGCGCGACAGTCCTTAGAGTTATCTCTAGATTTCTTTTAGTTAATGGGGGTAAATGCGGATGCAAGTTTGGTGGTTTTCGGGGCCTAGGAAGGGTAATGAAATCCCCACCTAATTTGGATTTGGCCGTGCCCCTTAAATTCCTTATTTAATATGCAAAACAACCAAGAAAAACAAAATCACGCACAATTTTAATTTGCTTTTGCGGCGCAGCTATTGTTTGCAAAGAATCCTGCAGAAAGAATTAGTTGGAGCTAAAAAGGGCGAGGGGAGAGAGACAGAAATCACTTGCTGGAAAATTTTCCAGAGAACCCCCAAGACTGCGGCGGTTCCGCCGCAATAACCATGTATATGCCGCCCTTCCGCGGTCAGGTGTTGGGAACAGTGTACCAAATTTCTTCAGCTGCTTTCTGTTGCTTCCCTCAACTCTCTGGTATATCCCAAATAATTTTTCCACAGCTCAGAATGCTCCAGATCACCTTGCAATCAAATCACAACACACGTGTAATAGTTTGTACGAATTTTGATTTCAAGAAATGAAACGTAATAATTCTTTCACTTCAAACTATAAAATGTAAACGAATTAGCGCGTAATCCCCGGCAACGGCACCATTTTGACTGATGTAAAATTCTCGATGTGTAAATCAAATCAAATAGTCTCCGGCAACGGAGCCATTTGATAGAACTGTAAATTTCAGATGTGTCGTATCGAATCAAAAATTTAAATTGACCGCAATCAAACTACGGTGTCGAATGTAGTTAATGAATGAGTGCGGATCGTCCACAGGGATTTCAAGATTCGTTTGTATTTTAATGTGTTTGAAATGAAATGTTAAGCAACAATAAAAGAAAACATGATTCAAGAATGATTCGTATTCGTGTGTCACTATTCTCTATTAAAGAATCAAGAAACTATAAACAATCAAGAATCGGGGTTTCAATGGTATTTTCCAAACAACAATCAAGAATAAGAGAGAGGCTCGTAGGAATCGATCGGTTCTTTAGATGTGATGTAGTCTACACGATTTCATATTCTTGTCCTTCGAAGAATTGATACTAGATCAATGGTTATCGACGCGAGTTAGGGTTTTCTTGATGAAATTAAGGTTTCATCTCTTAACCCTTGTTCTTTCGAGGATACCATTTATATTCTAGCCTCTAGCAATTTCAAGAAGCGATCGGATTTCCCCAATCTCGAGCGATGTCGATCAAGAAAGCATCGCAACGAATTGGGTCGTCGATTCTTGAACTTGCTAGGGTTTACAAACTCGTCGGATTCAAGAATCGATTACAAATTTGCTACATCATCATACTAAATATCGTTTCGACTCCTTAACGAGCGGAGTTTTATTCACACATCACCACATCGACAATATTCAAGAATAATAAAGATAACATGATGCGGAATTTAAAGAAAACAAGATAGAAGAAAATATCACCTTTTATTTAATCAACAATTTCAATACATTCTTTCAAGATCTACAAGAAGAAGAAAATCGATCGTTGACTCGGCTTCGCTCGTCTCCATGGATCGTGGATCTACTTTGATCTCTTGCCCGATGGAAGATCGGCTCGGCTCATAAAAGGGTTGAAGGCATCTTGCTTGGCTTGCACTCAAGATCTTGAATTGTGGTTGGATTTAGGATTAGGGTTTCCTACAAGCTCTCTCACTAAACTTGAGGAAGAGGAAGATGAAGAAAGAGAATGGCTAGAATCTAAGATATCACTTATGATCCTCCCTATGGCAACCTGATATCATTCATAATGAGTGAGTCTAGGGTCTTATTTATAGAACTTTCACAACCCTAGGTTTAGGTTTGAATTTGGACTTTCCCGCCCAAAGTTTGTTGACAAGGTTTGTTGGGCTTTAGCTTAGGGTTTAAGCAAGGGTTTAGGAAAGTTCTAGAAGTATTAGGCTAGTTTAGGAGTTTGCTGATCTGGTGGAAGTATCTGGAATCTTCTGGAAGTTTGTGTGCATTATTGAGCTGTAGCCACTGAAACAGGAGTTTCGATGCAATTTGAGGAGCTGAGTCCCTGGGTCCGCCGCGCAACCGCCGTAAGAAGTGCCTCTAGGCCGCGCTTCCGCCGCGCATTGATGGGCTTGGGCCTTGGGCTTTCTTCTGTTGCTTGGTACTGCTGTTTGGGCTTTTCTTTGATGTTTAGAATTGCAGTTTCCTTTCTGTGTTGATACCAGATTTGAGTGCAGTGAGTTTACGAGCAATTGTAATGGTCGAGCACTGTAATGATCGAGCAAGCATCTCTTTTCCTGCACAGACTTCGAAACAGGGGTTGCAAGATATGGAAAATATGCTATGTAATGTAATGCAGTTAATTTCCCTAGGAATGCCAGTTTTAAGGTCGAATACATGTAATTTGATATTTTGCGACCGATTAGCTAATATGTGAATTATGAATACCGTACACTTCTATATGTATGCTGATGATAAGGAAATTGCCGGTTAAAATATGCAATATTTTCGACTGATCACCGGCCACCGCCCCTCGCCGGGGTCTCGACTGTATACACCAGTCTACTCTGGAGTATCGATGCCCTGTCTCGAAACTCCCACGACTAGGGACCTTTTAAGGATGTGCTTATAGACTACCAGCTCCCACGTATATTGTAAGTGCACGGCGGCGCCCCGGCCGTCAACCCGACGGCCAAACGCGGAAACGGTGATAAACTTAAATTTTGCGGACTTAGCAAACCGGCACCACCGCGCACTAAACCCCGGATCGTGCCATTAAACTAAATCTAGCTAACTACAAAGAGAAGGGGAATAGATATACCGACGATCCAAGTCCTCCGGTCTTCATCTCCACTCCGATCTCCTCGCGGGATCTCCGTCCGTCTCCTCCTCGTCGGAAAGGGCACCACGAAGCCGGGTACTTTTACGGGCTCCCACCTCAATACCGAGGCAACTCGCGCATGAAGCCGGCTACTCGACATGCTCAAGATTTGCTGTAGGAATATAGTGTGGAGTGTATGTCTCACTTTGGGGTTGGTTGCCATAGATGGAGGAATGGTGTATAGAAAATTGGTGCTTTCAATTTTCTAGCAATGGAATGAGATGAAGAATGGTATGCACAAAAATGAATCACACTCATTTTTCTTCCTCTCTTCTCTTTTCTTCTTCTCTCTTTCTTTTTCTTAACCATGAAAACCTTCATCCATCAAGTAAGTATAATGTGGTGGAGGAAAATGAATATCAAGCATTAAGGGAGGTGATGGTAGGAGCAAGAAGGGGTGACCATAACATAAAGCATAATCATCACTAAACATAACATCAACTTCAAATCATTCCTTATCACATCAAATCTCATAAAGCAAAGATGCTAACCATTATGAAGGAAAAAGAAAAGATGCTATCATAATGCATGAAACCCCTCCACAAAAGTAATTTGCAAAACTGCAAATTACCCCCTCCATCAGAAAAGTCCGGCCGGGAAAGAACAAAGGAAAACCGGCCGGAACGGAAAGCAAACTGGCAACTCCAGAAAACTGGTCCCGTAATAAATTACAGGAAAACCCCATACTGTGCATACGCACCCGCATCTGTATTCCGACCGGATACAAATGCAAAAAGACAAAATCTACAATGTACTAAACTAGGACCGGCTTAAACCAAAGCCGGCTAGTAAAATCCGTCCGATCCTGATCCGTGCAATACCGCACGTATCTGATCGAACCCTGCCATATAACTATACGGCCACTAGTACAAAACTGTCCGATCCTGATCCGTGCAATACCGCACGTATCTGATCGAACCCTGCCATATCTCCATACGGCCTCTACAGCGTTTCGCCCGAAAGCTTGAGTAACTGTAAGTGTGGTGGACTCTAAAGACTCGTCAATACTATGGCTGTGGATTTAACCACTAGCACGTCAGAGGTATAAGCCAATACGTGACGGGCCACCAGATATTGACTAAAAGGGACGTCGATGAGGAAGCTCACCCCGACACCCAACTGAGCCTGTCAGTGACAATGTCCGTACAGTCCGGTCCGTTCGTCTATGAGTATCGCATGGCGGGCCTAGGGGGTTGGTGAAAGTCAGACCCCCAAAAGCGGTACAAGTCGTGTCGGAGTGTAGCCCAGAACACCCTGAGATACTACTGGAATACCTACCAGTAAATCTCCTGCCTTGGCCAAGGTCTTTGTGTAATGGCTCTCCTAGACACAGCGCGACCTCACCCCCAATACCGGGAGAGACGAAACCCCCGAAGATCCGCTCACTGCCTCCATGTGGCTCGGGACTGTACCCAACTAAAACCTGTTTGCACGACTCCTTTGAGCCGTGGTAGGGTAGTAATCAAAGTACAGTGGGAACTCACACGAGACAAATGACGATCCCCAGGTCGATGAACTAACCTGTACACATGTCACCTGGGAACTGCTATCTGACGTCAGGTATAAGACCAACTAGCATGTTCCCGGCGAGTCCTGTCCGGTGTACTCATAACCCAATGAGCACCTGTATACATCTTAGGTGAACCAACTGACACCAGTGGCTTGTGAGACCGGCCACCGCCCCTCGTCGGGGTCTCGACTGTATACACTAGTCTACTCTGGAGTATCGATGCCCTGTCTCGAAACTCCTACGACTAGGGACCTTTTAAGGATGTGCTTATAGACTACCAGCTCCCACGTATATGATCGCCCTCATACTGCCGGTAGTCAAGCAAGAATCCTAGGGGCTCTATCAACGTGCAATAGTGATCTTTCATGTCACCTAAAGCAGTACACGATGATAAAGGTAAACCAGATAGCATACTATCATCTCGAGCAAGACTGTCCTACCGGGATAGGTCCTCCCTCAATCATTGCAATCACGTGCCTGTGATCCAATAATTGACTCTGAGGGCACTATCTCCAACAATCTCCCACTTGCACTCAAGGCTAATTATTGCGATGTCGCATACTCACAGCCCGTGTGATACCGAACACCCAACTCCCCTACTAGTCAGTTTCACAAAATCCGTTTGCGAAACTATTGCGTTCGAGGAATAGCCTCAGTGAGTGGATCCGCCTTGATGTTTCTTTCTATGTCTCTCTATATCTCAAATTCGCGGAGAAAGCCATCTCCCGAAATGAGCAATACCTGTCTTAGAATGTCTGGATGTCTGATGGGACTTAGCTCATAAATGAACTCCAAATCCAAACTTCTTAGACTGTATCGTCAACTGAACTTAATCAGTATCCTGCGCCATGCCACCCTCAGTATTGCCTTGGACCACCCGTCCAAAATACTGCCCCTCGTCAGAGGGAAAAAAATAACTCTGACAACCTGCTTGTCGTCCATGTCACCTTGGAAGCCTGGAATGATAACTGTTTCCCGAATGGGGCTTTCGTTATCATATCCCTAGAACAGCCACTTATGTTCTAAAACTGCTTCCGACTGTTCCTCCAGGATTGGATCAATATCAACTTATTGCATCTAGTGCAAGAACAACATCTGGTGTGGTACTTGACATCTCATGATTGACTCAATTGCCTAAGCAAGTGACCTGCCAATCATGCGTATCCCTCTCCCCTTTAGTCTATAAGACACCTTTAGAGAGGGTGACTCCATTACCTGCAGGTACACTACCGTGCCAGGAGTCGTCCATTCTAAATACTCTTAGAATGCTGTCAAAGTACCCTGATTAGGAAACCACCCAAATCTAGATCTAAAACTGTAGATCTAGTAACCAGAATGTCTGATATATATCCAAGTCCTGTGTGGAGAAACCACTGTGTGATGACCAAAGTCTAACCGATCGTAGTATAGGAATATCACTTCCTACTACCTTCTCAACAGATCCATCCCCTATTCTGATGACGTCAAACCTATGACTGTCACATCAGAAATAGATGATCTATCTCCGCTACATCTGCTTTAGTCTATAAATAGACATAAGCTACCTGTCCACCAATGCTTCCGCTGCTCCCACTGTCTACGACAACCCTCTGGCAGAGTCATATACACGTACACTTCTAAAGCGAGTTCAGAACGACGCTATACTCATCCTCCCGCCGGGTCTCGCAGCCTGGAACAACAGCAATGGTAATTGTGGGTAAACAAGAACTTCTCTGTCACCGTCCTTGAGGCTACCGAAGTACCTCTCGGGTGCCTGAAGTTACCCACCATCCCTGCGGAGTGGCCAATGGAATGTCAAATCAGATTGAATCTTTAGGTTCCTTATCAAATCTTCAGTAATCGTTTGCGGTTCTGGAATCACTTCCAGTTCTACCATACTCCCACTTCTGTTTTTGAGAAAATCCATTTTTTAATAAAACTGTGGCGAGTCTTGAACAATACTGCTATTGTTCATCCAGATGGTAGAAAGTTAACCCTCGTCATAGCCTGGGTCAACCCACAAACAGCCATTACAGAAACGTGCCTTGAGTTGTCCAATGTCTGGTTTTAAGCATAAACCGGACAACTCCCCGTACCTTAACATCGTTAAGATACGAACTGTTCTATATCCCATATAGGAACAGAGGCACTGATTTAATTGAACCAGATTCAAATCATGCAGCTGTCTCCAGTGCATGTCAACTAAATGGAAGGAGGCCGATCAGCGTTACTCAACTTAGGAATGCTTCCAATTATGAGTAACCTGAAAGAGAAGCAATTTCTCTTTATCATTACCATCAACTGAATACCATACACAAGTATCTACATCTTCGATCACTTTGAAGAATCCCGATACTTGCTACACCTGGTTCTCTACTCTATTCAAATACCTATAACTCCTCAAAACTTAGACCCTGTGTTTCTACGAAACACATGTCTAAGAACTAGAGAAGTTAAAAGTAAACAGAATATAGTATGAGGACCAACCCCTCTTTCCTGATGGACACTGGACAACATACAATACTCTGTATAAGTCCCTTGAGTCTAGTGACTCATTCACTGTGTGTCGTAGGTTGAAAACTGTACTTTTGGTTAAGAAGAATTACACCGCTGTTCAATGCTCCTTACCTAACCATCCACTGATATAGGTAAATGTCATCGACATAATATCAAAAGGTATATCTCACTCTATGAAAATAGACGTACAGATATATCAATTTGAAATTGGTGCACAACAGCGGATATTCGAAACCAAATATTTGCCGACCGGCAAACAGCCCAGGTGATTTCCTCAAATATCACTGATTGCAACGAATCCCGATATAATGAGGATGATCACCCAATTCCCAATAACCTACTCCCACTCATCATCTGTAAAACCATACAGATGTGAGAATCATACTTGGTAAATACATACCCTGGAGTAAGTATCTAATCGGGAAATCAGTTTTCTTTTAACATTACACAGTGAGACTGAAACATTGAAATGTTTCGTTGGGGTATCCTGGTATTCCTAGTAATGCCTCATCCATTATCCAGATTCACAACTATAACCGTATAATTCTTTGCCACCTTTCCAAATCCCTTCATATGTCTTTAGTCATTACCTTCTGTACACCCCTTTAGGCCAAATGGTTTTCTTCCTTCCCTACCGTTCGGCACCAGCCTATGGTTTGGAAGAAGACTATCCAAAAAGCATAAAGGGTGTACTGTCCTAATCCTAGGAACACTCGCATCGCGAGAGAAGGTGAAGATAAAAGACACCTGAATGTACTTTATTCCTATTTCTCCTGAACCAGGATCCATCCCCGAACTGGAACAAGTTCCTTTCGAGTTCGTATATAACCATACGATGGATTATCCAATAAAATAGGATCTTCGTAGTGATACGGAGTGTCCTGGAGAAATACAAAGGTGATTTAGGATTGGCGAAGGAATACATGGTTTGGTCGTGAATATCTGTTGCAATTTACTTTGCTCTCTTACTAATCCCTTACTTTGTCTTAACTTAATACCTTCTGTACACCGCGATGGATTATCCAATAAAATAGGATCTTCGTAGTGATACGGAGTGTCCTGGAGAAATACAAAGGTGATTTAGGATTGGCGAAGGAATACATGGTTTGGTCGTGAATATCTGTTGCAATTTACTTTGCTCTCTTACTAATCCCTTACTTTGTCTTAACTTAATACCTTCTGTACACCGTTTAGGCTAATTGGCTTTCTTCCTTCCCTACCGGTCGGCACCAGCCTATGGTTTGGAAGAAGACTATCCAATTTGCGTAATAGGTGTACTACTCCTAAACCAAGGAGTACTCGCAACCTGAGAGAGGGTGAAAAGAAAAGACAACTGAATAGTCCTATCCGTTTTCTCCAGAACCGGAAACCATCCTCGAATAAATCCCTTCGAGTTCGTATCTAACCATACGATGGTTTTGTCCAATGGAAGTGGACGTTCGTAGTAATACGGGGTGTCCTGGAGAAAAGGGTAAAAGTAGGAGTGGCAATGAGGTCTGCAACTCTGACAATCCAAAAGCCAGTGTTAAGAAGGTTCGGTCAACTTGGTCACTGAGTCATAGTCTTAGGGTCGGGTCAATGGTCGCTGCCAAAGAGAGAGAGAAAAGAAACACTCAGCGTGCACTCTATCCTAGATCAGAATGGTTACCAATTTATCTAATCTGGAAACCTCCCACTGTACCTCAAATTCTCCTCCAAACCTGAAAGAAGAATTAGTCGGGGTCACCCGAGGAGTAAACCAACTCATCAGTGGGAATCGGGATCCAACTATCATCGTATGACAACGTGACGGAATCCGCTCACGGTATCACACTCCAGAAGGTATGCGCATATCTGGCAAGTTTCAGTTCTTTTGAAACTCCCGATGTGATTTCTGCCCCATGCTCTTATGACCTTGACTTTGGCCAACAAATCATAAGTCACATGTCAAGTTCTACCCGTCATTCTCCAGGTTGATTCGAATCCACCCGCACAAGCCCTTGACTTTGGCCAACAAGGCTATACGACTGTTCCAAACCAACGCATCTATCTATGCTGCATATGAATAACCAACAGCTACCAAACACTGTGCCTTGACTTTGGCCAACAAACACAGCTTGAATACTATTGACTACCCTTATGAAACGACGGAGGGCTACGAATGGTTTCTGGCGAAAACCTTTAACGTAGAGAACTTGATATCGTTGAAGGAACGGATAGCTTTTAAAAATATAGTGACGACGACCGTTGCTAAAGAGGTCACTCCCGGTAAAGGGATCTCGGCTCTTTCCCCGTAGAATGGGGTGCAGGATATTCCAACTGAATACCACGGTGCAAAGCAAAAGTAATCGGCTATAGTGAAGTTAATGCCCTGACGCAAACTTCTGTCCAAGGGGTCACTCCCGGTGAAGGGATCTCGGCCCTTGCCTCATCGACTGAGGAGCAGGATATTCCAAATGAATACCACGATGCAAAACAAAAGTGAACGTCCTTGCAATAACAGCTTTTTGAAAAGTGTTCCAACAACATCAGATTAGGTTTGTTTAACTTGCATTGATCCGAATCAACGCAGTCCCATCAATTAATCACACCAAAAAGAACGAAAATATACTGACGTACGTATATGCCATCCGCATTCGCCACTGGGTCCCGTCATTACCCGTTAGGTTAGCTAACTAACGACAGAGCGGGGACTGGACTAGCGCGGATGCAAAACATATACAACATCTACTAATATATATACCAATATATTATATTTCGCTCAAGGCGTGAAAAGAAATGCAACATCACAGAAATGTACAGCATCACAGAACAATACAGATATCTGGGATCCCCGGGTTTCACAGAGCCACTACTGAAACCCGACGTTCCCCTGGTCGTGTGGATAGCCTGTGCAATGAAATCCTAGACCCCTACGGGCGCGGCAAGTTACCCGCCAAAACCTGAAGCGAGGCAGCCCCCTTCAGCTCCGTGAATGGACCACCCAGCACTCCACGGAATCCGGCAACTTGGGCACCCCTCCTGGGTCAACCTGTACCCTCTACGAGTGCGACGAATAGCCCGCCAATCCCAGAGTGAAGCCCCCTCCGTCCCAATGCCATGAGATGCGGGCTTGTTGCCCTCCAGAACCCGGCTATCCGTGCACCCCACCGCGGGGTAATCCTAGTACAGAATGTAAAATATACATACACCGGGTACATCGACCGCAACCAGGTCGTGCCCCAAAATAATAATACAAACACGCAGTGACGGCAGTCCACATGTCGGACGCTCGCCCCGCAATATCAAATGTACATAATACCACAACACTGTACTAGCATTGCATCCAGGCTATCCCCACGACCGATCCGCAACATCACAGCATAAACATAGAACATCAACGTGAAAGTCACGTTCGCAAATCCGTCTAACCAGGCTATAGCAGTTAGACCGGATTTACCGATCGAGTGACATTCACGGTCGCAGATATAATGTAAATACTGTGAAAAATGTGTTTAAAATTTTCCGATTGATCAAACAATTAACAAGTGGGCCCCAAAGAAAACTGTAGCACTCACAGAAATAATTGGCCCAACTTTAACATTCCAAAACCCCTAATTTTAGCCCAGAAGCCCACTAGAAAAACCCGGCCCATTGATCCTTACAAACGGCGGCGGAACCGCGGCCCCAAGTGGGTATTGGCCGCGGTTCCGCGCTCCTGTTGAAAGGTCAATGACCCGGATTTTCCCAGATGTCTTAGAACTCCCTGCACATTATTCTGAGACCAAAATATTTCAACAGAAACTGATGTGAACAAAATACGGGTTTTTGGACATTTCGATCAATCGGAACTGATAAACACATTACACAAAGCTAGACTATGTTAATGGCGAGGCTCTGATACCACTGTAAGTGCACGGCGGCGCCCCGGCCGTCAACCCGACGGCCAAACGCGGAAACGGTGATAAACTTAAATTTTGCGTACTTAGCAAACCGGCACCACCGCGCACTAAACCCCGGATCGTGCCATTAAACTAAATCTAGCTAACTACAAAGAGAAGGGGAATAGATATACCGACGATCCAAGTCCTCCGGTCTTCATCTCCACTCCGATCTCCTCGCGGGATCTCCGTCCGTCTCCTCCTCGTCGGAAAGGGCACCACGAAGCCGGGTACTTTTACGGGCTCCCACCTCAATACCGAGGCAACTCGCGCATGAAGCCGGCTACTCGACATGCTCAAGATTTGCTGTAGGAATATAGTGTGGAGTGTATGTCTCACTTTGGGGTTGGTTGCCATAGATGGAGGAATGGTGTATAGAAAATTGGTGCTTTCAATTTTCTAGCAATGGAATGAGATGAAGAATGGTATGCACAAAAATGAATCACACTCATTTTTCCTCCTCTCTTCTCTTTTCTTCTTCTCTCTTTCTTTTTCTTAACCATGAAAACCTTCATCCATCAAGTAAGTATAATGTGGTGGAGGAAAATGAATATCAAGCATTAAGGGAGGTGATGGTAGGAGCAAGAAGGGGTGACCACAACATAAAGCATAATCATCACTAAACATAACATCAACTTCAAATCATTCCTTATCACATCAAATCTCATAAAGCAAAGATGCTAACCATTATGAAGGAAAAAGAAAAGATGCTATCATAATGCATGAAACCCCTCCACAAAAGTAATTTGCAAAACTGCAAATTACCCCCTCCATCAGAAAAGTCCGGCCGGGAAAGAACAAAGGAAAACCGGCCGGAACGGAAAGCAAACTGGCAACTCCAGAAAACTGGTCCCGTAATAAATTACAGGAAAACCCCATACTGTGCATACGCACCCGCATCTGTATTCCGACCGGATACAAATGCAAAAAGACAAAATCTACACTGTACTAAACTAGGACCGGCTTAAACCAAAGCCGGCTAGTAAAATCCGTCCGATCCTGATCCGTGCAATACCGCACGTATCTGATCGAACCCTGCCATATAACTATACGGCTACTAGTACAAAACTGTCCGATCCTGATCCGTGCAATACCGCACGTATCTGATCGAACCCTGCCATATCTCCATACGGCCTCTACAGCGCTTCGCCCGAAAGCTTGAGTAACTGTAAGTGTGGTGGACTCTAAAGACTCGTCAATACTATGGCTGTGGATTTAACCACTAGCACGTCAGAGGTATAAGCCAATACATGACGGGCCACCAGATATTGACTAAAAGGGACGTCGATGAGGAAGCTCACCCCGACACCCAACTGAGCCTGTCAGTGACAATGTCCGTACAGTCCGGTCCGTTCGTCTATGAGTATCGCATGGCGGGCCTAGGGGGTTGGTGAAAGTCAGACCCCCAAAAGCGGTACAAGTCGTGTCGGAGTGTAGCCCAGAACACCCTGAGATACTACTGGAATACCTACCAGTAAATCTCCTGCCTTGGCCAAGGTCTTTGTGTAATGGCTCTCCTAGACACAGCGCGACCTCACCCCCAATACCGGGAGAGACGAAACCCCCGAAGATCCGCTCACTGCCTCCATGTGGCTCGGGACTGTACCCAACTAAAACCTGTTTGCACGACTCCTTTGAGCCGTGGTAGGGTAGTAATCAAAGTACAGTGGGAACTCACACGAGACAAATGACGATCCCCAGGTCGATGAACTAACCTGTACACATGTCACCTGGGAACTGCTATCTGACGTCAGGTAGCAGACCAACTAGCATGTTCCCGGCGAGTCCTGTCCGGTGTACTCATAACCCAATGAGCACCTGTATACATCTTAGGTGAACCAACTGACACCAGTGGCTTGTGAGACCGGCCACCGCCCCTCGTCGGGGTCTCGACTGTATACACTAGTCTACTCTGGAGTATCGATGCCCTGTCTCGAAACTCCTACGACTAGGGACCTTTTAAGGATGTGCTTATAGACTACCAGCTCCCACGTATATGATCGCCCTCATACTGCCGGTAGTCAAGCAAGAATCCTAGGGGCTCTATCAACGTGCAATAGTGATCTTTCATGTCACCTAAAGCAGTACACGATGATAAAGGTAAACCAGATAGCATACTATCATCTCGAGCAAGACTGTCCTACCGGGATAGGTCCTCCCTCAATCATTGCAATCACGTGCCTGTGATCCAATAATTGACTCTGAGGGCACTATCTCCAACATATATGATCGCCCTCATACTGCTGGCAGTCAAGCAAGAATCCTAGGGGCTCTATAAACATGCAATAGTGACCTGTCAGGTCACCTAAAGCAGTACACGATGATAAAGATAAACCGGATAGCATACTATCATCTCGAGTAAGACTGTCCTACCGGGATAGATCCTCCCTCAATCATTGCAATCACGTGCCTGTGATCCAATAATTGACTCTGAGGGCACTATCTCCAACAATCTCACACTTACACTCAAGGCTAATTATTGTGATGTCGCATACTCACAGCCCGTGTGATACCGAACACCCAACTCCTCTACTAGTCAGTCTCACAAAGCTCGTTTGCAAAACTATTGCGTTCGAGGAATAGCCTCAGTGAGTGGATCCACTTTGATGTTTCTCTCTATGTCTCTCCATATCTCAAGTTCGCGGAGAAACCCATCTCCCGAAATGAGCAATACCTGTCTTAGAATGTGTCTGGATGTCTGATGGGACCTAGCTCATAAATGACCTCCAAATCCAAACTTCTTAGACTGTATCGTCAACTGAACTTAATCAGTATCCTGCGCCATGCCTCCCTCAGTATTGCCTTGGACCACCTGTCCAAAATACTGCCCCTCGTCAGAAGGAAAAACTATAACTCTGACAACCTCCTTGTCGTCCAGGTCACCTTGGAAGCCTGGAATGATAACCGTCTCCCTAAAGAGGCTGTCGTTATCATATCCCTAGAACAATCACTTATGTTCTAAAACTGCCTCCGACTGTTTCTCCACGATTGGATCAATGTCAACTTATTGCATCTAGTGCAAGAACAACATCTGGTGTGGTACTTGACATATCATGATTGACTCAATTGCCTGAGCAGGTGATCTGCCAATCATGCACATCCCTCTCCCCTTTAGTCTGTAAGACACCTTTAGAGAGGGTGACTCCATTACCTGCAGGTACACTACCGTGCCAGGAGTCGTCCATTCTAAATACTCTTAGAATGCTGTCTAAGTACCCTGATTGGGAAACCGCCCAAATCTAGATCTAAAATCATAGATCTAGTAACCAGAATGTCTGATATAATGTCCAAGTCCCATGTGGAGAAACTACTGTGTGACGACCAAAGTATAACCGATCGTAGTATAGGAATGTCACTTCCTACTCTGTATATGTCATCCAAATACCATGACAACACACCATACTACCTTCTCAACAGATCCATCCCCTATTCTGATGAAGTCAAACCTATGACTGTCACATCAGAAATTGATTATCTATCTCCACTATATCTGCTTTAGTCTATAAATAGACATAAGCCACCTGTCCACCAATGCTTCCGCTGTTCCCACTGACTACGACAACCCTCTGGCAGAGTCATATACACGTACACTTCTGAAGCCAGTTCAGAACGACGCTATACTCATCCTCCTGCCGGGTCTCACAGCCTGGAACAACAGCAATGGCAAGTGTGGGTAAACAAGAACTTTCCTGTCACCGTCCTTGAGGCTACCGGAGTACCTCTCGGGTGCCTGAAGTTACCCACCTTATCTGCGGAGTGGCCAATGGAATGTCAATCCAGATTGAATCTATAGGTTCCTTATCAAATCTTCAGTAATCGTTTGTGGTTCTGGAATCACTTCCAGTTCTACCATACTCCCACTACCTTTTTCTGAAAAAAAATTCCAATTTTAATAAAACTGTGGCGAGTCTAGAACAATATCGCTATTGATCTTCCAGATGGTAGAAAGTCAACCCTCGTCATAGCCTGGGTCAACCCACAAACAGACATTAGAGAAACGTGCCTTGAGTTATCCAGAGTCTGGTTTTAAGCATAAGCCGGACAACTCCCCGTATATTAACAATGTTAAGATACGAACTGTTCTATATCCAATATAGAACCAGATGCACTGATTTAATTGAACCAGATTCAAATCATGCAGCTTTCTCCAGTGCATGTCAACTAAATGGAAGGAGGCCGATCATCGTTACTCAACTGAGGAATGCTTCCAATTATGAGTAACCTGAAAGAGAAGCAAGTTCTCTTAATCATCACTATCAACTGAATACCATACACAAGTATCTACATCTTCGATCAACTTGAAGAATCCCGATACTTGCAACACCTGGTTCTCTACTTTATTCAAATACCTATAACTTCTCAAAATTCGGACCCTGTGTTTCCACGAAACACCTGTCTAAAAACTAGAGAAGTCATAAGTAAACCGAATATAGTACGAGGACCAACCCTTCTGTCCTGATGGACCCTGGACAATATACAATACTCTGTATAAGTTGTTAGTGTATATGCCCTAGAGGCCATTACTGTATCATACTAGTTTGTATATTACTTAATGGATGCTTGGGATATTCACCTTGTATATACAATCTTGCTCAAAATAGTAGTATGCTACTTGGTTTGTCTCTACTTCAATGTGTACTTGTGTTTATTTTACTATATCACTTATACGCATTAGTGGAGCCCTTAGGATCTTTGCTTGATTACCAGCGTTGTGATGGCAGTCACACTAGTGGGGGCTGGGTAATCTATAAGCACATCCTTATACAGGTCCCTAGTCGCAGGACTATCGAGACAGGGCATCGATACTCCGGAGTAGACTAGCGTATGCGCTTCTCATCCCAGTGTGGGAGATGGTCTGTCCCACAGCCATCAGTACGTCGTACTGGAGATAGTATACGGGTGCTCGTTGGGTTACGAGTGCACTGGACAGGACTCGTCGGGAACTGACAGGTTGGTATTATACCTATCGTCAGTCGTCAGTTCCCAGGTGACATGAGTACAGCTTAGTCCGCTGACTTGACACTGGCACTTCGCCTCGAGTGTGTTCCCACTGCACTTTGATCACTACCCTACCACGGCTCAAAGGAGTCGTGCAAACAGGTGGTGGTTGGGTGCAGTCCCGAAGCACTTGGAGGCAGTGACGGTTAGACAGGATTCGTCTCTCCCGGTATTGGGGGTTGACATCGCGCTGTGTCTAGGAGAGCCATTACACGAGTAGTCCCTGGCCAGGGCAAACGAGATATACTGGTAGGTTTCCAGTGTTATCTCAGGGTGTTTTGGGCTTCACTCCGACACGACTTGTACCGCTATTAGGGGACTGACGTTTTACCGCCCCCTAGGCCCGCCATGCGATGTATCAGACGAACAGACCGGACTGTACGGAGAATGTCACATTCAGACTCAGTAGGAGTACAGATGGGGTTTCACCTCGTCAGCCTTCTTGTCGGCATCTACCTGGGGACCGTTACGCACAGCTAGTGCCGCTTGCGGTCTGTGGTTAAACCCACTGCCAGCGTAGTGTCGAGTCTTTAGAGTCCCACACAGAGGGTATTCGTCTCTGGGCAAAACAGAGTAGAGGTCGCATGGTTTTGCGACAGGGTTCGTTCTCATCCGCGCACTTGTGCACGTTTGGAGTCCGGACGGATTATACTGGCAGGCTCTGGTTTGAGCCAGATACTGGTATATGTTTTGGGGGTTGCTTTTATATCTTGGTATTCTTGTTTTTCGGAACGAGAATGCAGGTGTGTATGCACAGTTGCTTGAGGCGGAGAATGAGGTTTTTCATTAGGGTTTCGGATCGGGTGCGTATGCACAGTTGACAGTTATCATTTTCCAAACCCTAATGGATTTATATATTATCTATTAATAATAATAATTAAATGAGAATTATGTTATGGTTGTTTTTGTTGACTTGTTGACCTTGGTTGACTTGTTGACCATTGACCACTTTCATGCCTTCAAAAGTCCTCCTTGATTTATGCTTACATTTTTAAATGAAGCATGGTAGTGGTCATTCCAAATTACCATCAACTATTCTCATTTTCAATTATTATTATTAGATAATTATTTTCTTTTGCATTATGGTTGCAAGATAGAATATGATAGCTCATTCTATCATATTCATTCTCTCTCCTCTCTTCATCTTCTTCTTCCTCTAGTCAAGAGAAACCTTCTCATGAGTTGAGAATCCTTCTCTTGAAAAAGAAAAGCAAACCCTAGTCACTCTCTCTACTCATTCTAGGTTGAAGGTTTAGCAAACCGGAAACCCTAGTTCACTCAAAGATCGAGGAAGAGCCCAAAGTCGAACCTTCGAGGTGGATCCATCTTCGACGGGAGAAGGCGACGTAAAGAGAACCATCAACCTCTACAAGGTTTGAAGAAGAAGGAGTTCAAGTATAGGTATAACCATCTTCCATAGTAGCTAACTCTCTTTAGCTAGAATACTAGTTTTAGTTTAGACAACGATCCCGACCATGTTTAGTCCATGTTGCCTCTTGCGATAAAAATTCGTTTTTTATACCGTTTCCGCCTCCCCGTAAGCACCGGGGGTCGCAATATGGACTTACAGTGGTATCAGAGCCTAACTAAACTTAAACTAGCTTGGTAGTGAAGTGTAACGAAGTTCGGAACCGTAAAAAACCCAAAAACCGTAATTTCAAAAACCTGAGTTTCTGTTGAAATTTTTTGGGCTCAAAATAAAAAAATTTATATTTGTAAAATCATCTCAGGCTTTTCTAAGAATACCCATGAAAAACGATCCAGTGAGGAGCTCAAAGCGCCGCGCATCCGCGGCACGAGGTAGGCTCGTGCCGCGGAACCGCCGCGCTTTGTCGTCTTCTGCGCCTCGTTTTTCGTGCAGTGTTCTTGTTGTGGGATTTTGGGAATTTTAAAATATATTATATGTACCCAGATTTTCCAGAAAAGAAATTTCCTTTTAGGGTCCTATAATTCCGTATTTTTCCGAACTTCACTGCACTTTGGCTATATTGGTTATATCTGTGTTGTTTGCATGTATTGAACGTCGGCTAATCGCTATAAGTCGATTAGTCGGGGTTATACATGATCTGTAATGTGCTGGAATGTGTATATGAATGTGTTGGACTGTCACGGGTGAATAGCCGGGGTTGGATGTGAGATGAGCTTTTGTTTTTCTTTCATTCATTTGTAAATGTAAATTGATGTAATTATATTATTTGTTTGGCCGCACAACCGGGTCGGGGTTGTAGCCGTCATTGTATAATTCTTTTTACTGTTTTTGCTCCTAGGATAGACCCATGGTGGGGTGCACAAACTACCGGGAACTTGGCGGGTAGTTTGCCGCACCCGTAGGGGTCTTGGGTGGGGTATTTGCTATTCACCGCGACCGTGTTATCCGCTTTTCGTTTCAGGCTCGAAAGAAATGCGGATTGCTAGTATATCCAATGTATTCATCTGTGATCTGTAATGTCTATCATTGCTTTCTATTTAGGCGTTGCTTATGTTTTACAGCCGCGCTAGCCCAGCCCCCGCTCTGTCGTTAGTTAAGTAACCTAACGGGTGATGACGGGGCCCCGTGGCGAATGCATATGGCATAAGCGTACGTCATATTTTGGTTGTTTTCTGCAATGGTAGGATTAAATGATGGGACGCATTAAAAGTACTAATGCAAGAATATCACGCATTAAAAGAACTAATGCAAGATAATAAACCAAGTTAAAGTCGTTGGAACACTTTCGAAAAACCACTCGGTTCTTTTCAAAACCCACTTTTAAATGCGGAGTTTGAGCCACTCCTTTTTAAAAGCTATCTCGTTCCATCGACCAAATCAAGTTCACTACGTTCACGGTTTTGCCAAAACCATCCGTAGCCCTCCATCATTTCAGTTAAATATTCGGTAGTATTCAAGCTATGTATTTTGACCTCACGCCAAGGCATAGTGATTGGTAGCTGCCGGATATTTATCTGTTGCATAGATAGAATGCGTTGGTTTGAAACAGTCGTACTGCCATTTTGGCCTACGTCAAGGGTATGTACGGGTGGATTCAAATTAACCTGGATAATGATGGGACGAACTTGACATGTGACTTATGACATTTTGACCGCACGCCAAGGTCATAAGAGCATGGGGCAAAAATCCACATCGGGAGTTTCATAAGTACTGAAACTTGCTAGATTTGCATACCATTTGGAGTGTGATGATTCTGGTAGGATTCCTTCAGTTTCGTCACGCGATGATATTTGGATCCCGATCCTACTGTGAGTATATGCTACTCCTCGGGAAATTTCTCACTTAACGATCAATGCTATAAACCTAGTAGGTGCCTAGAAAGGTGTTAGCGGGGCTACGCCCCCAGGGAAAAGAGGTTCTTTAATTAAGGAACTTCGCGAAAGCGTTGGAAAACCTCCCTCGAAGTACCGACACCAGCCTGGCCGAACGGTTAAGCAAGTATTGTACGGTGGGATTGATCCTGACTAATTCTTCCTTTATGGTTTGAGGAGGGATTCGAGAAACAGTGGGAGCCATCCTGTTTAGACAAATTAAAAACCACTCTAAACTTGCAAGAGCATCATGCTGAGTGTTTCTTCTTCTCTCTCCTAATTGCAGCGACCAATCAACATGACTGGACTTAAGTTACTCCTAGATAAAAACAAGCTGACAGGGCCAAACTACAAAGATTGGCTCAGGAATGTCAAGATAGCAATCACTTATGACAAGCTGGGGTATCTTCTTACCACCAAAGCTCCCCCTGTCCCTGGTCCAACTTCCAGCGTCGCGGATAAGGAAATCCGCAAGACTTGGGAGATTGATAGCGCGAAGGCCAAGTGCCTCTTGCTTGCCTCGATGGACAACGAACATCAGAGGAGGCATGAGAATATGGACATGGAGTCCATATTGCTTCATACAAAAGAACTGTATGGAGAGCAATCACGTATCGCAAGATACGAAGCGTCGAAAAAGTTGTTTTCGACAAGAATGGCCGTCGGATCATCAGTAGCCGAGCACGTGCTAAAGATGATCGGTTACATTGAGGAGCTCGCTGACCTAGGGATCACATTGGAGAGTGAGCTATATACGGATATAGTTCTCCAGTCCCTTCCTTCCACTTACGCCCAGTTTATAATGAATTTCAACCTACAAGAAAAGGAGGTTGAACTTTCAGAACTCCTCAACCTGCTGAGGAGCGCAGAGGGCACCCTACAGAAAGGTAGGGAAACATCCACTTTGTTTGTAGGAGGATCATCTTCTTCTAGGTCCAAGGCGAAAGCCAAGGGAAAGAAGAAGAAAGCCCCCGCCAAACCAAGGGGCGGTGTTAGTAAAGTGGATACGAAGGGAAAAGGAAAAGCAACAAAGATAGCTGGGAAGCTTGTGGATAAGGAAGAATGCTTCTTTTGTCATAAGAAAGGACACTGGAAGAATGATTGCAGGGCCTGGAAGGCCAGAACACAGGAATTGAAGCAGGTTGCAGCTTCAGCTTCAGGTGTGTATGTTATTGAAAACTGTCTTTCAATAAACTCTACTTCCTGGGTATTGGATACCGGATCAGGATCTCATATCTGTAATTCTTTGCAGGCGTTGAGAAACCGTAGGGTTTTGAAGGCAGGTGACATGACCCTCAGAGTTGCGAACGGAGCTGGCATGGATGCTAAAGCCGTGGAGGACTATCACCTGGGAATGTCAGATGGACATGTTTTGGTTTTGCGTAATTGCTTTTTTGTACCCAACGCAACTTGTAATATCATTTCTGTATCTTTAGTTTCTAAAGAAGGTTATGAATTTGCGTTTGTAAGTAATGTTGTAAACATTCACCTTAATCAAGTTTTGATTGGGTCAGGTACTTTGAGTAATGGTATATACGTATTGAACCAACCACAGATTTTTAATGTCCAGAATACACACAAAAGAAAGTCTCCAGAAATAAACCAGACTTTCTTATGGCATTGTAGATTGGGTCACATCAATGAGAGAAGGTTGACCAAGTTACATACAGAAGGGTATTTGAATGCGTTCGAATATCAGTCGTATGCCACTTGTCAATCCTGTCTCAAGGGAAAGATGACAAAGACTCCGTTTACTGGACATGGAGAAAGAGCGAGCGAGCTCTTGGGACTCGTACACAGTGACGTGTGCGGTCCAATGTCTACACATGCCCGAAGCGGACATTCTTACTTCATTACTTTTACGGATGACTTCTCAAGGTACGGTCATATCTTCTTAATGAAGCATAAGTCCGAAGCCTTTGGAAAATTCCAGGAGTATAAGAATGAAGTAGAGAAACAGACCGGCAAAAGTATTAAGATTCTAAGATCGGATCGAGGTGGAGAATACTTAAGTGCCGAGTTCCTGGACTATTTAAAAGAGAACGGAATTCTCTCTCAGCTTACTCCTCCATACACCCCGCAACATAACGGTGTATCGGAGAGAAGGAACCGCACCCTATTGGATATGGTGCGGTCCATGATGAGTAACGCTGAGTTACCGCGATCATTCTGGGGGTATGCGCTAGAATCAGCTGCATACCTTTTGAACCGAGTTCCGACTAAGACTGTGCCTACCACCCCATATGAAATGTGGAGTGGGAAGAAACCATATCTTCAATATCTGAAGATCTGGGGATGTCCAGCTTTTGTCAAAAAGCAGCATGCGGACAAACTCGAGGCACGCTCAGTGCTGTGCAAGTTTGTGGGATACCCAAAGAGCACCAGGGGGTATCTTTTCTACTACGCAGAGGAACAAAAAGTCCTTGTTTCTCGCAATGCCCACTTTCTAGAACACCAGTTCTTGGAAAAGGAAATTAGTGGGAGCGCAGTAGAACTGGAAGAAGTTCCAGAACCACAGACTGTTACTGAAAGCTTAGTGGAACCAGAGGGTTCAACAGAACAGGACATTCCTATGCCGCTCCGCAGAAGTAGTAGGCAGTCTCATCCGCCCGAGAGATACTACGGTTTTCTCGTAGACGGGGATAGAGAGGATTGCATCATAGATTATGATGAGCCTACTAGCTTCCAGCAGGCCGTTCAGAGCGTTGACTCGGTGAAATGGCTGGATGCAATGCGGACCGAAATGGAGTCCATGTACACCAACAAGGTATGGACGTTGGACATTGCTCCAGACGGGGTAAAACCCGTAGGATGCAAGTGGATCTTCAAAAGGAAGATTGGTGTAGATGGACAGGTTGAGACCTATAAAGCTAGGCTGGTAGCAAAGGGTTTCCGTCAAAGACCTGGCTTGGACTATGACGAAACCTTTTCTCCAGTAGCCATGCTGAAATCCATTCGGATCCTTCTTGCCATCGCTGCCTTCCACGATTATGAGATCTGGCAAATGGACGTGAAGACAGCTTTTCTAAATGGAAATTTAGAGGAGTGTGTCTATATGGACCAGCCAGAGGGCTTCAATCAGAGTGGGAGCAGCGGAAAGGTGTGCAAGTTGCTTAAGTCCATCTATGGACTAAAGCAGGCATCGCGGAGTTGGAACATCTGTTTTGATGAGACGGTCAAAGAATTTGGCTTTATCAAAAATCCAGATGAACCATGCATCTATAGTAGATTTGTAGCGAGAACTGTAGTATTCCTCGTTTTATACGTGGATGACATTCTCTTAATAGGAAATGACATTCCTATGCTACAATCTGTCAAGGGGTTCTTGTCACACAGGTTCTCCATGAAAGACCTGGGTGATGCCTCATACATCCTGGGGATCCGGATCCATCGTGATAGATCCAAGAGGATATTGGGACTTTCTCAGTCCAGGTACATCGACACCATAGTGAAGAGATTCAGTATGGAAGATTCCAAGCGCGGTAACCTACCGGCTTGTCACGGGATCACCCTCTCTAAAGAGATGTCTCCCAAGACTGATTTGGAGAGGGATCGCATGTCTATTATACCCTACGCTTCTGCGGTAGGCTCTATAATGTATGCGATGTTATGTACCAGACCGGATGTAGCTTATGCACTGAGTGTGGTAAGCCGGTATCAGTCAAACCCTGGGGAGAAACACTGGATAGCGGTAAAGAACATTCTCAAGTATCTGAGAAGGACTAAGGAGATGTTCTTGGTGTATGGCGGAAAAGACCTCCAGATCGAGGCCTTTGCTGACTCCAGCTTCCAGAGTGACAAGGATGATTCCAAGTCCATGTCGGGCTTTGTCTTTACCCTCAATGGAGGGGCGGTGTGTTGGAAGAGTTCCAAACAGGAAACCGTTGCTGACTCGACGATGGAAGCGGAATACATCGCTGCATCTGATGCCGCAAAAGAAGCTGTCTGGATGAGGAAGTTCTTGCAAGAACTTCAGGTGGTTCCGTCCATTGTTGATCCAATACCTCTGTATTGCGACAACAATGGGGCTATAGCTTTAGCGAAGGAACCGAGGTCCCATCAGAGATCCAGGCACATCTTGAGGCGGTATCACCTGATCAGGGAGATCGTGGATCGCAAGGAGATCGAGGTTCGGAGAGTTGCTTCAGAAGACAACACTGCAGATCCATTCACCAAGGCCCTGCCCCAGACTCAGTTCGAGCGGCTGATCGAGATGATAGGTCTTCGATACGCCAGTACATGGCCTTAGTGCAAGTGGGAGATTGTTAGTGTATATGCCCTAGAGGCCATTACTGTATCATACTAGTTTGTATATTACTTAATGGATGCTTGGGATATTCACCTTGTATATACAATCTTGCTCAAAATAGTAGTATGCTACTTGGTTTGTCTCTACTTCAATGTGTACTTGTGTTTATTTTACTATATCACTTATACGCATTAGTGGAGCCCTTAGGATCTTTGCTTGATTACCAGCGTTGTGATGGCAGTCACACTAGTGGGGGCTGGGTAATCTATAAGCACATCCTTATACAGGTCCCTAGTCGCAGGACTATCGAGACAGGGCATCGATACTCCGGAGTAGACTAGCGTATGCGCTTCTCATCCCAGTGTGGGAGATGGTCTGTCCCACAGCCATCAGTACGTCGTACTGGAGATAGTATACGGGTGCTCGTTGGGTTACGAGTGCACTGGACAGGACTCGTCGGGAACTGACAGGTTGGTATTATACCTATCGTCAGTCGTCAGTTCCCAGGTGACATGAGTACAGCTTAGTCCGCTGACTTGACACTGGCACTTCGCCTCGAGTGTGTTCCCACTGCACTTTGATCACTACCCTACCACGGCTCAAAGGAGTCGTGCAAACAGGTGGTGGTTGGGTGCAGTCCCGAAGCACTTGGAGGCAGTGACGGTTAGACAGGATTCGTCTCTCCCGGTATTGGGGGTTGACATCGCGCTGTGTCTAGGAGAGCCATTACACGAGTAGTCCCTGGCCAGGGCAAACGAGATATACTGGTAGGTTTCCAGTGTTATCTCAGGGTGTTTTGGGCTTCACTCCGACACGACTTGTACCGCTATTGGGGGACTGACGTTTTACCGCCCCCTAGGCCCGCCATGCGATGTATCAGACGAACAGACCGGACTGTACGGAGAATGTCACATTCAGACTCAGTAGGAGTACAGATGGGGTTTCACCTCGTCAGCCTTCTTGTCGGCATCTACCTGGGGACCGTTACGCACAGCTAGTGCCGCTTGCGGTCTGTGGTTAAACCCACTGCCAGCGTAGTGTCGAGTCTTTAGAGTCCCACACAGAGGGTATTCGTCTCTGGGCAAAACAGAGTAGAGGTCGCATGGTTTTGCGACAGGGTTCGTTCTCATCCGCGCACTTGTGCACGTTTGGAGTCCGGACGGATTATACTGGCAGGCTCTGGTTTGAGCCAGATACTGGTATATGTTTTGGGGGTTGCTTTTATATCTTGGTATTCTTGTTTTTCGGAACGAGAATGCAGGTGTGTATGCACAGTTGCTTGAGGCGGAGAATGAGGTTTTTCATTAGGGTTTCGGATCGGGTGCGTATGCACAGTTGACAGTTATCATTTTCCAAACCCTAATGGATTTATATATTATCTATTAATAATAATAATTAAATGAGAATTATGTTATGGTTGTTTTTGTTGACTTGTTGACCTTGGTTGACTTGTTGACCATTGACCACTTTCATGCCTTCAAAAGTCCTCCTTGATTTATGCTTACATTTTTAAATGAAGCATGGTAGTGGTCATTCCAAATTACCATCAACTATTCTCATTTTCAATTATTATTATTAGATAATTATTTTCTTTTGCATTATGGTTGCAAGATAGAATATGATAGCTCATTCTATCATATTCATTCTCTCTCCTCTCTTCATCTTCTTCTTCCTCTAGTCAAGAGAAACCTTCTCATGAGTTGAGAATCCTTCTCTTGAAAAAGAAAAGCAAACCCTAGTCACTCTCTCTACTCATTCTAGGTTGAAGGTTTAGCAAACCGGAAACCCTAGTTCACTCAAAGATCGAGGAAGAGCCCAAAGTCGAACCTTCGAGGTGGATCCATCTTCGACGGGAGAAGGCGACGTAAAGAGAACCATCAACCTCTACAAGGTTTGAAGAAGAAGGAGTTCAAGTATAGGTATAACCATCTTCCATAGTAGCTAACTCTCTTTAGCTAGAATACTAGTTTTAGTTTAGACAACGATCCCGACCATGTTTAGTCCATGTTGCCTCTTGCGATAAAAATTCGTTTTTTATACCGTTTCCGCCTCCCCGTAAGCACCGGGGGTCGCAATATGGACTTACATAAGTCCCTTGAGTCTGATAACTCATTCACTGTGTGTCGTAGATTGAAAACTGTACTTATGGTTAAGAAGAATTACACCGCTGTTTAATACTCCTTACCTAACCATCCACTGATATAGGTAAATGTCGTGGACATAATTTCAAAAAGGTATATCTCACTCTATGAAAATAGACGTACAGATATATCAATTTGAAATTGGTGCTTAACAGCGGATATTCAAAACCAAATATTTGCCGACCGGCAAACTACCCAGGTGACTTCCTCAAATATCACCGATTACAACGAATCCCGATATAATGAGGATGATCACCCAATTCCCAAAAACTTACTCCCACTCAACATCTGTAAAACCATACAGATGTGAGAATCCTACCTGGTAAATACATACCCTGGAGCAAGTGTCTAACTGGGAAATCAGTTTTCCTTTAACAGTACACAGTGAAACTGAAACATTGAAATATTTCGATGGGGTATCCCGGTATTCCTAGTAATGCCTCTTCCATTATCCAGATTCACAACTGTAACCGTGTAATTCTTTGCCATCTTTCCAAATCCCTTTTTATGTCTTTAGTCATTACCTTCTGCACACCCCTTTAGGCCAAATGGTTTTCTTCCTTCCCTACCGTTCGACACCAGCCTATGGTTTGGAAGAAGACTATCCAATAAGCATAATGGGTGTACTGTCCTAATCCTAGGAACACTCACAATGCGAGAGAAGTTGAAGATAAAAGACAACCGAATAAACCTTATTCCTATTTCTCCTGAACCAGAATCCATCCCCGAACTGGAACAAGTTCCTTTCGAGTTCGTATATAACCATACGATGGAGTATCCAATAAACTGTGGATCTTCGTAGTGATACGGAGTGTCCTGGAGAAATACAAAGGTGAAGTGGGAGTGGTAATGAAATACCTGGTTTGGTCATGAATATCAGTTGCAATTTACTTTGCCCTCTTACTAATCCCTTGCTTTATCTTAACTTAATACTTTCTGCACACCATCGTTATGCTAATTGGTTTTCTTCATTCCCCACCGTTCGGCACCAGCCTAAGGTTTGGAAGAAGACTATCCAATTTGCGTAATAGGTGTACTACTCCTAAACCAAGGAGTACTCGCAACATGAGAGAAGGTAAAAGGAAAAGACAACTGAATAGTCCTATTCGTTTCCTCCAGAACCGGAAACCATCCTCGAATACCTTCGAGTTCGTATATAACCATACGATGGTTTTGTCCAATGGAAGTGGATGTTCGTAGTAATACGGGGTGTCCTGGAGAAAAGGGTAAAAGTAAGAGTGGCAATGAGCTTTGCAACTCTGACAATCCAAAAGCCAGTGTTAAGAAGGTTCGGTCAACTTGGTCACAGAGTCATAGTCTTAGGGTCGGGTCAATGGTCGCTGCCGAAGAGAGAGAGAAAAGAAACACTCAGCGTGCACTCTAACCTAGATCAGAATGGTTACCAATTTATCTAATCTGGAAACCTCCCACTGTACCGTCAAATTCTCCTCCAAACCTGAAAGAAGAATTAGTCGGGATCACCCGAGGAGTAAACCAACTCATCAGTGGGAATCGGGATCCAACTATCATCGCATGATAACGTGACGGAATCCGCTCACGGTGTCACACTCCAGAAGGCATGCGCATATCTGGCAAGTTTCAGTTTCTTTAGAAACTCCCGATGTGATTTTTATCCTATGCTCTTATGACCTTGACTTTGGCCAACAAATCATAAGTCACATGTCAAGTTCTATCCGTCATTCTCCAGGTTGATTTGAATCCACCCGTACCTACCCTTGACTTTGGCCAACAAGGCAGTACGACTGTTCCTAACCAACGCATCTATCTATGCTGCATATGAATAACCAACAGCTACCAAACACTGTGCCTTGACTTTGGCCAACAAATACAGCTTGAATACTATTGACTACCCATATGAAACGACGGAGGGCTACGAATGGTTTCTGGCGAAAACCTTTAACGTAAAGACTTGATATCGTTGAAGGAACGGATAGCTTTTAAAAATATAGTGACGAAAACCTTTGCTATAGAGGTCACTCCCGGTGAAGGGATCTCGTCTCTTTCCCCGTCGAATGAGGTGCAGGATATTCCAACTGAATACCACGGTGCAAAGCAAAAGTAATCGGCTATAGTGAAGTTATTGCCCTGACGCAAACTTCTGTCCAAGGGGTCACTCCCGGTGAAGGGATCTCGGCCCTTGCCTTGTCGACTGAGGAGCAGGATATTCTAACTGAATACCACGATGCAAAACACAAGTGAACGTCCTTACAATAACAGCTTTTTGAAAAGTGTTCCAACAACATCAGATTAGGTTTGTTTTACTTGCATTGATCCGAATCAATGCAATCCCATCAATTGATCACACCACAAAGAACGAAAATAAAATGACGTACGTATATGCCATCCGCATTCTCCACTGGGTCCCGTCATTACCCGTTAGGTTAGCTAACTAACGACAGAGCGGGGACTCGACTAGCGCGGATGTAAAACATATACAACATCTACTAATATATATACCAATATATTATATTTCGCTCAAGGCGTGATGTTAGTTGTATGTATGCCCTAGAGGCCAGTATTGTACAGATGTTGTATATTATATTGGATGCTTGGACATATATAGAGATGACTTTCTTGCTCGATATGATAGCATGCTATCTGGTTACTCTTTATCTTAACATGTACACTAGTCTCTTTATACTGTCTTGTAGTTACATGCTGGTAAAGCCCTTAGGATGTGTACTTGACTACCTGGACTATGATGCAGATCATACTAGTGGGGACATGGTAGTCCATAAGTACATCCTTCAAGGTCCCTAGTCGTGGGTGTATCGAGACGGGGCATCGATATACGAGAGTAGACTAGCATATACGCTTCTCGACCCATGTGATGGGCGATGGATGATCCCATATCCATTGGTGTTTGACATCAGAGATGGTATACGGGTGCTCAGTGGAGACTGAGTACACTGGACGGACTCGCCGAGAACTCCCAGATGGTATTATACCTCACGTCACATGGCAGTTCTCAGGTGACACTTGTACAGGTTAGTCTGTAGACCCGAGATCGTCATAGAGTCTTGTGTTATTCCCACTGTGCTTTGATCTCCACCTTACCACGTCTATGAGGGCGTGCAAAACGGTGGTCTTTGGGTACAGTCCCGAGTCACATGGAGGCAATGAGCGATAGGAGGGGTTTCGTCTCTCCCGGTATCGGGGGTTGATGTTGCGCTGTGCTCGATTGGCCGTAACAGGGAAGTCCCTGGCCAGGGCTGATCAGAGATTTGCTGGTAAGTGTTACCAGTAGTTTCTCGACCCGTTATGAGCCTCACATCGGCATGACTTATCGGGTTATTGGGGTCTGACGTTTACCACCCCTAGACTTGATATGCAACATATCAGACGAAGAGACCGGACTGTGCGGTAAGTGTTACTGGTCAGATTCCCAGGAGTGTGAGCGGGCTAGCTCGTCGATCTTCTGATCGCTCAATACCCGGGTGGCCGTTACGTTTAGCAGACCGCTTGCGGCTTGTGGGTGCTTGATATGATCATCATCTGCCACCGGCGTATTGACGAGTCTTAAGAGTCCTACACAGAGGTTTCCTGGTTCAAGCGAAACGAAATAGGAGCGCATATGAGATATGTGCAGGACCGAGAATAATGCGTGTATGTGATACCGCATTTTATTCTCGCGATATATGTTTTCGATTGGTTATATTCGATATGACCTAGTTATCGAATCATTGATTCGATAAATCGATACATTGAATACTAGTCGGTTATGTGCGACATGACCGGATCATTGAATCAAGTGTTGATTTAATGATTTAATGTATAATTATATATTTGATATATTACTTTGCATTAACTAGTATTGGTTCATTTTAAACGGATTTTTCTCACTTGATACACATTGTATATGTGATATACTTTTGTACACTTTTTTGTATCATGTTTGATGATACATGATCTTGTTGTTAAGTATAAAGAATTAAACCATGGTTAAAAGTTGATTAGGGTTTTGCATTTTCATCTATTTATTTATTTATTTGTTTGAAAAGAATTATGATGAGAATGGTGGCTCTTTTTGTTTTAAGTTGAAGCTTCATGAAGCTTTGACTTTTGTAACCATCCTTATCTTCATGCTTAACCCTAACCCTCTTAAGTGACCATGGTTTATTCTCTACACTTAACCTAGGTTAGAACATGATAAGTATTGGTTTTTATTATTCTTTTTAAATATACTTATCATATTCTTTCTTCTTGCTCTCCTTCTTCTTCAAGAGAGAAAACTAGTTGCCATCAATGGCAACATGAGCAAAAGTGAGTGAAATCCAAATCTAAAGTGTACCCACCTCCTATTTCTTCACCCTCTACCTCTTGCCAAGTTGTTTTGGGTGTTTACTTCACAAGTTTCACAAGTTTGTGAAGTCGGAGCTTGAACTAGTGCAACCTCGACGTAGATCGTCTTTGACACAAAGCCGACGACCTATTCCGCACATTATTCCGATGAAGCCGACGAATGAGTCGAGGGTTCGTGATGGACAGCGAGGGCATGATCACGTGGAGCTAAGGAGGTGGAAATCCGGATCTACAAAGGTTGTAGCATCTAACCCATAGTTAAATAGTTAACTAGTTTTCCGTTTCGCCTAAACATCTAGTCTAAAGATCCGTAGTCTAGGGTTTCTCGGCACAAAAATTTTAAATTGGCATGTCCGATGCTTTGTGAGACCTTACTAGAGTGCCTAGGAACCTTTCACTGGTATCAGAGCCTAGCTAGAGCCTTAGGCGAAGTCCCGACGGAATTTGAAGTCCGAACGAACCCGAAACCCCGAATCAAACTTGCTCTCTGTCCAGATTTTAAAATTGTGGATTTTTCAAGATTAAAAATATCCAGAAAATCAAGCAGGGTTTTCTAGGAATTACTGTAAAATTCGTGGACCTAATTCCACTTTACCACCGCCTTTCCGCGGCACGAGCATGGCTCGTGCCGTGGAAGCGCGGCCGTTTTGTCGTGTTGTGAAGTGTTGGTTGCACAGTAACTCATAAAATACAGTGCTGGTGTTCCTGGGTATTTTTAATAATTTTTCAAGTGTTGAATTTTCAGCAGTTGTTTTGGGGATTCGGAGTTTCGATCGGAATATCAAATTTTGTCTGTGTGGCTTTCCGGATAATTTCCAGAATATGTTAAAAAGTTCGACCGGATATAAATACCCAACTTTTCCCCTGTCGGGAAATTTCCAAGTGTTGGATTTTTCCGTAGTTTAACGACGTTCTAAGTAGTGCAAGTAACGCGATGGACCCTCTAGAAGACAACAAACCTTAACTCGATTATGTGACCGTCTTGAGCTGCCCTTTGAACCTTCGGGTTTGGGGCAGTACGGCGTGCCACATGTGAGGCGTTGGCTTGACCCTTCTACGGCTGGACCGTTGGTACTGAGGCACGAACGGAATGTTTTTATACTTGTTTCATGTGTTGATCTGTATCGGGAAAACTTGGGTGTTCGATTGTTCGATCGAAAAGTTTAACATTTTCTGTTTATCTGGAATGGGATACAATAATTGGAATTCACAAAAGTTATGTGATAACTGAATGAATGTTATGAATTTAGCAGTTTAGTCCCATATGATATTGAAAAAAGTTTTCGATAATGAGACTAAAATGCGGGATTTATATCTGTTAGGCATGCGATGTCTAAAGGAGTTGCGGATTCCAATTGTTGTAGTTTTACACTTTCTTTTCTGTGACCGTAAGTGTAGTATGTTCATATCGCCGGTTTCGTTGCTATACGTCAACGACAATTGGGGTATGCATACTTGCTTACGTTGATGACATGTGATGTTATGTGTTGCTGGATATGTTATATTGGATCGTCGTATTCGAATAGCCGGGGGTTTTTATGTGAGATGAGTGCTTTTCCATTTTCATTCATGTAAAAACTTGTATGTAATATTCTTTTATTTGGGGCACTTCCAGGTAGCGGAAGATGTCACCCTTTGTATATTATTTACTTTTCCGCATTAGGATAGACCCAAGGAGGGGAGCACAAGTAACCGGGTTCTGGGGTCCAGTGGGAGACTAACTCGAGGAGTCGAGTCCGGGTCTCCTAACCCTAGAATTGGCAGGGTTGCTTGCCGCTCTCGTAGGGGTCTAGGGGTGTGGGATTGGCTATTCGTTACGACCGTGGAATCCGTGTTTTATACTGGCTCGTATTGAAAACACGGACGTCCTAGTATATCCAATATTTCATATGATTATTCTGCTGCGATATCTGTGATGCGATTCTGTGATGGATTTAGTATATGATATATATGATATATTATATAGACGTTACTTATGTTTTACACCCGCACTAGCCCTGTCCTGCTCTGTCGTTAGTTACCTAACCTAACGGTGCACGAGGGGACATCGAGGCGAATGCGGATGGCATAAGTGTACGTCATATCTATCTGTGATGTTTAGGTATTTTAATGATGGGATTTCATTAATGTGATTAATGAAAGATAAGAAACCTAAGATGTTGTAGAATCAAATTTTAAAATAAAACAGGTAGCTACAGTTCTTGCTTTGCACAGCGGTATATATGATATACCCCGCACCTTATTCGATGAGGAAAGGACCGAGATCCCTTCACCGGGAGTGACTCCTTTAGCAATAACTGGCAGATGCTACACACTCGGTTTGCTTTTGACTGCTTTTGAGTTTTTGCTTTGCACAGCGATATATATGATATATCACGCACCTCATTCGACGAGGAAAGGACCGAGATCCCTTCGCCGGGAGTGACTCCTTTAGCAAAACTAGAAAAGCCTCAAAATCACTCCATTTCAAAACTTCATTTGATTCTACAACGATATAAAGTTCATTACGCAAAGGGTTTTCTTAAAAACCTGACGTAGCCCTCCGTCATTTCAGATAAGTAATAGTTAGTATTCGTGCTGCGTTTGTTGACTCAGTCAAGGCGTAGTGTGCGGTAGCTGATTACTATTTATCTGTTTATGCATATGATGCAGATTGGATTAGGGTAGTCGTGCGGCCTTGTTGACTTAGTCAAGGGTCGTGCAGGTGGGTTTAATTCAATCAGGAAATGACGGGTTGAACTTTACTTGCGGTCTATGGTTTGTTGACTCAGTCAAGGTCATAGATCGCCTGGGGCAAAATATTATCGGGAATTTCAAGTGTTGAAATTTGCAATGAGATTGCATACCTTCTATGAGATAGTTGGATCCCGATACCCACTGCGAGTAATTGTTACTCCTGGGAGAGTTTTATACATTACAATTAGCCGATCAAGTAGGTGTCTAGAAAGGTGTTAACGAGGTTACGCCTCTGGGAAAACGAGGTTTACATTAATTAGGTTCGTGCGAAAACACGGGGGACCTCCCTCAAAGTACCGACACTGGCCTGGCTGAAAGATTGGCGAACTTGTAGTGTGTAATTAATCCCGGCTAGTCTTTCCTTTTAGGGTTTGAAGGAAGATTTGATAAAAAGCAGTGGGAGCCATCCTGATTAGATAAGATAATAACCAATCTGATCTTGCACGAGCATACGCTAAAGTGTTTTCTTCTCTCTCTCTCCAGGTAGCGACCAGTTCATGCCTTAATCAAGATAATAATATGGATGTATTGACCGAACCCGCATGTTATACTGTGCAGGGGAACGTTGGACCCGTTCTATCTTATAAATGTTATAAGACTGAACAGGAAACAGGAGAATATCTGGATTCTCACACTGCCCAAACGGAGAACATGCATGTTGATGCATCATCTTCGGGTGTGTTTGTTATTGAGAACTGTTTCTCAGTTCACCCTACGTCCTGGGTATTAGATACCGGGTCAGGATCACACATATGTAAGATGTTACATGGGCTGCGAAAAGGTAGAGAATTGAGAAAAGGTGAACATTCCGTTCATGTAGGGAATGGGGCAAATGTTGCAGCCAAAGCAGTTGGCATATATCACCTGGTATTACCAAATAGTGATACACTAGTCCTGAATGAGTGCTATTATATACCGAACATGATGTGCAACATTATATCAGTTTCTTTATTAAGTAAAGAAGGTTATAATTTTGTAGTAAAGGATAATGTTATGAACATATTCCTAGATCAAAGGTTGATTGCATCAGGCTCGCTATATAATGGCATATTCATTCTCAATCAAAATACAGTCTTCAATATACAAAACACACACAAAAGGAAAAGCTCAGAAATGAACGAATCCTTCTTGTGGCACTGTAGACTTGGCCATATCAATGAGACACGACTAGCTAAGTTGCATAAGAACGGATATTTGAATTCATTCGAATTATCATCCTATGACACTTGCCATTCATGTCTCAAAGGAAAAATGACCAAAACTCCGTTTAAAGGACACGGAGAAAGAGTTACTGAACTCTTGGGACTGGTGCATAGTGATGTATGCGGTCCAATGTCTACACACGCCAGAAATGGTTCTTCCTACTTCATTACATTCACTGACGATCTCTCTAGATACGGGCATGTGTTCCTGTTGAAACACAAGTCTGAAGCTTTTGAGAAATTCAAAGAATATAAGCACGAGGTAGAGAACCAAACGGGCAAAAGTATTAAGGTTCTTCGATCTGATCGAGGAGGTGAATACTTAAGCAGTGAATTCCTGGATTATCTAAAAGAGAATGGGATTCTCTCTCAGCTTACTCCTCCTTATACACCACAGCACAACGGTGTATCGGAACGAAGGAATCGCACCCTATTAGATATGGTGCGTTCAATGATGAGTAATGCTGAGTTACCTATTTCCTTTTAGGGGTATGCGCTTGAGACAGCCATATACCTATTGAATCTGGTTCCGTCTAAATCTGTACCTACCACACCATATGAGATATGGAGTGGGAAGAGACCATATTTTAAGCGAATTAAGATATGGGGTTGTCCGGCCTATGTCAAAAAGCAAAATCCGGACAAACTCGAGGCACGATCAGTCCTTTGCAAGTTTGTGGGATATCCTAAGAATTCTCAAGGATATTTTTTCTACCAAGCTGAGGAACAAAGAGTGTTTGTTGCTCAACATGCCACCTTTTTGGAAAGGGAATTTCTTGCAAAAGAAATTAATGGCAAAGAGGTAGAGCTGGAAGAGGTTCCAGCACCACAAACTGCAACTGACGATTTAGTAGAACCAGAGGATTCAGTGGTGCCCGACGTACCCCAGCCTCTCCGCCGATCTAGTAGGGTTTCTCGTCCACCTGAGATATGCTATGGTTTTCTCATTGATGGTGGTAGTGAGGATTGCATCATGGAGGATGATGACCCAACTAGCTTCGAGCAGGCCATCACGAGTGGTGACTCAGTGAAATGGCTGGATGCTATGCGGTCTGAGATGGATTCCATGTACACCAACAAAGTATGGACTTTGGAAGTTGCTCCTGAAGGGGTAAAACCCATTGGGAGCAAGTGGATCTTCAAGAAGAAACTTGGTGTAGATGGGAAAGTGGAGACTTTCAAAGCTAGACTTGTAGGAAAGGGTTTTCGTCAAAGACCAGGTGTGGACTATGACGAGACCTTTTCTCCAGTGGCTATGCTTAAATCCATCCGGATCATGCTTGCCATCGCTGCATATCATGATTACGAAATCTGGCAAATGGATGTTAAGACCGCCTTTCTAAACAGTGATTTAGAAGAGTGCGTGTACATGACTCAGCCAGAGGGCTTCGTAGACAGTGGGAGCAGCGGGAAGGTGTGCAAGCTGCTTAAATCCATTTATGGATTAAAGCAAGCATCGCGGAGTTGGAACATCTGCTTTGACGTCGTTATCAAAGAGTTTGATTTCGTCAAAAATCCAGATGAACCTTGTATCTACAAGAAGGTGGCAGAGAGTAAGGTTGTCTTCCTTGTATTGTACGTAGACGACATACTCTTGATAGGAAATGATATTCCTATGCTGCAATCGGTCAAGCTCTTCTTATCACAAAGATTCTCAATGAAAGATCTTGGTGATGCCTCCTGCATATTGGGAATATGGATCTAAAGAGATAGATCCAAACGGATTTTGGGATTGTCCCAATCCAGGTACATTGACACCATACTAAAGAGGTTTAGTATGGAAGAGTCCAAGCGTGGGAACTTACCCACGATCTCTGGAGTCACTCTCTCCAAAGAGATGTCTCCCAAGACTGATTTGGAGAGAGCTCGCATGCAAGGTATACCCTATGCTTCGGCAGTAGGCTCTATCATGTATGCGATGCTATGTACCAGACCCGATGTAGCATACTCACTAAGTGTAGTGAGCAGGTATCAAGCTGATCTATGAGAGAGTCACTGGACAGCTGTGAAGAGCATTCTCAAGTACTTGCGAAGGACTAGAGATATGTTCTTGGTGTATGGTAACGGAGAGCTCCAAGTGGAGTCCTTTACCGATTCGAGCTTCCAGAGTGATAAGGACGACTCTAAGTCGCAGTCGGGCTTTGTCTTTACCCTTTACGGAGGGGCGGTTAGCTGGAAGAGTTCCAAGCAGGAAACCGTGGCAGACTCGACGATGGAGGCTGAATACATCGCTGCCAACGATGCTGCTAAAGAGCTGTCTGGATCAAGAAGTTCATTAATGAACTTGGAGTGGTTCCATCCATTGAGCATCCAATACCTTTGTATTGCGATAACAATGGAGCGGTGGCTTTGGCCAAGGAACCCAGGTCCCATCAGCGGTCCAGGCATATTCTGAGGCGGTATCACCTGATCCGGGAGATAGTTGATCGCCGGGAGATCGAGGTCAGGAGAGTTGACACGAAGAACAACACGGCGGATCCACTCACGAAGGCCATTCCCCAGACACAGTTTGAGAGACTCTTCGGGATGCTCGGTATGCGATACTACAGCAGCTGGCCCTAGTGCAAGTGGGAGATTGTTAGTTGTATGTATGCCCTAGAGGCCAGTATTGTACAGATGTTGTATATTATATTGGATGCTTGGACATATATAGAGATGACTTTCTTGCTCGATATGATAGTATGCTATCTGGTTACTCTTTATCTTAACATGTACACTAGTCTCTTTATACTGTCTTGTAGTTACATGCTGGTAAAGCCCTTAGGATGTGTACTTGACTACCTGGACTATGATGCAGATCATACTAGTGGGGACATGGTAGTCCATAAGTACATCCTTCAAGGTCCCTAGTCGTGGGTGTATCGAGACGGGGCATCGATATACCAGAGTAGACTAGCGTATACGCTTCTCGACCCATGTGATGGGCGATGGATGATCCCATATCCATTGGTGTTTGACATCAGAGATGGTATACGGGTGCTCAGTGGAGACTGGGTACACTGGACGGACTCGCCGAGAACTCCCAGATGGTATTATACCTCACGTCAGATGGCAGTTCTCAGGTGACACATGTACAGGTTAGTCTGTAGACCCGAGATCGTCATAGAGTCTTGTGTGATTCCCACTGTGCTTTGATCTCCACCTTACCACGTCTATGAGGGCGTGCAAAACGGTGGTCTTTGGGTACAGTCCCGAGTCACATGGAGGCAATGAGCGATAGGAGGGGTTTCGTCTCTCCCGGTATTGGGGGTTGATGTTGCGCTGTGCTCGATTGGCCGTAACAGGGAAGTCCCTGGCCAGGGCTGATCAGAGATTTGCTGGTAAGTGTTACCAGTAGTTTCTCGACCCGTTACGAGCCTCACATCGGCATGACTTATCGGGTTATTGGGGTCTGACGTTTACCACCCGTAGACTTGATATGCGACATATCAGACGAAGAGACCGGACTGTGCGGTAAGTGTTACTGGTCGGATTCGTAGGAGTGTGAGCGGGCTAGCTCGTCGATCTTCTGATCGCTCAATACCCGGGTGGCCGTTACGTTTAGCAGACCGCTTGCGGCTTGTGGGTGCTTGATATGATCATCATCTGCTACCGGCGTATTGACGAGTCTTAAGAGTCCTATACAGAGGTTTCCTGGTTCAAGCGAAACGAAATAGGAGCGCATATGAGATATATGCAGGACCGAGAATAATGCGTGTATGTGATACCGCATTTCATTCTCGCGATATATGTTTTCGATTGGTTATATTCGATATGACCTAGTTATCGAATCATTGATTCGAAAAATCGATACATTGAATACTAGTCGGTTATGTGCGACATGACTGGATCATTGAATCAAGTGTTGATTTAATGATTTAATGTATAATTATATATTTGATATATTACTTTGCATTAACTAGTATTGGTTCACTTTAAACGGATTTTTCTCACTTGATACACATTGTATATGTGATATACTTTTGTACACTTTTTTGTATCATGTTTGATGATACATGATCTTGTTGTTAAGTATAAAGAATTAAACCATGGTTAAAAGTTGATTAGGGTTTTGCATTTTCATCTATTTATTTATTTATTTGTTTGAAAAGAATTATGATGAGAATGGTGGCTCTTTTTGTTTTAAGTTGAAGCTTCATGAAGCTTTGACTTTTGTAACCATCCTTATCTTCATGCTTAACCCTAACCCTCTTAAGTGACCATGGTTTATTCTTTACACTTAACCTAGGTTAGAACATGATAAGTATTGGTTTTTATTATTCTTTTTAAATATACTTATCATATTCTTTCTTCTTGCTCTCCTTCTTCTTCAAGAGAGAAAACTAGTTGCCATCAATGGCAACATGAGCAAAAGTGAGTGAAATCCAAATCTAAAGTGTACCCACCTCCTATTTCTTCACCCTCTACCTCTTGCCAAGTTGTTTTGGGTGTTTACTTCACAAGTTTCACAAGTTTGTGAAGTCGGAGCTTGAACTAGTGCAACCTCGACGTAGATCGTCTTTGACACAAAGCCGACGACCTATTCCGCACATTATTCCGATGAAGCCGACGAATGAGTCGAGGGTTCGTGATGGACAGCGAGGGCATGATCACGTGGAGCTAAGGAGGTGGAAATCCGGATCTACAAAGGTTGTAGCATCTAACCCATAGTTAACTAGTTTTCCGTTTCGCCTAAACATCTAGTCTAAAGATCCGTAGTCTAGGGTTTCTCGGCACAAAAATTTTAAATTGGCATGTCCGATGCTTTGTGAGACCTTACTAGAGTGCCTAGGAACCTTTCACGTGATAAAATGCAACATCACAGAAATGTACAGAATCACAGAACAATACAGATATCTGGGATCCCCGGGTTTCACAGAGCCACTACTGAAACCCGACGTTCCCCTGGTCGTGTGGATAGCCTGTGCAATGAAATCCTAGACCCCTACAGGCGCGACAAGTTACCCGCCAAGACCTGAAGCGAGGCAGCCCCCTTCAGCAACGTGAATGGACCACCAGCACTTTACGGAATCCGGTAACTTGGGCACCCATCCTGGGTCAACCTGTACCCCCTACGAGTGCGGCGAATAGCCCGCCAATCCTAGAGTGAAGCCCCCTCCGTCTCAATGCCATGAGATGCGGGCCCGTTGCCCTCTAGAACCCGGCTATCCGTGCACCCCTCCTTGGGGTAATCCTAGTACAGAAAGTAAAATATACATACAACGGGTACATCGACCGCAACTTGGTCGTGCCCCAAAATAATAATACAATCAGACAGTGACGGCAGTCCACATGTCGGACGCTCGCCCCGCAATATCAAATGTACATAATACAACAAAATATGTACTAGCATTGCATCCAGGCTATCCCCCACGACCAATCCGCAACATCACAGCATAACACAGAACATCAACGTGAAAGTCACGTTCGCAAATCCGTCTAACCGGGCTATAGAAGTTAGACTGGATTTACCGATCAAGTGACATTCACGGTCGCAGATATAATGTAAATACTGTGAACTAATGTGTTTAAAATATCCGATCGATTAAATTTTATCAAGTGGGCCCCCAAGTACTACTGTAGCACATCAAGAAATTCTAGGCCCAAAAATAACATTCCAGAAACCACATTTTCAACTCAGGAGCTCTCTGTAAAAATTTGGCACACTGATCTGCATATACTGCGGCGGAACCGCGGCCCAAGCATGGGTTTGGCCGCGGTTCCATGGTCGTATGGAGCGATCACGTGATCAAATTTCTACAGAATTCTTATAATTCCCTGCACATCATTCTGAGACAACCTGAAAAATTTTTGGAGACAAAAATTTCGACAGAAACTGATATGCATGAAAACGTAGGTTTTGGAATTTTTGTTCGATCGGAAATGTAAAACACATTAGACAAAGCTAGACTATGTTAATGGCAAGGCTCTGATACCACTGTAAGTGCACGGCGGCGCCCCGGCCTCCATCCCGAGGCCAAATGCGGAAGCGATGGTTAACTTTAATTTTTCTTGACCGGCACCACCGCGCACTAAAACCCGGATCGTGCCATTAACTAGTCCTAGCTATCTACAAGATGGGGAAGAGAGATATACCGAGTGATCCGAGTCCTCCGGTCTTCTCGTCGTCGTCCCGATATCCCGCGGAATCTCCGGTGTCCACCTCGTCGCCGGAAGGGCACCACGTCGCCTGCTTCTTTTACGGGCTCCCACCTCTATACCGAGGCAACTCGGGCACGAAGCTGGCAAGTCGACGTGCCCAAGGTTTGCTGTAGAATGTGTAATGCTCATGTCTCATTTGGGGTAGTGGAGGTTGCCTTTTGAGATGGTGGAGGAATAAGAACTTGGAGAGAGATGAGAAAAATGTAGCATCCAAAAGAATGAGATTAGCATTTTTCTCCCAACCAAAAGAAAAAATCCCCTCCTCTACTAGTGGCCGGCCCATGCTCTTGTGAATGGGGAGAGAGAGCAAAGACAAGGAGGTGGGTGGAAAGCATGTGATGATGAGAAAAACAAATGATCACAACAAAACCCAACACTCCAACAACAACCATCATGTCAAGCATGATGACTCCAAAAAGTCAAGCCATCATGAAGAAGTCAAGAAGTCAAGGTAATGGATGGTGCACCATCATGATACAATAATAATGCAAAGAACACCCTCCACAAATGCTTATTTGCACAAATGCAAATAAGCTCTCCTCCACCAATCTTCGGCCATTGAAAGATACAAATGAAAATGGCCGAAACGGAAAGCAAACTGGCAACTCCAGAAAACTGGACCCGTAATAAATTACAGGAAAACCCCGATACTGTGTATATACACCTGCATCTGTAATCCAACCGAATACAAATGCAATGAGACAAAATCTACACTGTACTATACTAGGATCCGGCTTAAACCAAAGCCGGCTAGTATTATCCGTTTGATCCTGATCCGTGCAATACCGCACGTATCTGATCGAACCCTGCCATATATCCATATGGCCTGTAGTACAAACTGTCCGATCCTGATCTGTGCAATACCGCACGTATCTGATCGGACCTTGCCATATCTCCATACGGCCTCTAGTACTAACCGTCCGATCCTGATCCGTGCAATACCGCACGTATCTGATCGGACCCTGCCATATCTCCATACGGCCTCTACAGCGTTTCGCCCGAAAGCTTGAGTAACTGTATGTGTGTGGTGGACTCTAAAGACTCGTCAATACTATGGCTGTGGATTTAACCACTAGCACGTCAGAGGTATTAGCCATACGTGACGAGCCACCAGCTATTGACCAAAAGGGACGTCGATGAGCGAACTCATCCTGACACCCTACTGAGCCTGTTAGTGACAATATCCGTACAGTCCGGTCCTTTCGTGTTAGTTATATGTATGCCCTAGGGGCCATTACTATACATAGGATGTATACTGTAGTGGATGCTTGGACATATATAGGGAGGACTTTCTTGCTCGACATGATAGTATGCTATCTGGTTGAGCTTTACCTTAACGTGTACACAGATTGTCTCTCTATTACATGTTGGTAAAGCCCTTAGGATGTGTACTTGACTACCTGGACTATGATGCGGATCATACTAGTGGGGACATGGTAGTCCATAAGTACTTCCTTCAAGGTCCCTAGTCGTGGGTGTATCGAGACGGGGCATCGATATACCAGAGTAGACTAGCGTATACCTTCTCGACCCATACAGATGGGCGATGGATGATCCCATATCCATTGGTATTTGACATCAGAAATGATATACGGGTGCTCAGTGGAGACTGGGTACACTGGACGGACTCGCCGAGAACTCCCAGATGGTATTATACCTCACGTCAGATGGCAGTTCTCTGGTGACACTAGTACAGGTTAGTCTGTAGACCCGAGATCGTCATAGAGTCTTGTGTGATTCCCACTGTGCTTTGATTTCCACCTTACCACGTCCAAGAGGGCGTGCAAAACGGTGGCTTTTGGGTACAGTCCCGAATCACATGGAGGCAATGAGCGATAGGAGGGGATTTGTCTCTCCCGGTATAGGGAGTTGATGTTGCGCTGTGTTCGATTGGCTATAACCGGAAATCCCTGGCCAGGGTTGATGAGATTTACTTGTAAGTGTTACCAGTAGTTTCTCAAACTGTTATAGACCTCATATCGACACGACTTATCGAGCTATTGGGGTCTGACGTTTACCACCCCTAGGCAAGATATGCGACATATCAGACGACGAGACCGGACTGTACGGTAGTGTTACTGGTTGGATTCACTGGAGTGTGAGCGGGCTTGCTCGTCGATCTTCTGATCGCTCAATACCCGGGTGGCCGTTACGTTTAGCAGACCGCTTGCGGCTTGTGGGTGCTTGATATGATCATCATCTGCTACCGGCGTATTGACGAGTCTTTAGAGTCCTACACAGAGGTTTCCTGGCTCAAGCAAAAAGAAATAGGAGTGCATATATGTGCGGGACCGAGAATGATGCCAGTATGTGATACTGTATTCGATTCTCGTGATTTGTGACACTGATCGGTTATATGCGATATAGCCGGGTTATCGGATCAAGTGTTGATTCGATAAGTTGTTACTGTTGATATTAGTCGGTTATATGCGATATGACCGGATCATTAAATCAAGTGTTGATTTAATGATTTAATGCATAATTATATATTTGATATATTACTTTGCATTAACTAGTATCGGTTCTTTTAAGATGGATTTTCTCACTTGAATGTGCACATTGTATATGTGATATATTTTGTGCACTTGATTGTATCATGTTTGATGATATAAGATTGCTAGGGTTTTGTGTAAAGAATTAATCCTTGGTTAAATAAATGGTTGGGGTTTTTATTTGATTATTCATTCATTTATCTATTTACTTTTGGATTAAAAGAATGAGAAATGAAAAGATAATGGTTGCTTTCATTCATGATGCTTCTTGAAGCTTCATGCCACTTTGACCGAAGTGACCATTTTGTCTTCATCTCCTTAACCCTAACCATTCCTTTAACCTTGGTCAATTCTCTACACATAACTATAGTTAAAATTATGATAAGAATTGATTTTTATTTTTTATTCTATTATTCTTATCATATGATTAATATCTTCTTCTTCTTCTTCTTCAAGAAGAACCTTGATTCCATCAATGGTGATTGATGAAAATGAGTGAGAATTCCAATTCTAAAGTGAACCCACTTCCTATTTCTTCATTCTATACCTCTTGCCAAGTAGTATAGGGTGTTTCCTTCACAAGTTTTCATGGCTTGGTGAAGGTGGAGCTTGATCTAGTGATGCCTCGACGTAGATCATCTTCGGCATCGTCATCGATGACCTAGCCCGCTTTTTCTCCGATGAAGACGATGCTAGAGTCATGGTTCGATTTGGACAGCGGAGAGGACTTCATCATGGAGCTATGGAGGTGGAGAAACGGATCTACAAAGGTTGTATTTCCGTTCTTTTAGTTTAGTTGTAAACTAGTATCATTTTATCGCCTAAAATCTAGCCAACGATCTAGTCTAGGGTTTCTCGGCACCGTAATTTTTGAAATTGGCATGGTTGATGCCTTGTGAGACCTCTTGTGAGTGCCTAGGAACCCTATAGTGGTATCAGAGCCTAGCTAGAGCCTTAGGCGATGCGTAGACGGAATTGGAAGTCCGATCAAACTGAAACCCAAACCCTAATTTGCTCTCTGGACTTTTTCCAAAAATTGGGTTTTTTCCAGATTAAAAATATGCAGAAAATTCAGCAGGAAATTCTAAGAATTACGATGCAAAAATTACCTAATGATCTTTCTAAAGTGCGGCGGAACCGCGGCATTAGCGTGCTAATGCGGCTGTTCCGCGGCCCTTTTGTCTTATCTCCCATTAAATTTTGCACAGTAATTCCCATTTGGCAGTGCTGGTTTTCCAGGGAATTTTTAATCTGAAATAAAGAGTTGATTATTTTGGGTTGTATTGGGAGTTCGTATATTCGATCGGATTATCAAACTGTGTCTATGTGGCTTTCCGGATAATTTTAGAATATGTTAAAAAGTTCGACCGGATATAAATACCCAATTTTTCCGCTGTCGGGAAATTTCCAAGTGTTGGATTTTTCCGTGGTTTAAAGACGTTCTAAGTAGTGAAAGTAACTCGATGGACCCTCTAGAAGACAACAAACCTTAACTCGATTATGTGACCGTCTTGAACTGCACTTTGAACCTTCGGGTTTGGGGCAGTACGGCGTGCCACATGTGAGGCGTTGGCTTGACCCTTCTACGGCTGGACCGTTGGTATTGAGGCACGAACTGATTGTTTTTAGACTTGTTTCATGTGTTGATCTGTATCGGGAAAACTTGGGTGTTTGATTGTTCGATCGGAAAGTTTGACATTTTCTATTTATCCGGAATGGGATACAATAATTGGAATTCACAAGAAGTTATGAGATAACTGAATGAATGTTATAAATATAGCAGTTTAGTCTCACTTGATCGGTTGCCACGGAATTTTGATGTGATCAAAAGTCCGTCGCAATCACGTAGCGTACGCGGATACTCGCCGGGTAAACTTAATAGACAGCTACACCCCATAACCCCGACCAAGTGACTGTAGGAGAACCCCGTCGCCGAAAGCATCCGTTCGGGTGCTCGCGGTGGCGGTGTTCCGCCTTGGTGCACTTCGTCGACGGCGTCGGGGGTGCGGCCGTCTACTAAAGTTTGCGACGAGCATTCGATCAGGATGTCGGGAATCTTGTTGAATTGCCCGACTTGATATTGAAAAGAGTTTTCGATTTTGAAACTAAAATGCGGAGTTTATAATTGTTAGGCATGCGATGTCTAAGTAATTCATTTGTTCAGGCATGCGATGTCTGAGGTGGTTGCGGATTCCAACTGTTGTAGTTTTACACTTTCTTTTCTATGACCGTAAGTGTAATATGTGATATCGCCGGTTTCGTTGCTATATGTCGACGACAATTGGGATGCACAAATTTACTTACGTTGATGACATGTGATGTTATGTGTTGCTGGATATGTTATATTGGATCGTCGTGTTTGAATAGCCGGGGTTTTTTTTATGTGAGATGAGTGTTTTTTATTTTCATTCATGTAAAAACTTGTATGTAATATTCTTTTATTGGGGCACTTCCAGGTTGCGGAAGTTGTCACCCTTTGTATATTATTTACTTTTCCGCACTAGGATAGACCCAAGGAGGAGGGCACAAGTAACCGGGTTCTGGAGTCCAGTGGGAGACCAACTCGAGGAGTCGAGTCCGGGTCTCCTAACTCCAGAATTGGTAGGGTTGCTTGCCGCTCTCGTAGGGGTCTTGGGGTGTGGGTTTGGCTATTCATCACAACCGTGGAATCCGTGTTTTATACTGGCTCGTATTGAAAACACGGACGTCCTAGTATATCCAATATTTCATATGATTCTTCTGCTGCGATATCTGTGATGTGATCATATGATGTTCTGTGATAGATACAGTATATAGTATATATGATATATTATATAGACGTTACTTATGTTTTACACCCGCGCTAGCCCTGCCCCGCTCTGCCGTTAGTTACCTAACCTAACGGTGCACGAGGGGACATCGCGGCGAATGCGGATGGCATAAGTGTACGTCGTATTTATCTGTGATGTTTAGGTACTTAATTGATGGGACTTCATTAATATGATTAATGAAATAAAATAAACCTAAGATGTTGTAGAATCGAATTTCAAAATAAAACAGGTAGCTACAGTTCTTGCTTTGCATAGTGATATATATGATATATCCTGCACCTTATTCGATGAGGAAAGGACCGAGATCCCTTCACCGGGAGTGACTCCTTTAGCAATAACTGGCAGATGCTACACATTCGGATTGTCTTTTGATTGCTTTTAAGAGTTTTTGCTTTGCACAGTGATATATATGATATATCCCGCACCTCATTCGACGAGGAAAGGACCGACGATCCCTTCACCGGGAGTGACTCCTTTAGCAAAACTAGAAAAGCCTCAAAAACAATCCATTTCTAAATCCATTCGATCCTACAACGATATCAAGTTCATTACGCAATAGGTTTTTAGAAATTCGTAGCCCTCCGTCATTTCAGATAAGTCCTGCTTAGTATTCGTGCTGCGTTTGTTGACCTTGTTAAGGCGCAGTGTGCGGTAGCTAACCAGTATTTATCTGCTTATGCATATGATGCAGATTGGGTTAGGGTAGTCGTGCGGCCTTGTTGACCTTGTCAAGGGTCGTGCGGGTGGGTTTGATTCAATCAAGAAATGACGGGTTGAACTTGACTTGCGGCCTATGGTTTGTTGACCTTGTCAAGGTCATAGATCGTTCGGGGTAAAATATTATCGGGAATTTCAAGTGTTGAAATTTGCAATGAGATTGCATACCTTCTATGAGATAGTTGGATACCGATACCCGCTGCGAGTAATTGTTACTCCTGGGAGAGTTTTATACATTACAATTAGCCGATCAAGTAGGTGTCTAGAAAGGTGTCAAGGGGGTTACACCTCTGGGAAAACGAGGTTTACATTAATTAGGTTCGTGCGAAAGCACGGGGGACCTCCCTCAAAGTACCGACACTGGCCTGGCTGAAAGATTGGCGAACTTGTAGTGTGTAATTAATCCTGGCTAGTCTTTCCTTTTAGGATTTGAAGGAAGATTTGATAAAAAGCAGTGGGAGCCATCCTGATTAGATAAAATAATAACCAATCTATTCTTGTTAGAGCGCACGTTGAGTGTTTTCTTTTCTCTCTCTCCAGGTAGCGACCATATCACGCCTTAATCAAGATAATAATACGGAATATTGACCGAACCCGCTTGTTATACTGAGCTGGGGAATGTTGGTCCCGCTCCAACTTATAATTGTTATAAGATCGAGCAGGAAATTGGGGATTACCAGAATTCCTGTGCCGCCCAAACGAAGAGAGTGCATATTGATGCATCATCTTCGGGTGTGTTCGTTACACAGAACTGTTTCTCAGTATCCTCTGAATCCTGGGTATATGATACCGGATCAGGATCCCAGATATGTAATCTGTTACATAGGGCTGCAAAAGGGTAGAAAAACGGAGAACGGATGATAAGTTTCATGAGGCAGAAAACGGGGCAAGTGTTGCATCCAAGTCTGTTGGTCACTGTCACCCTGTATTACCAATACATTGATTCTGAACGAATGTTATTAGATACCGAACCTGATATACAAAATCATATCCGTCTCTTTATAAGTAAAGAAATGATAAAATTTTGTATTGCTGGATAATGTTTTGAACATTTCCTATATCAAAAGTTGATCGGTTCAGGCACGTTATCTAAAAGCATTAGTGTTCTAAATCAAACTACAGTTCTTAGTATACGGAACACACACAAGAGGAAGAGTTCAGAAATGAACGAATTCTTCTTGAGGTATTGTAGACTAGGTCAGATCAATGTGACCCGACTAGCCAGAGTTTCATAAAGATGCATATTTAAATTAGTTTGAATTTACATCTTGTGAAACCTGCCAGTCATTTCACAAAGATAAAATGACCATAGCTCCGTTTATTGGAAACAGAGAAAGAGTTAATGAACTATTGGGATTGATACATGTTGATGTATGTAAGTTCCCCAGTCTACACATGCCAGGACTGGTTCTTTATACTTCATTACATTCTCTGATGATCTTTCGAGATTCAGACCTATGTTCCTGTTGAAACACAAGTCCGAACCTTTTGAGATATTCACAGAATATAAGTTAGAAGTAGAGAACCAAAATATGGGTATAAGTATTATGTCCTTTGATGTGATCAAGGAGGAGAATACTTGTGCATGGAATTCCTGGACTATTCTAAAGGAGAATGAGATTCTCTCTCAGCATTACTCCTCTGTATACACCATAGCACGAAGGTATATCGGGGCGGAGCAGATACACCCTATTTGATATGGTGTGCTCTATGATGAGTACTACTGAGTTACCTTTTTCCTTAGGGGGTTATGCACTTGAGAAGTTGCATATCTATTGAATAGGGTTCCAATCAAATCAGTTGCCTACCGCTTCATATGTGATATGGAATGGGAAGAGCCTATATCTTAAGTTAGTTAAGATTTGGGGTTGTCCGGCCTATGTCTAAAAGCAAAATCCGGACACGCTCGAGGCAAGGTCTGTAATGTAGAACTGGAAAGGTTCCAGCTATACAAACTGCAGCTGATGATTTGATAGAACCAAAGGATTCAGTAGATTCCAACAAACCTCAGCCTCTCCGCCGATCTAGTAGGGTTCCTCACCCACCTGAGAGATACTTCGGTTTCTCTATGACAGTGAGAGCGAGGATTGCATCATGAGATGATGACCCAACTAGCTTCGAGCTGGCCATCAGGAGTAAGACTCTGTAAGAATGGCTGGATGCTTAGTGATCTGAGATGGAATCCATGTACACCAACAAAGTATGGACTTTGGTTGCTATATCTGAAGGGTTAAATCCCCATCAGGAGCAAGTATATCTTGAGAAGATTACTTGGTGTAAATGGAAAAGTTGAGACTTTCAAAGCTAGACTTGTTAAAGGTTTTCGTCATTGACCAGGCGTGGATAATGATGAAACCTTTTCCAGTACTTATGCTTAAGTCCATCCAGATCCTACTTGCCACGGCTACATACCATGACTACGATATCTGGTGGTAGAGTGTCATGACAGTTTTTCTAAATGATGTTTTAGAAGAGAGCGTCTATAAGTACACAGCCAGAGGGCCTCGTAGACAGTAGGAGAAGCGGAAACGTGTGCAAGATGCTTTATAGGATAAAGCAGGCATCGCGGAGTTGGAACATCTGTTTTGATGAAGTAGTCAAAGAGTTTGACATCATCAAAATGGTAGATGAACCTTGTATATACAAAAAGGTAGTAGGGAGTATGGTGGTGATCCTCGTAGAGTACGTGGATGACATACTCTTGATAGGGAAAGAGTTTCCTATGCTACGCTCGATCAATCTCCGCTTATCACAATGATTCTCCACATAGGATCAAAGTGATACCTACTAAATCCTGGATTTTGGATCTATGAGATAGATCTAAATGGATGTTAGGATACTCACTAGCTGTAGTGAGATGGTATCAATCGATCCTGGGGAGAGTCACTGGAAGGGTTCCAGGGTGATAAAGACGACTGAATGTCAGTCACAGGCATTGTCTTTACCCTCAGTAGAGGGACTGTATGTTGGAAGAGTTCCAAGCTAGATACCGTGGCATACTAGACGATAAAGGTTGGATACATCGCTACTTATGATGCTACCAAAGAGGAAGTTTGGGTGTATATTGGTTCATGAGATGAACTACGTTCCTACCATTGTGAGACAATGGAGTAGTGGCTTATGACAAGGAACGCACGTCCCATCAGTGATCCAGACATAATCTATGGCAGTATCACCTGATCATGGAGATGATTGATCTTCAGGGTGATCGAGGTTAGGAGAGTAGACTCAGAGGACAACACGGCGGATCCACTCACAAAGGCCTTTTCCCAGAGAGAGATTTTTATGGGATGGTTGAGTATGAGATACTACAACCACTGCTACAGATGGCCCTAGTGCAAATGGGAGATTGTTAGTTATATGTATGCCCTAGGGGCCATTACTATACATAGGATGTATACTGTAGTGGATGCTTGGACATATATAGGGAGGACTTTCTTGCTCGACATGATAGTATGCTATCTGGTTGCGCTTTACCTTAACGTGTACACAGATTGTCTCTCTATTACATGTTGGTAAAGCCCTTAGGATGTGAACTTGACTACCTGGACTATGATGCGGATCATACTAGTGGGGACATGGTAGTCCATAAGTACTTCCTTCAAGGTCCCTAGTCGTGGGTGTATCGAGACGGGGCATCGATATACCAGAGTAGACTAGCGTATACCTTCTCGACCCATACAGATGGGCGATGGATGATCCCATATCCATTGGTGTTTGACATCAGAGATGATATACGGGTGCTCAGTGGAGACTGGGTACACTGGACGGACTCGCCGAGAACTCCCAGATGGTATTATACCTCACGTCAGATGGCTGTTCTCTGGTGACACTAGTACAGGTTAGTCTGTAGACCCGAGATCGTCATAGAGTCTTGTGTGATTCCCACTGTGCTTTGATTTCCACCTTACCACATCCAAGAGGGTGTGCAAAACGGTGGCTTTTGGGTACAGTCCCGAATCACATGGAGGCAATGAGCGATAGGAGAGGATTTGTCTCTCCCGGTATAGGGAGTTGATGTTGCGCTGTGTTCGATTGGCTATAACCGGAAATCCCTGGCCAGGGTTGATGAGATTTACTGGTAAGTGTGACCAGTAGTATCTCGAACTGTTATAGACCTCATATCGACACGACTTATCGAGCTATTGGGGTCTGACATTTACCACCCCTAGGAAAGATATGCGACATATCAGACGACGAGACCGGACTGTACGGTAGTGTTACTGTCACGACCTAAGTTTGGATGTGACAGGCACTTAGATTGTATCATATCTTAAGATATGCACAAGTCCAAGTAAGCCAAAAACCAAGATCAAAATACCTTATTTCGGAATTATTTATGAAAAATTTAGTTTTAAGTAGAAATCTCGAGTTATGAAGTTAATTCATTAAACAAGTAATAAAGGTTAAGTGTGGTTGTATTCCTAGTTGGAATCAACAATATCAATAAGAATATGAATATGCATATAATGAACATCACTGAATCCCATAAAGAAAAGACTATAATACTGATCCACATTTTTCAACTGTACATATATTTACCAACTCTCTTTTCTAAGTCAAAATACAAATCTGATGGAGTCTTTCTAGATACAAAAGTACAAAAACCAAAAAGGAGGTTACTACACATGTAACCTACCGATCAAAAGATGGAAACAACCGCAAAAGTGATCCTGCCTCGCAACTACCCGTCCACTCTATCCCTGCAAGGAACTGTGGCACAACGGGGATGAGTTGCCAACTCAGTGAATACGACTAACATATAACGGCGAATAAAGTAAATATGGTAATCATGATAATGAACATGAATCAATATGATATATGAGTATATGTGAAATCCAACAATAAATCACATCATACTTCTGAAATCACAACTCAATAGAAATCATCTCTCGGTGTCTATCAACGACACAAAACTTTCATTTCTTATAGGCATCATTCCCCGAATGATCCTATACCCATAATATCGGTCGTCATCCTCTAGATGCACGCCGCATATTTCTATAACCAATATCCGGAATCGAGTAACCTCGCTAGGCTCCCCCGTCTCAATACGGCTATCCTGCCCCTCGGTCTCGACCGGGTCCACCCTGTATCCAACTGTATAGCTCCCCCACTCAGTATGGATAACGTAAATCCGCGACCGTATATCTCCCCCACTCGGTCCGGAATAAAACCAAAAACAGAAATCAACTCAGGGTGGACATGTCACATCAATCATGAAAACGGGATTTATGTAATAGTATTTAAAAACTCAAAATCATAAATCCTCAATTCTGTATCTATCTCATATCCAACATGGAAATACGCATAAAGCAACAAAATGTAAATAAGGAATTCTACCAATATACTTAACATATGAAAGACAATACAATCCATGTTAATAAGTATGATGTTTAGGTGTATGTGACATGGCAATATCGACGAGGTGTGTGTAGCATATAAAATGTGCACGTGGCATGACTCGTCGATACTTGTGAAGTGTTCTAACAACTAAGCAACATATAAGTAATGAAATGAATGATATTCTAATTATTTAACATGATGATATGAATATCGTATTAATGTAAAACCATGGGCGAAACACGCCATCTCTACTAAATTCCCCGGTAGATGTTTAGTCTACTCACCGGAAAGTCGAATCTACTCCGGAATCGCTAATCCTTTCCCTTTCCTCGCGGCTTCCGTATTCCTTGTATCCGCGTCTAAATATACCAATATAACGTATATAAGCAAACTAGCTATTCCGACATAACGGACATAGAAAACATGCTAACCCCCACAACTTATATACTATCTGATCTTATCAAGCTATTAAACACTTAGTCTTGCTAGATTTTAGCTTAAACCTGCACAGTTTCAGAATTTAAAACGCGACGTAATTTCGTCGTGTCGTTTTTAGTGTTTTACGATTCAATTTCCGATATATTCTCCCAGATTTAGATTACAGTGAAACTAAGTTAATTCAACAGTGCCAAAATACCCCAAATTGAACACTGTAGACTACCCAAAAACCCAAACCCCCAAATCTTCCCATATGGCCGGCGACGCCGGCCAAAACTCCTCTGTCGCCGGCCCAAAGCCGGCGCCATGCCTCCGTCTTCTTGTGGTGTGTTCTAGTTGTTACCTACATTATTTCTACTCTGTTGAATTTATTTAATTATGTTCCAAATTAAAGCAGATATTAACAGACTCTAATTTTGCTAAAATACGATATTGTGTAACTTATCTAAACTATACTTAACTAACTACAGAGCTTAATTACCTACTGTGATTTAGAATTTTACCTTCCTATTAGTTATAGGAATAACCCCCAAGGATCTACAAGCTCCTCCTAGCTTGGGGATGAACAATCTCCATGAACAAGCTCCTCATCATCCTCTTCTTGTTCCTCTTGTTCTTCCTTTTTCTCTTTTAGTTTTCTTTTCTTTAGTTTTCTTTTCAGTTTTGATTTAGTTTCAGAACTGAAAATATGTTTTATATGTGAGAGGATGAAGGGATAAGGAAAGGTGGTGGTGTCAAAGGTTGAAGGGTGTAGGTTTCATGCAAGTAGGAGGTGGAAGTTGAAGGTGGCATGAAGCTTGAGGTGTATTCAACCATTATCTTAATTTTCTTTTGTTTTAATTTGAATTTCATTTCAGAACTGAAATGATTCCAATTATTCACTTAAACCCTTGACAATACTCTATTTGCATAAAAACTTAACTTTGCAATTTAACCCTTCACAATTAACTTATTACAAAACACATCTCTTATTAAAATGAAGCTAAAATTATCTTAACTTATTAAAATTACATTCTAAAATTCTAATTTAATTTGTATTACATATATCTTATGAAGATTGACATATTAGCTTTTAACCATTTTGTGATTTATCAGCTTATTCTTATTTTAATTAAATTTATTTATTTCTATGTTTTTCCTAAATGTTACAATATTCCCCCCCTTAAGAAAATTCGGTCCCCGAATTTAAACTAATTACTATACATACCTAAGAAAAGATGTGGAAATTTCTTCCGCATCGCGTCCTCCGTCTCCCAAGTAATCTCCTCGCGATCCTTTCCTTGCCAGAGAACCTTTACAGATGGCAGTATCCTCGATCGTAGTTGCTTTACCTGTCTGTCCAAAATAGCAACTGGCTGCACTGTGAAGGATAGATCTGGTTCAAGCTGTAGAGTCTGATGCTGGATCGCATGAGATGGATCGTGAAGATATCTGCGAAGCATCGATACGTGGAACACTGGATGTACGTCGGGAAAACCAGGTGGAAGTGCTAACCGATAAGCTACAGCGCCCACTCTCTCTAAAATCTCATAAGGTCCAACATATCTGGGGCTGAGTTTCCCTTTCTTCCCGAAGCGCATCACCCCCTTCATTGGAGATACTCGAAGGAACACATGATCTCCCACATCAAACTCGAGTTTGCGTCGTCTTCGATCTGCATACGACTTCTGTCTGCTTTGAGCCGCTTTCATTCTATCTCGTATCAAGTGAATCTTTTCTGTAGTTTCCTGTACTATCTGCGGTCCCAATATACAACTCTCACTAAGTTCTGTCCAGCAAACAGGTGATCTACATTTCCTTCCATACAAGGCCTCAAAGGGTGCCATCTGGATCGTCTCTTGAAAACTGTTGTTATAAGAGAATTCTACCAAAGGTAGGTGACGATCCCAACTACCACCGAAATCTAAGCTATAAGCCCGAAGCATATCCTCTAGTATCTGAATGGTCCGCTCCGACTGGCCGTCTGTCTGTGGGTGGAAAGCTGTACTGAAACTTAGTCGTGTACCAAGAGCATCTTGAAGTTTCTGCCATAGCCTACTCGTGAACTGGGTACCTCGATCTGATACTATGCATGTCGGCACTCCATGTAGACGTACAATCTCATCGATATATATCTGTGCATACTGAGCAAATCCATATGTCGTCTTCACTGGAAGAAAATGAGCTGCCTTCGTCAGCCTGTCTACAATCATCCAAATGGAATCGTACCCTCTGCTAGTCCTGGGTAGACCCACTACAAAATCCATAGAAATCTGTTCCCATTTCCACTCTGGAATGGGTAAGGGTTGCAGCTCTCCGGCTGGCCTCTGGTGTTCTGCTTTGACTTGCTGACAAGTCAAGCATCGAGAAACAAAATCCGTAACATCCTTCTTCATTCCTTCCCACCAATAATTATCCTTCAAATCACGATACATTTTTGTGGAACCAGGATGAATACTGTATACTGACCTGTGGGCATCCTCCAAAATCTCACGCCTCAATCCGTCAGAATCTGGCACACAGAGACGGGTCCTAAAACGTAACACTCCATAATCATCAATCACGAACTCCGTCTCCTTGCCCTGCCTAACATGATCCATAATCTCCATCAAGCGAGTATCGGTAGGCTGCGCATATCGAATACGATCCAATAGCTGAGGTCTGGTGTGAACATGTGCTAACTGACCCCCTGCCGATGTGAACTCAAACTGTATACGACTATCACATAAGATCTGCCAGTCTGTAGAAGACTGTCTCTCCAAAATGCTCAAATGAGATAAATTACCTCCAGGCCTCCGACTCAAGGCATCTGCTACAACATTTGCTTTGCCTGGATGGTACAAAATCTCACAGTCGTAATCTTTCACCAATTCCATCCATCTACGCTGCCTGAGATTCAGATCTTTTTGCTGAAAGATATACTTTAAACTTTTATGATCTGTGAAGATTTGACACGTTTCTCCATACAAGTAATGTCTCCAAATCTTCAATGCGAATACTACAGCAGCCATCTCTAGATCATGAGTGGGGTAATTTTGTTCATGCCTCTTTAACTGTCGAGAAGCATATGCTATAACCTTCCCGTGTTGCATCAACACACAGCCTAAGCCCACTCTAGAAGCATCGCAATATACGACGAAACCCCCTGACCCGGAAGGTAAAGATAATACAGGTGCAGTCGTCAAACGCGTCTTCAACTGTTGGAAACTCTGCTCACATGCATTTGTCCACTGAAATGGAACTTCCTTCCTAGTCAATCCTGTCAAAGGTGCTGCTATCTTTGAGAAATCCTGTACGAAGCGTCTGTAATAACCTGCCAGACCTAAGAAACTCCGAACCTCTGTAACTGACATAGGCCTGGGCCAGTGTTGTACCGCTTCAATCTTCTTTGGGTCTACGCATATACCTTCACTCGTAACTATGTGACCCAAGAACTCCACACTATCGAGCCAAAAAGCACACTTAGAAAACTTTGCATACAACTGATGCTCTTTCAAGGTCTGCAATGTGATACGTAGGTGCTGCTCGTGCTCCGTCTGACTCCGAGAATATACAAGAATATCATCTATGAATACTATAATAAACCGATCAATAAATGGTCTAAAGATACGGTTCATCATATCCATAAAAGCTGCTGGAGCATTGGTGAGTCCGAACGACATCACCAGAAATTCATAATGCCCATATCTCGTACGAAATGCTGTCTTCGGAATATCGTCTTTCCGAACCCTCAACTGATGATATCCTGACCTTAAGTCAATCTTTAAGAAGAATCCGGCTCCTTGCAACTGATCGAACAAGTCATCTATTCGTGGTAATGGATACCTGTTTCGCACCGTGACGCGATTCAGCTGTCGGTAGTCAATGCACATTCTCATACTACCGTCCTTCTTCTTTACAAATAACACAGGAGCTCCCCATGGTGAAACACTCGGACGTACAAGTCCTCGATCTAACAACTCTTGCAACTGGCCCTTGAGTTCTTTCAATTCCGTCGGTGCCATCCGATAGGGTGGTATAGAAATAGGCCCTGCACCCGGAATCAAGTCGATACAGAATTCAATATCTCAATCAGGTGGCAATCCTGGTAACTCTGCAGGAAATACCTCAGGAAATTCTCGTATGATCGGGATTTGGTCCAAAGGAACTTCAGTGACCTCTATGTCCTGAATAAAAGCCAAGAACCCAAGACAACCCTTCTTCAAAAGCCGCCCCGCACAAAAAGCAGAAATCATGTTGACAGGGTTTAACTTGCAATCCCCCTGCACAACCAACACCGGTTCACCTGGAAAACAAAATCTAACCGCTTTTCCTCTACAATCTACATAGGCATGACAAGCGGCTAACCAATCCATCCCAGGAAGTATATCAAAATCCAACATGTCCAAGAGAATCAGATCAACTAGGGAATCTCTAATACCAATACGCACCGAACACGATCTGAATACGTGTCGAGCTATAAAGGAATCTCCAACTGGAGTAATCACTACCAAAGGTAATTCTAACAGTGACGACTCCTTCCCCAATAAAAGTGCGAATCGTGAAGATACATAAGAGTGTGTAGAACCGGGATCAAATAAGACATGTGCCTCTAAAGAGCATACTGTAAGAGTACCTGTCACGACTGCATTTGATGCCTGGGCATCCTGTGGAGTCAGTGCAAAAACCCGTGCCTGGCCCCTGCCCGCATCCTGTCGTCCTCTACCTCTATCTCCTCTACCTCTCTGAGCACGTCCCGCATAGCCTCGACCTCGTGGTGCAACTGCCTGGCGTGTAGCGCCAACTGGGGGAGGAAGTAAAGCCATCGTTGTAGGAGAAGGAAGGGGTAAAGCAGCCTGTGGAGCAACGATCCCGCCCTGAGATCTGCAATCTCTCGCAAAGTGCCCGGGAAGTCCACATCTATAACAAGTATATGGTGATCTCTGATCATCAGGATAAGAACTAAACATCTGGCCCTGTGTCCAATCTCGTCCAACACTGCGGCCTGGAGTATATCTGCCTGGATAAGACCCTCTACCTCGGCCAAACTGTCTATTTGTCGGCACGAATGGTCTACTCCTCTTTGGCTCCGGAACAACTCCTGACTAGCTCAAACGCTCCTCTACTCGTATCGCCGCATCCAAGGCCTGTGCATATGTATCAAAATGCTGGGAGCCTATCGCCAGATACAACTGTGTGTCCAAACTCCTTAGGAACCTCTTCACCCGAAGCTCTTCTGTAGGTACTAAGTATGGAGCATATCGCGATAGCTGGGTGAAGCGTAAGTCATAATCGGCTACTGACATACTTGCTGCTTTCATCAACGCTTCGAAATTGCTAGCTCTAGCATCCCTCACACTCTCGGGAAGAAATCTGGCAAGAAAGACTGTAGAAAACTCGATCCACGTCATCGGAGGAAGATTCGTAGCTCGCCCTCTCTCCATCGACTCACACCACTCCTGTGCAAGTCCCTCCAAACGAAAACTAGTCAGCTCAACTGATCTCGCATCAGAACATCGTAATGATCTGCATATCCTCGCCATTCTATCAAGAAAAGACTGAGGATCTACCGCCACATCGGTCCCTGTGAATACCGGTGGTCTCAATCTCATAAACTCCGCAAGTGATACCTCCATCACTCTCGTATCTACTGGTGCTACCGTCTGTGTAGGCTGTACCTCGGACTCTGCTACGGTCGGTGCCGGATCTGATCTCAAAGCTCGAGTGGTCTCAGCTAACTGTCCTACCACTCGCTGTAATCCCAACATACCCTCCTCGATCCTAGTCATGCGATCTGGAGGAGGAGGATCAGCATGCTCATGCACCTCCTGCACGTCCGGTGTACCAGTCCTCATCACAGGCGGACTCGCCCTAGCTGCATTCCTGGCTGCGGCTCGCCTAGCCCGCGTAGCCATAGCAACTGGAACAAGAAACGAGAGTTGATAAGGTGTGGGAACAGAAGAATTCAATAACGGAGAATCAACGGAAGAATAGATCAAGATAAACATCCTAAGGTTAGTTAGGCTGAATACGATAACGTAAATATGCCGCGGAACATACGTACGGTACTGCATTCGTCCTAACTCACCTACTCCATCAAACCAAAGGTCATCCTAACTCTCAGACTTACATCAACCTATTGAAATCCCTTACTAAATTCCGTAAGGTTACTCCTAAGCTCTGATACCAACTTTGTCACGACCCAAGTTTGGATGTGACAGGCACTTAGATTGTATCATATCTTAAGATATGCACAAGTCCAAGTAAGCCAAAAACCAAGATCAAAATACCTTATTTCGGAATTATTTATGAAAAATTTAGTTTTAAGTAGAAATCTCGAGTTATGAAGTTAATTCATTAAACAAGTAATAAAGGTTAAGTGTGGTTGTATTCCTAGTTGGAATCAACAATATCAATAAGAATATGAATATGCATATAATGAACATCACTGAATCCCATAAAGAAAAGACTATAATACTGATCCACATTTTTCAACTGTACATATATTTACCAACTCTCTTTTCTAAGTCAAAATACAAATCTGATGGAGTCTTTCTAGATACAAAAGTACAAAAACCAAAAAGGAGGTTACTACACATGTAACCTACCGATCAAAAGATGGAAACAACCGCAAAAGTGATCCTGCCTCGCAACTACCCGTCCACTCTATCCCTGCAAGGAACTGTGGCACAACGGGGATGAGTTGCCAACTCAGTGAATACGACTAACATATAACGGCGAATAAAGTAAATATGGTAATCATGATAATGAACATGAATCAATATGATATATGAGTATATGTGAAATCCAACAATAAATCACATCATACTTCTGAAATCACAACTCAATAGAAATCATCTCTCGGTGTCTATCAACGACACAAAACTTTCATTTCTTATAGGCATCATTCCCCGAATGATCCTATACCCATAATATCGGTCGTCATCCACTAGATGCACGCCGCATATTTCTATAACCAATATCCGGAATCGAGTAACCTCGCTAGGCTCCCCCGTCTCAATACGGCTATCCTGCCCCTCGGTCTCGACCGGGTCCACCCTGTATCCAACTGTATAGCTCCCCCACTCAGTATGGATAACGTAAATCCTCGACCGTATATCTCCCCCACTCGGTCCGGAATAAAACCAAAAACAGAAATCAACTCAGGGTGGACATGTCACATCAATCATGAAAACGGGATTTATGTAATAGTATTTAAAAACTCAAAATCATAAATCCTCAATTCTGTATCTATCTCATATCCAACATGGAAATACGCATAAAGCAACAAAATGTAAATAAGGAATTCTACCAATATACTTAACATATGAAAGACAATACAATCCATGTTAATAAGTATGATGTTTAGGTGTATGTGACATGGCAATATCGACGAGGTGTGTGTAGCATATAAAATGTGCACGTGGCATGACTCGTCGATACTTGTGAAGTGTTCTAACAACTAAGCAACATATAAGTAATGAAATGAATGATATTCTAATTATTTAACATGATGATATGAATATCGTATTAATGTAAAACCATGGGCGAAACACGCCATCTCTACTAAATTTCCCGGTAGATGTTTAGTCTACTCACCGGAAAGTCGAATCTACTCCGGAATCGCTAATCCTTTCCCTTTCCTCGCGGCTTCCGTATTCCTTGTATCCGCGTCTAAATATACCAATATAACGTATATAAGCAAACTAGCTATTCCGACATAACGGACATAGAAAACATGCTAACCCCCACAACTTATATACTATCTGATCTTATCAAGCTATTAAACACTTAGTCTTGCTGGATTTTAGCTTAAACCTGCACAGTTTCAGAATTTAAAATGCGACGTAATTTCGTCGTGTCGTTTTTAGTGTTTTACGATTCAATTTCCGATATATTCTCCCAGATTTAGATTACAGAGAAACTAAGTTAATTCAACAGTGCCAAAATACCCCAAATTGAACACTGTAGACTACCCAAAAACCCAAACCCCCAAATCTTCCCATATGGCCGGCGACGCCGGCCAAAACTCCTCTGTCGCCGGCCTAAAGCCGGCGCCATGCCTCCGACTTCTTGTGGTGTGTTCTAGTTGTTACCTACATTATTTCTACTCTGTTGAATTTATTTAATTATGTTCCAAATTAAAGCAGATATTAACAGACTCTAATTTTGCTAAAATACGATATTGTGTAACTTATCTAAACTCTACTTAACTAACTACAGAGCTTAATTACCTACTGTGATTTAGAATTTTACCTTCCTATTAGTTGTAGGAATAACCCCCAAGGATCTACAAGCTCCTCCTAGCTTGGGGATGAACAATCTCCATGAACAAGCTCCTCATCATCCTTTTCTTGTTCCTCTTGTTCTTCCTTTTTCTCTTTTAGTTTTCTTTTCTTTAGTTTTCTTTTCAGTTTTGATTTAGTTTCAGAACTGAAAATATGTTTTATATGTGAGAGGATGAAGGGATAAGGAAAGGTGGTGGTGTCAAAGGTTGAAGGGTGTAGGTTTCATGCAAGTAGAAGGTGGAAGTTGAAGGTGGCATGAAGCTTGAGGTGTATTCAACCATTATCTTAATTTTCTTTTGTTTTAATTTGAATTTCATTTCAGAACTGAAATGATTCCAATTATTCACTTAAACCCTTGATAATACTCTATTTGCATAAAAACATAACTTTGCAATTTAACCCTTCACAATTAACTTATTACAAAACACATCTCTTATTAAAATGAAGCTAAAATTATCTTAAAAACCCTTATAACTTATTAAAATTACATTCTAAAATTCTAATTTAATTTGTATTACATATATCTTATGAAGATTGACATATTAGCTTTTAACCATTTTGTGATTTATCAGCTTATTCTTATTTTAATTAAATTTATTTATTTCTATGTTTTTCCTAAATGTTACAGTTACTGGTTGGATTCACTGGAGTGTGAGCGGGCTTGCTCGTCGATCTTCTGATCGCTCAATACCCGGGTGGCCGTTACGTTTAGCAGACCGCTTGCGGCTTGTGGGTGCTTGATATGATCATCATCTGCTACCGGCATTTTGACGAGTCTTTAGAGTCCTACACAGAGGTTTCCTGGATCAAGCAAAAAGAAATAGGAGTGCATATGAGATATGTGCGGGACCGAGAATGATGCCAGTATGTGATACTGTATTCTATTCTCGTGATTTGTGACACTGATCGGTTATATGCGATATAGCCGGGTTATCGGATCAAGTGTTGATTCGATAAGTTGTTACTGTTGATATTAGTCGGTTATATATGATATGACCGGATCATTAAATCAAGTGTTGATTTAATGATTTAATGCATAATTATATATTTGATATATTACTTTGCATTAACTAGTATCGGTTCTTTTAAGATGGATTTTCTCACTCGAATGTGCACATTGTATATGTGATATATTTTGTGCACTTGATTGTATCATGTTTGATGATATAAGATTGCTAGGGTTTTGTGTAAAGAATTAATCCTTGGTTAAATAAATGGTTGGGGTTTTTATTTGATTATTCATTTATTTATCTATTTACTTTTGGTTTAAAAGAATGAGAAATGAAAAGATAATGGTTGCTTTCATTCATGATGCTTCTTGAAGCTTCATGCCACTTTGACCAAAGTGACCATTTTGTCTTCATCTCCTTAACCCTAACCATTCCTTTAACCTTGGTCAATTCTCTACACATAACTATAGTTAAAATTATGATAAGAATTGATTTTTCTTTTCTATTCTATTATTCTTATCATATGATTAACATCTTCTTCTTCTTCTTCAAGAAGAACCTTGATTCCATCAATGGTGATTGATGAAAATGAGTGAGAAATCCAATTCTAAAGTGAACCCACTTCCTATTTCTTCATCCTCTACCTCTTGCCAAGTAGTATAGGGTGTTTCCTTCACAAGTTTTCATGGCTTGGTGAAGGTGGAGCTTGATCTATTGATGCCTCGACGTAGATCATCTTCGGCATCGTCGTCGATGACCTAGCCCGCTTTTTCTCCGATGAAGACGATGCTAGAGTCATGGTTCGATTTGGACAGCGGAGAGGACTTCATCATGGAGCTATGGAGGTGGAGAAACGGATCTACAAAGGTTGTATTTCCGTTCTTTTAGTTTAGTTGTAAACTAGTATCATTTTATCGCCTAAAATCTAGCCAACGATCTAGTCTAGGGTTTCTCGGCACCGTAATTTTTGAAATTGGCATGGTCGATGCCTTGTGAGACCTCTTGTGAGTGCCTAGGAACCCTACAGTTCGTCTATGAGCATCGTATGGCGGGCCTAGGGGGTTGGTAAAAGTCAGACCCCCAAAAGCGGTACAAGTCGTGTCGGAGTGTAGCCCAAAACACCCTGAGATACTACTGGAATACCTACCAGTAAATCTCCTGCCTCGGCCAAGGGCTTCGTGTAATGGCTCTCCTAGACACAGCGCGACCTCACCCCCAATACCGGGAGAGACGAACCCCTGAAGATCCGCTCACTGCCTCCATGTGGCTCAGGACTGTACCCAACTAAAACCTGTTTGCACGTCTCCTTTGAGCGTGGTAGGGTAGTAATCAAAGTACAGTGGGAACTCACACGAGACAAATGACGATCCCCAGGTCGATGAACTAACCTGTACACATGTCACCAGGGAACAGCTATCTGATGTCAGGTATAAGACCAACTAGCATGTTCCCGGCGAGTCCTGTCCAGTGTACTCATAATCCAATGAGCACCTGTATACATCTTAAGTGAACCAACTGACACCAGTGGCTTGTGAGACCGGCCACCGCCCCTCGTCGGGGTCTCGACTGTATACACTAGTCTACTCTGGAGTATCGATGCCCTGTCTCGAAACTCCCACGACTAGGGACCTTTTAAGGATGTGCTTATAGACTACCAGCTCCCACGTATATGATCGCCCTCATACAGCTGGAAGTCAAGCAAGAATCCTAAGGGCTCTATCAACGTGCAATAGTGACCTGTCAGGTCACCTAAAGCAGTACACGATGATAAAGATAAACCAGATAGCATACTATCATCTCGAGTAAGACTGTCCTACCGGGATAGATCCTCCCTCAATCATTGCAATCACGTGCCTGTGATCCAATAATTGACTCTGAGGGCACTATCTCCAACAATACATACATGTTGCATGTGTAACCTAGCATGACACACTAAAATATATCAAATATAATTATGTGTGCAAAAACAATACAATTAACATATATCACATATATATTAATGTATCATAAATGAGAAAAATGAATACTTAAGTGAGCCAATATTAGTTAATGTAATTTAATATATCAAATATATAATTATACATTAAATTATTAAATCAACACTTGATTTAATAATCCGGTCATATTTCATATATCCGACTAATATCCAATGTATCAATTTATCGAATCATCAACTTGATCCGATGACCCGGCTATATCATATACAACCGATCGATACACAAATCGCGAGAATATAATGCGGTATCACATACACGCATTAATCCTGGTCCCGCACATATCACATATGTGCTCCTACTCCATTTCGCATGAACCAGGAAACCTCTGTGTAGGACTCTAAAGACTCGTCAATACACCGGAAGTAGGTGATGATCATATCAAACACCCACAAGCCGCAAGCACTCTGCTAAACGTAACGGCCACCCGGGTATTGAGCGATCAGAAGATCAACAAGCAAGCCTGCTATAACTCCTGCGAATCCAATCAGTAACACTACCGTACAGTCCGGTCTCTTTGTTTGATATGTCGCATATCAACAGCCTGGGTATGGTATAACGTCAGACCCCAATAGCCTGATAAGTCATGCCGATGCAAGGTCCATAACAGTTCAAGAAACTACTGATAACAGTTACTAGTAAATCTCAGCAACCCTGACCAAGGATTTCATGTTATGGCAATCGAGCATAGCGCAACATTAACTCCCAATACCGGAAGAGACGAAACCCCTCCTATCGCTCATTGCCTCCATGTGACTCAGGACTGTACCCAAAAACCACCTTTTTGCATGATCTCTTGGTGGAAATCAAAGCACAGTGGGAATCACACAAGACTCTATGATGATCTCGGGTCTACAGACTAACATGTACCAGTGTCACCAGCGAATTGCTATCCGACGATATGTATAATAGCATCTAGGAGTTCTCGGCGAGTCCGTCCAGTGTACCCAGTCTCCACTGAGCACCCGTATACCTTCTCTGATTTCAAACACCAATGGATATGGGATCGTCCATCGCCCATGGGTCGAGAAGCGCATACGCTAGTCTACTCTGGAATATCAATGCCCTGTCTCGATACTCCCTCGACTAGGAACTATATAGGGTGTACTTGTAGACTACCCTTGGCCCCACTAGTATGATCTCCATCGTAGTCCTAGTAGTCAAGTACACATCCTAAGGGCTTTGTTAACATGTGAGAGCAAGACAGCATCACGTATACTAGTCAACATATTAAGACAAAGAGCAACCAGATAGCATACTATCATATCAAGCAAGAAAGTCCTCCCTATATATGTCCAAGCATCCACTAAATTATACATCCCATGTACAGTAATGTCCTCTAGGGCATACATATAACTAACAGACTGTTGATGTACAGCCTACTTCAGAGATCGTGATGTCTTTTACCTTGACGACAGATGACCCAGCCTTTGCTGAGATTGATGGGATGTCGCTTCCAGAGCTTATGAGCTGAGATTGCTGGAGCTTTCAGGCAGAGATGCGACAGAAGATAGCTAGTCTATCTTGAGTTGAGAGACGAAGATGATTCGTCTGATTTGATGCGCCGACGCAGGCCCAGTTGAGTTGAAGATTTCCAGTATGGAGAATCTTATTCAGATCTCGAGTAGATCGATCCAGAGATGCCGTTGTTCGTTGGATGATCCGATAGGAGATCAGTAAGTTGACAAGCTTCGGATAGAGGAACTCACCCAGATGCGTTGTGAGTTGATCGAGAGCGGATGAATATATAATATTCCTCTGATGGTTGGTGCACACCAGATGCATTAAATCAGGATTCTTCGTGCATATCAGATACACCTGATATTGCTGTCAGGCACACCCGTTGCCTATGGCAGGTGTTTCGTGCACACCCGATGCACTTAGATGTTGTTTCTGTGCACATGTATGGCACATTCATGGGTTTCGATTTCCGTGCGCACCAGACCACGTAGCATTCATATGCACATTTTGGGATTGATTTCTTATGGAGCAGTACATTTTTATGATATTTGCTATTTTTTTTTCATACTGAGCAGGACTAGTCAGAGGACAGTACCTGGATATATTTTTGTCACGACCCGAAAGATCACGTGACTGGCCCTCGAACCATATGAAGTCTATAGGACTCCATCTGATCCAAGTAAGCCAAAGCCCAGAAATCTAAAACCATTTTAAAAAAAAAGAAGCAGAGAAAACTGGTCTAAAGAAGTGAAGAAAACACGTTGAAATCAAGGTTTGTAAATAACTAAGCCGAATGTGCATTTTAAAAACAGTACAGTCTTTTCTAAAAATTTCGGCAGAGTTTCTTTTGTAAAACTGGCCCCGAATGGGGTACAACATGAATAACAATATATAAGCAATGAAAAGGCATCCCCAAGCGGGAGCTAGCTCTTCGTCAATCGACGGTCACAATCACACATGATATAACAATATACAACGCCAAGTGGCGAGGATCAAAATCAAAGAAAAGCTCATAAGCAACAGAAAACCCCAATACTACTAAGCGCGACTCTAAGGTCGAATAATACAACACTGTCTCTAAGTCTGAAAGAATATACAGTTTTGGTTGATGGACAATTTCTAGATACAATGAAGTAAAATAAATACAATGGTGGCTCCTGATGCGAAAGAACCCACCTACCAAAAGCAAGTCACCCGCAAGAAGTAGTGTGCCAGAAATACCGCAAAGGAACCTGTACGGCAGAACCTGCAAGAACTGTGGCACAACGGGGGTGAGTTGCCAACTCGTGAATAGAAACATCTACAAGCAGAAACCGAATGCAAGATATAATCCTAAGTCAACGATCGGTATAAAAATCCTCAATATAAAGCATGCAGCCTATAGCAAGGCTAGGGTAAATATCTAACCCGAGTGCAATCTCAATGTGTCTGTGTCAGTGCCTCAGATAACAATATAGCAAATGAATGAGATATGAATGCGAGAAAACAGAATACATCTACATGAAGCAACAGTTTTCATACTTTAGTGAGATTTCCCTGTATTTTAAAAGATGAGGTACCATAATGAAATCAGCATAAAACTGTGCCTAGCATCGGCACAAACGAAATCCCAATATCCTGATATCTCAAAGTCTCAACCATTATATCTAGGGCGCCGTCAGTCCAGACCGGCCCCTACCATAAATCTCAGACCACGACGGTATCCTCCGGATATCCGACGCGTCGGGTAAAGTCACCGGTAGGCAATCTCCCCCTGCCAGGCTCATCGTCATCACCACGTCTTCTTGCCCCGGGGTACCTTACCGGGTCCACCATGTACCCGCAATCGGCCTCATCCGCCTCCTCGATTCGGGTTTCACATGTCGCTCTCAGCACCGAGAAAACACATGGTGGACGCACCAAATATCATATCAAGGGTAACCGGGTTTTTAAAGCAATAATGTATTCTCTTTTAAAGACATCCTCGGTTCCCAAATCCAGAAATCACATGAACATCCAACATCAAGAAATAAATCCAATGCGATGTGTTATGCAATCAATCCATGATGTATGCTACATGTAAAGAAGGTATGTACATCATCATGTCATGTAAGAATCATATAATGAATGTAATGGTACTACAGTGTAGTGACATGGCAATTATCGATGATGAGTGTGTGAGCCGGCAACAAGTGTACGTGGAACAGATGCATCATCGATAATGGTGCTGGTGTCCTAGCAGCATGATATTAATACTGGAGTATGAAATATAGTATAAAGATGCGATGCAAAACGAACCACAAAAAGGGGGTGGGAGCTGAAACTAGACGTAACTAAAACTAATCTGCATTACTCTAAAATAAGTCATACAATTGGTGCCTTTTGAAACAACACGAATCATGGGGTTTTGAAAATAGGGGCTACGGTGTTTTTATGAAAAGATACGTCGTTTAAAAATATCCGTATAACCCTTCTGCTTATCTTTAAAATATTCCCGATTCGTTAGTTTTGAAATGGGTATGACTCGGTCTAGTCTAATGTCAACTAATATACTAAACTATACGGCTGAACTAACAAGCTGAGCTACAGGTAAGGAAACCGCCTAACATCTGAGTCGATATATATATATATATAAGTCGGTGATCCCGCCTCAATGTCATATCGTAAGGTATCCTCGAGTTATGAGTGCGGATCTATCATCAATATCGGCTCGTACGGTAAATCATCGTACGGCATCCCCAATAGCTGGGTAGGGTCAACATCTCACTATCTCGTCACATAATAGGTATCACTATCATCAGATCAAACAGTCTGGGGTACTACTCTATGCCTAGTACAATCGATACCATCAATGAAGTAAGCATGCGGGGGTAAACACACATCCCAGACCCGCAAGAGTCACATGTCATATTCCCAAATATGAACCATATCAAATCACCGATCTCGCGGCACAAAGCCCACATCATCGACTCATCTCCAAAGTCTTCCCATATAATCAAGTACGGTGCAAGCATAAGAAAACACACAGTATACGCGTGTGGGTGCAAATCTATCCTATGGTTCGCAACTAGGAACTACGCTAGGTATTTCTACCCCTAACTAACCATAATACCTCTAACACAAAGCTAAAACACACTAAACACTATCATATATCTACATATATATAGTATACTAACTACGGACTGCGGGGGTGCTATACGCCATCCACCCGACTTCCCCCTGTAGATATGATCTACTCACCTGTGTCCTGCGTGTCGGTGTCGACGTCACTGTCATCCTCCGCATCGTCTCGGATCGTCGCGGTGTACCTACACATAACACACGTATCGCATCGCATCAAAACCAAATCAAAGCTAAAACGGCATACGAAGTCCAAAACGACACGATAAGGGGCCTATAGGTGAAAACCTATGGCACGCCTTCAAAACCATCACTAAATCCTCTATATCGTCGTATAAACGCCAAATAGTCGAGGTAAAACGAAACAAACCAATGCAGAAATGAAAATACGGAATACGGAAACTAAAATCCAAAACAGCAACTTAGGAAATATGTCCCAGATTTCACCCTGGAAGGAATATGTCAAAACTAGCAGTACCCAGGGTCTAAACTATAGGAAATGGGGCCAGGCACGCAAAACGAGGCAATTCCTCACTGGTCTGGCCGCAATTTGCGGCCAGAATGGAGGTTTTGGCGGCCTCAGTTTGGAATGGGGAGCTGGGGTTTGGGGTGTTGGTTCCATTGTTCCTGCACATCTCAATTTCCACTCAATATTATTTTAGGGTCCTCGGGATGATAGCAGATTCCATTTAACCCTCACAGATTTCACATTTTCCCCGATATCGGTTTCTAAAATCCGTATTCTGTGGTTTGGTTCTCAGGTTAGGGTCTCAATTCATGCACTAGGGTGTTGGTGTATCCTCAATTGAACTCAATTTCACAATACAACCCAAGTTCCTCTCAAACCCTAACTAGGTTTTCACCAAGTCCATAATATCACACAATATCGATACAATCTTAACATGGGGTTATAGGAAAAGCTATAATTGGGCTAAGTGTTCAGAAATTACCTCAATCGGCAACTCAAGAATATTCTTGAGTTGCCCCAAATGGTCACAATCCAAGCTTTCTTGGTCCATTGCAAAGATCTCGAGCTCGTGCATCTTTTTTATGAAACCGAAATGGGATTTTGGTGTAGTTTTAGAGGTGAAATGAGGGCTTGAAGGTGGAGGAAGAGAGGGGGAGCAGCAGCTGCAGGAGAAGGAGGATGAGGGATGAAAATGATGGGAGAAATGGCTAAGGATAGAAGTCAAAGGTCCACCTCTCTCATATACCTACCCTCATTTCCTTTTCTTTTCTTTTCTTTTCTTTTTCCCCTTTTCTTTTAAACCAAAACCCTTCTCATCTAAATAGTAAACCCAAAAGATAAATCATGGCTAGAAAATGTAACACAAGTCCAAAATGATATGTGCACAATTTTGCACAAAAACCCAAAAAACCCGATTAGCGATTTTAATCGCGATTAGCACTAAATTAGTGTCAAACTAATCACCAAAAACTTAAAAATGTCAAAATTCACTAATTTACCCTATTTTAGAATTTTCCATAATTTTTCATAATTTTTCCAACATTTTTCCTATTTAATTACATTTAATATTAAAATAATCAATAAAATAATATTAAATTATAGAAATTCCCCAAAATTAATATTTTATATTTTTGAAAATGTTACAATCTACCCCCCTTAAAGAAATTCGGTCCCCGAATTTAAATTTAAACCCCCAATTACTAAAACAATTTCAGTATAATCCATTTTGTCGGGGCTCCGAAAGCATCAACACATAAGAATATCATAAAAGTATACTGCTCTACTAGAAATCAATCCCCAAAATGCATATATAAGAATATCCTATGCGTCTGGTGCGCAAGGAATCAAAATCCATATATGTGTCAAACAGGTGTATAAACAACATCTAAGTGCAACGGGTGTGCACGAAACATCTGTCGTAGGCAACGTGTGTGCCTGACAGAAAAGTCAGGTGCATGTGACATGCACGAAGAATCCCGATTTAGTGCATCTGGCGTGCACCAAAATCGTAAATCAAAACACTAAAGGTGCATGAAAACTATGCTGGAAGTGTAACTCAAATCACTGAATACGATAGGCATGAAATCTCAATCAATATCTCAAATGCAATAACACAGCGCAAAATATATAAATATCCAGTGGGTGCATGAAACCAAAATCATGAAACTCAGTCATCAAAACTAAATCATGCAAACAGAACGCCCAAAATACCGAAATCCAAAATGACGGATACGTGATCATCGAATCACAAAATCACAATTCATAAATACCGTCGTCGGTAGCTCCTCCTTCGAGGTCGAGAAGGAGTCGGTGCATCCACTGCTAGCAGCGCTGGATATCTACTTGCCTCTTGCTCACGGTCTGGCGTCCTCTGACTCTGGGTCCTTATCTGCTTTGCGGATTTCCTATCTCGCGGTCAATCGGCTCATCGGCCCTGTCAGGTGTGCTAACGGGGACGATTCCGTTCTGGTACTTCTCTGGTCACCTCTCGGTCAAACCTCACGACCACTCGTAAGGCAGCATATCGCTGGCATCGGCCTCTGGCTCTCCGAATGCACGTCACACATCTGATCCTGGGTGCAAACATCATTGCAGCAATGTCCTGGAAGGAATCCTGCTCAAGGTCTCTTCCAATCATGCCTATGCCGATCTGTACAGATGCTGGCTCTCTTGTACTACCTCTTCTCGCTCAAAGGGCATCTGTGTCCTCAGCACAACATTTCTCGGAAACCGGTCAATCTGAAGTCTCTCGCACGGACTCGAAATCGCGTACTCTGTAGCTTCATCATTCTGTAGAAGCTGTCTGGTCGAACAGATCCTCGGGAACACGTCTCAACCATCGGAGGAATACTCATCTCTCGACTGTCCTTGCTCAATTCGCAATGCATCTGGGTAAGTTCCTTTATCCGATCCTGGTCAACTACCTTGTCGACAATGCCGAACTCTGGCCTGCTAGGTGTGCGCAATCATGACCACTCCTGGGTCTAGGTCTTCTCGTGTCGTACTCCAGAAGGGTCCTGCCGAGATTCCTTTCTCAAATCTCAATCCTGCCGAAATGCCCGGAAGTCATCATCCAAAGCTGAAGTTAAAAATTATTCCGGAACGGCTGCATACTCATCGCGCTTCTTTCTGGAAGATATATCCATATACCACACCTCTGGGTGCGTATCACATCTCTGATGTCAGCGGAGTGGGACGCCATCTCGTCGAAATATCTTGCGAACTCTTTTCTTCGCTCTGCGTCAATGTCGACTGATTCGGACTCGTCTCATCCTGGCGGCATATACTATGCTCCAACGGCTATGCTCGCATCTGGAGTCTCCCAAGCAGTGTCCTATCACGATATCCGAAAGATGTCGAACCATCCGATCGACTCGTCAGATCCTCATAATCCCCCAAGAGCTCACATCTCGGGTACAGTTTAATAGTATCGAGTACATGCCGCAGCGTCGGTGGTCCAGCCGTAGAAGGGCAAACCCAAGCCTCACTAATGGCGCCGCGGAACCGCCGTAAACCCTAAGGTTCAAAGGCTGTCACACGGTCATTAAGTCGAGTTAGGGTTTCATTCTTCTAGAGGGTCCATAGAATCACCTGCATGTCTTTCCGTATACTTTAAACTTGGAAAATAGGCTCCTGACCTTCGATCATCTCAATCGACTCTCAACGAACCTGCGTGAAGTCGTCTCTAGCTGGAAACAATCTATCTAGTGCCCTCGCATCGGGGTACGCAAACTCATCACACGTCCTAGTCATTCATCCTCGGTGACTAGCGACTCGCTACCATCTCTCTAAGAACATGCTCATGCTGCAGTAGCTCCAATCACCTGGGCGATATCTCATCATTCGCAGCAACAACTGGCTCATACGCCTGTACGCCGAACAGCGTCTTAATCCTCCATGAAAGGCAACACATAAGCGGTCATCTCTGCGTCGGTCTGCTCTCGATCTGAGTAAGATTCTCCATACTGGAAATCTTCAACTCAACTGGGCCCGCTCTGGCGCAAAATCGGACGGATCACCTTCGTCTCTTAAATCGGGTAGACTAGCTATCATCTGTCGCATATCTGCCTGAAAGCTCCGGCGAATCTCAGCTCGTAAGCTCCGAAAGCAACATCCTGTCAATCTCAGCAACAGCTGGTCCATCTGTCTGCACGGTAGGCGACATCACAACCTCTGAGGTACGCTGTACATCAACAGTCCTCTCTCAACTGGCAGCTCTAACAATAGCCCGATCATCCGGTGCAAAACCAAGCACTCGCCTCCACTAGAGGTCACAATCACCAACACTAACTCGAGACATTCCCATGTCAACAGAAAACACAACGGTCGGCCCCCGTACCAAACGAGCTCACACCGGCCGTAACCCTAGCAGCAGCCCAACTGCGCTCAACCATGGTGACAGGAATCTCAATCGAGTAACAAAGAGAGCACATCAGTGGCAAGAAAGGAAACAACGGATCCAGAGTGGATACATGATCATAGGGAGGAACAGCATCAATGAAGGTATGATCATGAAACTAATAGAATCGGGGATCTCAAATGGATGAATAATCCTGGATATGAAAAGAATCACTGATCTCAAGAAATATGCACATCCTAAGGTTCCTTAAGCGGAGTGGCGTGTCGTAAGTATGCCGCGGAACATACCAACGGTACGTCACTCTACTTTAGTCACCTAATCCATCAACCAAGGGTCATCCTAAAACGACGAAAGTTCGGGTTTAGTACCCCCTCGACCAAGTCTAAGTTCCGTAAGGTCAAGCCTAAGTTCCGTATATAAACAACGCCCTAGGCTCCACATAGTCAAACTTAGACTCGAACCAAGGTCAACCTAGCGCTCTGATACCAACTTTGTCACGACCCGAAAGATCACGTGACTGGCCCTCGAACCATATGAAGTCTATAGGACTCCATCTGATCCAAGTAAGCCAAAGCCCAGAAATCTAAAACCATTTTAAAAAAAAAGAAGCAGAGAAAACTGGTCTAAAGAAGTGAAGAAAACACGTTGAAATCAAGGTTTGTAAATAACTAAGCCGAATGTGCATTTTAAAAACAGTACAGTCTTTTCTAAAAATTTCGGCAGAGTTTCTTTTGTAAAACTGGCCCCGAATGGGGTACAACATGAATAACAATATATAAGCAATGAAAAGGCATCCCCAAGCGGGAGCTAGCTCTTCGTCAATCGACGGTCAC